>OX424575.1:180984205-181584205 GCA_949152435.1 Gastracanthus pulcherrimus
GCCGGCGCGTAGCCTCGAGCCATAAGCCGAAAATTACCAGGTGAAGGAAGGATAGAGAGGGAGAAAGGAAGTAAGGAGCAAGGCAAAGATAGTGAAGTAATAATGCAAAGGATGGAGATTTGTTAGTAGTGATGGTGAATTATAGGATCATCCACTTCTTCATAGATGGAAGAGTTCGGTGACGAAGCAGCTAGGAATGGCTATAGAGAGTCGAAGCTGATTCTTGCTTTCTGTGTCGTTGAGGATGCTGAGAGATTGTATGCTTCGAAATACATGATTTCGAGCTTTCAAGAAAATTAACAAGTTTGGACTTTTTTATTCGATTGAGCCAACGTCGTATAGTGGTAATGGGGATGTATTGCCTGCTTCACTGTAAAAGCTATTAAGGTAACATTATACTGGTTATTCAAATATTGTCTCTTATTTTGAATAATCCAAATGTTTTCACAAATTTACGTCAATATGATTTGATACTACTTACATACTTTTAACAAAATTTAAATTAAACTTTGCATTTCTGTCAAAGTTATTCGGGTAAATGTGTTCATTATTAGCAAAAACAAGGTCTTTTACAACTCGCGTCCAGCCTTTAAACCAACAAGATTCAACATATATCAAAATAATAATTTGTTATAATGTGATAAAATAGAAAAGTTATAAGTTAAAATCATTTATAATCCACTTTCAACAATAGTTAGAAGTTCAGAATTAAAATAAAATGATAAAAGAAATAATTAAAAACTATATTTTCTTATATACATGCAATACAAAGGATGATTCTAACTTTATCAAAATATTTAAAACCCTTTATTAAAAGTCGACAAAAGATCTTACAAGCACATTGAGTTTAATTCTGATTATATTATAATTATTAGTTCATAAGAAAAATAATTTAATAGAAAATCATGCAATTATTGTTGTTTTTCTTAAATTGTTTTGCGATAAACTTAAAACTATTCAAAATAAATAGCCTATCAGGTCGATGTGGACCATGTCTGATCTCATAATGGAGACTAAGTTATTCTTTACCACAATAAATTCCAGAAAACTAAAAAATTAAAAAAAAAATAGATTTGCTCATATCCCAATCTCAAATCCCAACAATCATCTGTAAATCTGTAAATTTATTTAAAATTTTTTGACAACGACTTATGCACCTGGGACTTGGAGGGTTAAGATAATTTTACTCAAAATCTAATATATTAATGTTGTCCACGTAGTAAAGTACAAAAAATCTCCCATTGCAAAAATTATTTGCCGTTAACACCGATCGCACTAAAAAACTTTCTCGCAAGGAGTAATTTGAACATTAGAATCATGCATTTCAAATAGTTCATTCCTGTTTTATAATATGAAATATTATCTAAATACAAGATAGAATTGTGATCAATAGTCATTGCGAAATATGTCTAATCATTGAAATGTGTACAACCACTCCCGTGTAAAAAAATTAGTCTGGCAATAGTCTGGCTCAATAAGTCTGACGAAAGTCCTGCAGAAGTCCGACAGAAGTCTGGCTTTGGCCACCATGCCAGACTTTAGACAAAATGTGCAAAACAAAAGCATCGCGTTATGTCAAATTGCTAGTAACCTAAATTTTTGTCTCGTTTTAAAAATATTCATATTTTAAACAAGATTGCAATGTAAAAAAACTTTTCTCCTATTTTATCGAAAAGTACGTATTTTCACTATTCTAGTCGAAACTAATAATTAATGTACTACTCTAATTATTTACTTGTCAAAGATGAGTTATCTTGACACAATTCCAAAAAAAGTCTGGCATAGTGGCCTAAGCCGGACTTCTACCAGACTTTTGCCAGACTTTCGCCAGACTTGTTAAGCCAGATTAATCCCAGACTAGTGCCAGACTAATTTTTTTTACATTAGCTGGTACGTTTCCCATTTTTAGTTTAAATTTAAAGTTCGAATAGTTGAACTAAAATTTACTTTTGCAAAATATAAGAACTTATCAACTAAATCATCCTTAGCTTATCAGAATCTGTATCCAAGGCAATTCGAACACTACCTTCAATGTTTCACACAATAAACAAAAATATCCACTTCCTCATAAAAGCAAAACAAAGCCCCAATATACATAACGTCACCTTTCCATTCCAGCTCTGCACAGCACCCAAAAGCAACCCACCCCAATCCGAACTCCGCGCAATGTCCAATAAGAGCAAGCCACAGCAGACTCAGCAGCAGCAGCAGCAGCAGCAGCAGGCTCACCACCAGCAGGGCCACCACCAAGTCCAGCACCAGGTCCAGCAGCACCATCCCCCCTCGAACCTAGGCGGTCCGAAGGAGCCGGTGCCCCCGCGCTACCAGCCGCCGCCCCAGCCCAGCGCCGGAATCCTCAAGGCTCCCCCCTCGCAGCAAGGGCCCGCTTACACCGGCGGCGCCTCTGGCCTCAATCACCAGCAACAGCTGCAGCTCCAGCAGCTACACCACCAGCAGCAGGCGGCCAGGCTCGCCAGTCAGGTGAAGGATGCGGTGCAGAGCAAGTTCGCCCAGAAGGTAGACCTGCCCCATCATCATCACGCTGCCGCCGCCCGGTAAGTCGAGGGGGGCATTGCGTACATCGCGCGCCTGTGTCTCGCGGAGACGAGAGACGGGCTTTTTCGGGTTTTAAGGACGTGAAGCGAACGAGAGAGAGGGAGAGAGAGTGGGCCCCCGTCGCGCGCGCGCTCGCAGCCTCTTTTAGTGCAGGAGCTGGGATGTGTGGGATGAGGACGTCGTTTTAACGGTTTTCGGACTTTCGAGGATACGAGAGATGTAGTGTAATAGCAAGTGAGCGCAACTGTGGTTTTTTCTTTTTGATTTGTGGATTTGGTGCGGATGTGGTTGTGGATGTGCGGACGCGTTCGGTATATTTATACACTTGACTTTGTTCTAATTAAGAATAGATTGGTTGTCTAGGCTTACATTTCGGTGTGTAAACATTGCATTAGAATACTCTGATATTGACGTTTACGTGCTATAAAGGTAATATTTATTGATGCTTCTAATCCGTGCTAAGATATATTTGCATAATATATATAGAATCTCAAATAAAAAGTCTTATGTATTTCACGATTTTCCGATTTTCTTGGAACTATGCGTTCAGTTTCGAATCTTGACTATTTATGGGCTTAAACATGCTCATTTAGATTTTAACCAGAAAAAAACTTTCACTGAGTACACAGTTGATGGTCACTTGATGCAATAGATTTTTATACCAAATTAGTCAAGAGTTAACGAGCAATGGCTTTTTATTCTAAATCGGCAACAAAATTACTTCAAATACTAGTATTTCTTAAAGTCTACTATAAATAAATACATAAAATAAATATTATTTACATAATATATTGTATTATATCTAATATCGTTTTCTTCTACTTTACAAAAAATTGCAAAAAATGTGATAGTAGAATAAAGTTTTAGTACTTTGTCAAAATATTACAATTTTAATATATACACAATCGCCGATTCATTTTATTTATAATGTTTCGTAATTTCAATGATAAATATATTGTAATTATCATCTACAAATTTTATTTGATTAGCATATGTTTAAACCAAAGTACAATAAGTATAACATTAAATTTGGAACATTTGAGCAGTTGCTTATAATTATTTGATCATTTATGACTATTCTAATAGTAATTTATCAAATAAAATTAAAATAAAAAATAATAAATAATAGGACATAGTAGTAATTATCAATGTCAATAATTAAATCAATTAGATTATTATAGGATATATATATATCATGAACGTTTGCTGAAATTTCAAATTTGACTTATTCCACTAACAAGCCAATTATTATTCCAAAACCGTGGCTGATATGCATCGATCTGCACTCGTGCGCAACGAAAGAATTTCTATTGCTGCAGTGTCGCATATAAACTCAAATCTGTCGCAACATGAAACTACGCGAGTATAAATGTTAAATGACAATATTGTCACCGGATTACTTTCGACCATTTATTTTAATATAAACAAATTCTAACCGAACTTTTACAAATAAAAAATTATTGCTTCTTCAAATTGAGCATATTTTTCCAGATGCATCAACAAATTATAAGTATTACAAATATGGAAGTATGACAATCGGCAGCTAATAATATAATATTCTTATAGATCGTTATACGCTTCCTTTATAATCTTAAAAAAATTTCACGAAATCTTCAAAATTAAAGAAGACAGGCAATACGTTGATAAAAAGTCGTAATTCCAACCGGTATTTGTCGACGTTTCATCGGTGTGACGTCACTTATAGGACCATTAACTATCTATAACTTTTGTCAATCTCGTTTTCTTTTTAAAATACAAAAATAAATACACGTCAGACTAGGCTCGCTAAACAAAACAAATTCTGCATTCTCCCCTATTGATCAAAAACTCGATCCTAATCTGTATAATACTACTGTATAATAATAACGCTACACAGCGAAAGGGATTACCTTTTTTGTTGCTTCCTTCTCAAAACAAGTAACGAAATCTTAAAACTTAAACACAAGAAACTTGGCAACACCTCTTAATATAAGAAAAAAAGTTCATTCTCAAAATATCTCTATGAAAGGTTGTAGTTTTTGGTGAAGACAATAATGTTCCAGAGATACATTTACAAATAGTAGCTCCTCCTAATTGTTCGTGACGAGTGGGTTTAGCATCACCTTAAGTGAAACAAGTCAATATTTTATAAAATGCATGCTTTGCTTCACTACGTTGAAACTAAAACTTAATGAAAATAAATCTTTAATTCATATTCTACATAGCTTCATGAATGTACAATAATTGTTTTTACTTTTAAAAATGACTAATTTTGGACTTGGAAACTATTTAAATCTGTTGGGATTATATGCATTCCATATGACTAGGGATAGTTAAAACCACTTTTCATAAAAACAGCCCAATGAATTCTCTTTAAAAAATGTGTTGCCTACTATACATCCATAATTTTAATGAATTTAACTGTCCAAACAGAAAATTTGTATAAGAAATAAAAAAAGTGAATTAAGAAAAGTGAAATTAAGAAAAGCGGTTTTAACTATCCCTAGTCATATGGAATGCATATAACCCCAACAGCTTTAAATAGTTTCCATGTCCAAAATCAGTAATTTTTTAAAGTAAAAACAATTATTCTACATTCATGAAGCTATGTAGAATATGAATTAAAATTATTATTTACAAAGCATGCATTTTGTAAAATATTGACTTGTTTCACTTAAGATGATGCTAAACCCACTCGTCACGGACAATTACGAGGAGCTACTGTTTTCATTTACTTTCAAATTTTGTGTAAATATTTCTCTGGAACATTATTGTCTTAACCAAAATCTACAACCTGTCATAGAGATATTTTCCTTCTCAAAACAAGTAACGAAATCTTTTCTCAACACAAGAAACTTGTCAACACCTGTTAACCCTTTGTGGCCCACATTTTTCTGTTCAATATTTTAAGCTGAAAATTGTTACTCGGGGGTTTTTGGGGTAGCTGATTACGAATTTGAATTTTTGTTAATTAGTATTATAGAGAAACCTCTTAGCTAATAGAAGAATATAAAATCATTTATATACATCTATGAATAAAATTTGTATACATAAAAATCTTAGGCGAAAGAGGTGGCTATTATAATAGCCACTAAGCCACAAAGGGTTAACCTATTTCTTCCCAAGTGGCCATTTTATAGTCGATTGGGTTTTTGCCTAAAACCGCCATTTTGAAATTTTTCAACGGAAATTTCAAAATTCTGACTTCAGAATCGGAAAGAGCGAACAATTTTACTTCAGAAATGTGCTATTGGTTATTATTATTTTTTTTTCGACAATTTTTTAGGTAAAAAACCAATCGACTATAAAAATGCCGCGTGGGAAGAAATGGGTTAATATAAGAAAAAAAAAGTCCATTCCCAAACTAACCAAAATCCTCTTTACCTACACAACACCCCAACCAACCACTCACCGATCTCTCCATCTCTCCCCAGAGCGGAGAAGCTTCAACAAGCGGGCTACGCGCTGCACCAGGGCGCCAAGGCCTACCTGCCATCGGGCATCCCTACGTCCACGTCGACGGGGCCACCGCCGTCGCAGTCGCAGCCGCCGATCGGCGTACCGATCGCGAATGCCGCCGCCAACGCCCTCGTCAACGGACAGACCATCGCTGGGGTAGCAGCAGCGCAGCCACCGCAACAGCAGCAGCAGCTGAGACAGCAGAGGATAAGCGACGAGGAGTTCCTGAGGCTCGGACCAGTCGAGATGCTCAAGTTCGTGAGGAAGACCGAGAGCGACATCGCGCGCCTCGCCGCCGAACAGCATCGACAGATACAGAGCCTGGTACGGAAGGGTGCTGGGATTGTGGGAGGAGTCTGATGGCGAGAGTTAGCAGTGGGGATTTCAGTGTTGTGGGTGAAGTGAAGCAGTTTTGAGTATTCTTTGGTGCTTACATTAGTGTACGGAGTGGAGGAGTTTTCAAACTGATTGTATCTATTCTCATTTTTGTATTAAGAATAGTGGTTGCAAAGGTTTTGGATGTAAAAGTGAAGGAATACAAAGGTATTTCAGATGACTGGGATATTCTTAAATCAAAATATATGTTTTAATTATTTTTTGAACTATTTAAAAGTTGGCATAAAATTGTTTCTTTGCAGATTCTGAAAATGTAATGCATACAGAACTTTTTTATATAATCAGTTTTAAAATTCATCCGTTTTGTATTATACTTATTCTCAAAGAATAAATTGTTGTTACTGTTCTGCTTCGGCCATGACACTTTAAATCCTAATAAACAGAGAAAATAAAGCATGAATTGAAAACAATGTGTACACTCTTATGGCATACATACAGGTTGTTTTGGAACGCTAAGAAAAATCTTATAATAACATATCTTTGAAAGTTCCTTCTATTTAAAATAGTGAATTATTATTATTTTTTAAATCATTTTCTATTTCTTTTTTTATTTCTTATACAAATTTTCTGGTTGGACATTTAAATTCATTTAAATTATGGATGTATAGTATGTAACACATTTTTTAAAGAAAAGCCGTTGGGCTGTTTTTATGAAAATTGGTTATAACTATCCCTAGTCATATGGGATGCATATAACCCCAACAGCTTTAAATAGTTTCCATGTCCAAAATTAGTAATTTTTAAAGTAAAAACAATTATTGTACATTCATGAAGCTATGTAGAATATGAATTAAAGATTTATTTTCATTAAGTTTTAGTTTCAACGTAGTGAAGCAAAACAAGCATTTTGTAAAATATTGACTTGTTTCACTTAAGATGATGCTAAACCTACTCGTCACGGACAATTACGAGGAACTACTGTTTTCATTTACTTTCAAATTTTGTGTAAATATCTCTCTGGAACATTGTTGTCTTGCCCAAAAACTACAACCTTTCATAGAGATAATTTCTCAAAATTGAGAATTTAATGAGAAAAGTGGTTCTCCGTATTTGCCGATAACACGAGGGTTTATAGATATTTGCATTTTGAATATTTAAAAACCTAACGATTTAAATAAAAATGTTCAATTCATATTGTACACCACTTTAAGAATACAAAACAATCTTTTCTAACATAAAACAATTAACTGTCTGGGTATGACAACTGTTTAATTCTTGGGTGTAAATAACGCCCAATAACTAACGTGTTATTTTGAGATGTGATCGCGGAGGTTTACTTGTGGAATAATAAATTATAGAAACTTTCATTTTAGCATTTCTAGTAACATAGACGATTTACAAGCCGCCAGTTCGAGTTATATAGGGGGTGAATATTTCAAGTAATGAAGGTTTCATTATCCAATTTTTTTTTCATCATATTTTTAAGTTTCATGGTTTTCTGAAGAGGCGAATATTTTTTTTCGTTTTGGAAACTGTCGACTAGATAGGTTCAAGTTAGAAAAGTACTATTAATGTCCATTAAATCTTTCGAGTTGAGTACAGATGTTTTTTAAAGGATCAAACCTTTTTTTTGTGTTGGAGAGACTACCTCAAAAACGACTCGTCAGATTGTGTTGAAAATCTATTTACATACTATTTATAGGGGCGAGTCCTCCAGTATGATCCCCCTCCCAACATAACTACCCATGGCTATTGGGCTCATACTGCTGCAGATGGTAGTACTTTATATGCTGGATTAGATGCATGTTATAGTTCTATTAAATATTATCCGGGGCTCTTGTTTTTAAATCATAACTTCGAAAATTCTCGCGAGAATAATGAAAAAAACCGTTTAACTTCGTGTAAAAAGTTACTGCTCGAGGGTTAAATACATACCCAATATATAAGCTAATTAAATACTAATGGTTTCATATATGATCTGATATAAATTAAAATAGATTTGAACAACATACTGTTTTATAACTTTTATCTATCTTTGAAGCATAATTTTTAAGTATTTAGAGCAAAAACACTCTTCTATAAACCTTAGGTAGTCATACTGGGAGGCACTTTTTCAACAACTCAAAACCTTTATTTTTTGTTATTATTTAATACTCAACTCCGATTATTAACTTCAGCCAAACCTAATTTACTACCTCAAAAAGGCCCATTCATACAACTAATTCCATTTTTAAATTTTCACTTTCCCCTTGGTCCACAAAACTTACAGTTAAAATAGCTACGAAAGGTCATACCGGGGTACTCTCCCCTACATCCATCCTAAATATAATAAGAATGCCCATAATTTGAAATGTATAACTCCGTTTTAATATTTCATCCTATGAACACCCAACAAACATTATCCACGCATCGACCTCTACTATACCTTTGCCTTCAAAGCCAATAAATCGCTATCCATCCGTCTCCAGATAAACGAGCTGCGAGTCCTGAAGGAGGCCAACCAGCGTCTCTCCGACGACAACCAGGAGCTGCGCGACCTCTGCTGCTTCCTCGACGACGACCGGCAAAAGGGGCGGAAACTCGCGCGCGAGTGGCAGCGCTTCGGTCGCTACACGGCGAGCGTCATGCGCCAGGAGGTCTCCGCCTATCAGAACAAGCTGCGCCAGCTCGACAACAAGCAGCAGGAGCTCATCAAGGACAATCTCGAGCTCAAGGAGCTGTGCCTGTATCTGGACGAGGAGCGAGGCGGCGGACAGAGGGACGACGGGGACGGATCCAGTTCGAGCACGAACGCGGACGAGAGCGCGCCGGCGGTGCCACACGCGCACAGGATGTCCCGGCATGTTTCCTCGACTTTTAATGGTAATTTGGGGGGGTTTGTTTGGTTAGTTCGAGGGGAGTGGAAGGGTTGAATAATTAGATGAGGGGTGTGGTAGGCTTATTTTATTCGTTGATATTGTTAGAAAAATTTGGTTTTCTCAAAGAATTTGCATCAGGGTTAAATTTCCTTTTCTGGATTGCTGTATGCTTGGGAAATGAAGAGCGGAACACTTGAATTGGTAAGGGAATCCAATATTAGCCAAATTTTGTGATTATGCTAGTTATCGAATCTGATAATATTGATAACGATACAAGTATTCCGCTCTTCATTTTCCATGCATAAAGCGATCCTGAAGAAGAAATTTGATTCTGATTCGTATTCTTTTTAAATAAAAAAAATTATCTATCTGTAATACATTTATCGACGGATTAAGTAGGTCTATCGATCCCCTTCAGATTAACGGGCTTTTGAAGTATTAAAACACGTAAAATATGACACATTTATGAAATGTACTTTAAAAGGAATACAGTGTAAACCCGCTAAATTTTGCACGTAATCGAATATTTGGATTCATAAAAGATACTATTTAACATCTTTATAAGGCACATCGTTCTAAAAGATCTTGAATTATTTATTGAGACGTCAAATATACTTTAATATTACCAGGAAGAGAGTAATAGACAGTACTTAAATATTGTGGAAAGTTCTAAAGATATCTTATTCTATTTAGTTTAGATTATTGTTTATATAATTACATTTTTCATGTTCAGTCATGTTCAGACGGGTAAAGGCATAGATACACATACAAATATTTTTAAATACTCATCAGTAAATTTTGAATCTTATTGATATAAGATATTGCCTGTCAACCTTCTACATTATTAATAACGAATATGAAATAAAAACAGCTGAATCATTATTTTCACATGCTGAATTTTAATTTTCAGTAGAAATTAAGATATAAAATTTTTAGCTATGTTAATGTCTGAATGATTATCAAATTATCAGAATTTTTCGCAATTTATAAATACTGCACTTTTAAAAGATATTATTTTATTTTCATGGAAATAAATTACTTAAACATCTATAAAAAAAATAAGTTAAACTGGAAAATGAGTTAAAAAGTAAATCGGGCATGAGGCTTTCTTATGGACTTTTTTAATGCATAAATTCTCAAATTTTAATAATGTCATGTAAGGGCATTAAAATGAAGGAAAATTTAATCATTCATTATATGATCAGTAGAATCTTAGATCATGTATACAATTAAATATTAATATAGAGTCAATGAATTGAAAAAATAATATCAAAATTTGCTTGCATTATATTTACGTGAAATATAATGCATGTTTCCTTAACAGTGTACTGATGGACTTGCTTTTATAGCTTCCATTTCAGTGTATGTATAAAGAAATAAGCAGTTTTCAAGCTATTTCGGCAATGCAAACATGATCTCACTCTGCAGTATTGAGCATTCCATTCCAGCTCTAGCAGTTTTGGAAAGAAATATCTTATCAAGGAGAGAGAGAGCATTGAAATTTTTATGAAAATGTAGAACAAATAGAATTTTCGATGCATCGTACTATTCCTGGACTTTGTACTTAATTTATTCATATTAGAATGAGATAGAATGCAAAATGTCGCGCAAGTAATTTTTTTCAGAATTATCAAGTTATTTTTATAAACTTATATTTTTCACAATTTTATTATCAACCTAATCTTCATATTATATTCAAAGGATATTATAAACTTAAAATTTAGGCTACACAATTTAAACTATACTGAGAAACTATTCTTAACATTAAATACGATTAGTTCTTTATTATGGACACGTTTGTAAGAGTTAAGAGACAATTCTTCATGCTTAAGAATTAATTTAATTTCAGCAATAAATCATTTCTACCAAATATCTGGCAACTTAATAGTTAAAAATTCGTGTTTTACAGTTAAATTTTCTCATTAACTATACATTCTACAAGTAGAAACATTCTAAGTACACGAATTCTCAATTAACTGTAAATAATTCTTCTTCTCAGTGTTATAAGTCGATCAATGAGAAAAAATGATTAGCAGGTTGAAGGCGGCGTGGTGCATATATATATATATATATATATATATATATATATATATATATATATATATATATATATATATATATGTAATGATTTGATGCAAATTTATTTGCATTTTGTCTTACTGTAAACGTAAAAAAATTAATTAAACATTTTATGCAACCGGTCATTGTATTGTATAAGCACTTAGAAAGGTGTAGAAACATCGAGTTTTTATCAAATGTTTGAAATTTTAATAAATTTTGTAGATATTTGAAAAAATTGGCTACATTAGTCGCCCTTCACCTGTTAACAGCGATTACTATTTTAGTAGAAAACGTATTTTAGTTGGAGTTACCAAATTTCTAGAAAAGTTTACTAATTTTATATTATATTTAACAAATGCGTTTAGTAAAAACAATTATTCTTTCATGTGACTTAAAAATTGTGTAGCGGAATACATTTTTTAATAAATTTAATTATCCATAAACTAAACTCTGCCAAACATTTGTTATAGTTATAAAGGGTACCGCAAGTTGTACATTATTTTTTAGTATACGTTACTTTACCATAAACATTTGGTTGCACCGTTTTCGCACTAGAAATTTATAGCGACACGCGAAGTTTATACATCCAAATGTACGTACTTTATCTTAAAAAAATGTTTACCTCAATACTTCTTCTACATTAACTTCTGAAAAATTAACGGATAAATCAAAACAAAATTTGAAAACTAGGTAAAAAATTTACATTGTTTTACATGAGTCAAAAAATTGAAAGTGCATTGTTTGACAGTTATGAAACGCAAATATTTCTTTAAGTTGATCTAATATTTCGATCGCAATTCTCTTTCATAAACTTATTACATAGATTGAAATGTGCAAATTTCGAGTGGTGCTATACTCATCAACCGCACTGAATAAACATGTTTCAGTGAAGCAACTAAAAAACTTCCTCACCATACTCCTCCAAATTCCACCTTATATTACCACCCCATTTCTCTAAAAACTTTCTCTCTCTCTCTCTCTTTCCATCTCAAGACAGCGATGCGCAGGTACTTGCACGCACAATCTACTGGCGTTTTAAATTTAGGTTAATTGTGTACTGTCTCGTATAAATTTATTTATTTATTTTTATTTACTTATTTATTTTTTTATTTATCTTTTTTTTTATTCATTTATTTATTTTTATTCATTTTTATTTATTTATCAGTGTGTGTGCGTGACAATCTACATGTGAGTGTTCAAACTTTTAAAAAAACTGACATAATGAACATTCTATTACCGTGATACTAAGTACCTGACGAGCAAATTTCTCTTGAAATTACGTGATATTTGCAATATTCTATAAGTGTAAGTTTTTTATAAGTTCTTTAAGTTTTTTATTTGTTTTATTATGTATAGGCCTGTGTGAGAGACAGTACACGCGCGCTCATGTGAATAATGATGAAATGACGCGATATGTATTTTATACGACGCAATTATGTACTTTAATCTGTGATAATTTGTACCTGACGAACATATTTTGAAGATATGCACCTGTGTAAATGACTGTACATTGTTTTGTTTCTATAAACAAATAAATACATATCTATATATCTCTCTCTCTCTCATCCTCTAATAAACACTCTGTCACCGCACCCGCAGACCAGACGATGCAGTACGTGCGGAGTCTGGAGCAGCGCGTGAAGCAGCTCGAGGAGGACAAGAGCATCCTGCAGGCGCGGGCCACGGCACAGCAGGGCAGCTGCTGGCCGCCCGGGCCCCCCATGCCACCGCCTCCACCACCGCCGACGACGACGCCGCCGACGACGACGACGAACGAGGTCTGGG
This sequence comes from Gastracanthus pulcherrimus, assembly GCA_949152435.1. Taxonomy (NCBI): domain Eukaryota; kingdom Metazoa; phylum Arthropoda; class Insecta; order Hymenoptera; family Pteromalidae; genus Gastracanthus; species Gastracanthus pulcherrimus. Next base: position 180,997,240 of record OX424575.1, read on the forward strand.
ACAGTCAGAGGCCGCCCAGCGACGAGTTTCACCTGGGCAGTAGGCCCGAGGCCGTCGTCAGGGCGCTGCAGGTGCTCGAGGTCAGGGAGCAGCTGGAGAGGGAGGCCGGACACGACGGGGAGAAGGCACTCGTCAGAGAGATGTGCAACGTGAGTTTGGGGGGTGTTTGGATATTGTTATCGATGAGGAGGATGACGAGGATGCGAAGTATTATCGAGTTTGAAAGAGTTGAAATTTGAGAGTTTATTGATGGATTTTATTTGAATAGAGTAAAGTCGGTTCACCTATTGCTTGTACTATGATAACGCATCATATCAACAGGAGCGAATTCGTCAAAATTATATGGGCTTTATTTTTGGGTATTGGATAGTATTTCCTGAGGCCTCATTAAAACTTTGATATCGTATTTAATAAGGGAAAAGGAAGATTGCGTGTATATTTCAAGCTTATTTTGTTCTATTTTTACAAGTTGTTATAGGAACCCTGTTAAAACGTACAAATTCTGAATGCTGAGCAAGAAGCTTGACTAAATCTGTTCAATAAATTCTGACAGAGATTTGAATACGAAATAAATAAATCTTACAATTTTTTTTATCAACCTGCGTTCTATTATTCATAAAAATGAAATCTTGATTTTGAATACTATATTCTTATTACAGTACTATATTTATATTCTAAAAATATGATATCAAACAGCGCGACATCAGCGCTATGTGAAAAGTATGCGTCGGGAGGTGTGATAATAATATACGTTGATATTTGGAACATTTTGCGGTTCATGCACATAAGAATCGTCCACATTTTAATTGTCCACAATTTAGCATTGGTCAATACATATGTATATAATTTGATCAATGCTAAATTGTGGACAACTAAAATGTTGATGATTCTTATGTGCATGAACCGCAACACGTTATATTTTGATCTTTTAATTAATAAATAATTCAACATAATGATTATTTTGCATGATGATTAACAAGAAATTTAATTATATATATTTCAAAGGGTATTTTGAAGAATTTATATTCTGAATGTATCAGTAAATTTATTATAAAGGGATTTACAACAAACTTTTTTAAGGTATAAATATTGGTTTCTAATACTTAAATTTATATCCAATATAATTGCTTGATGAATGAATTGTTTCTCCCAGTTTTTAAAATATTCTTAACAATATATAAAAAATCGCATCACCAGCGATTACATTTTTTGATAAAAGTCCCACTAAATTAGTAGTATAGTTATATATGATACAAATATCTGCAAAAAAAATATTACAAATAGATTAATCAAATAATAAATAAAGCATAATTTATTACTAAATAGACCTTTTATATTGAAATAAAACTTGAAAATTATTTATTATTGTTTCAGGTTGTATGGCGAAAGTTAGAAGAGGGGCCTGCGCAAAATAGGCATTGATTATCATCGAACCGAATTTCATAAATTATAATACATCGACGTTTTAGAATAAGTGTATTATTGTGATTTTTTAATGTATAATAAGTGTTTTATATATTAACAAAGTGTACAGAATATTAGTTTGTATAAAGCCGCAGGCTTGCCTAGTTCGACTGTTGATTAAAAATATCTATTTTCTATTAAAATGCTTTTTATTTTTATCATCAAAACCCAATTCCCTAAAAAGAATAATTTTATTAGAATTTTTGCAGGAGATAAACGTTTAAAATACACGCTGCCCTTCGTATCTGCCGGAACAAAAATTGAATTCAGGAGTTGAATTTGTCTTTTTTGCGATCGATTTATTTTACCGAGAGTGCCAACACCGTTAGTGTCCATGACATAGTAAAAAAATATATCGATTGCAAAAGTGCTAACTTCAACTCCCGCCTTCAAATTTTGTTCTATCAGATATGAAGGGTGTATTGAAAAGACCATTTTAAAACATATTATGAGTTCGATATCGTAAAAGTTTCCTAATAAAAACTTTTTTCAAGCTGGCATAAATTTTCATGAAGCATTGAATATGAATTTTTACAAATTTTACGGTACACATGTATTGTAACCGTGACAATGTATGTTTCTTCAGTTACGATATTACTTTTTCAGTATGGATTGTGTAGGGGAGGCTGAGGCTACCACGCAAACTTTTTTAAGTAGCTAAAAAGAAATGTTAGGACTGTATGTTTGCAATTATTATTGTTTTAATGCTTTATTTAAACAAACTTTTTTACGAAATTGCATAACCTTGGGGCATCTTCGTAAATTGCATGTATCCAGTTTATACGCAGTAGCTCTAACGTATACAAGATTTTTTTTTTAAAGAGATAACCAACTTATGTGTTCACTCATCAATGCGCTTAAAGCATCGAAATCTTTTTACAAAAGTTTTATATAAGTGCAAATTTTTAAAATCAAAAACTTGTTTAAATAATTTGACATAACTTTTTAGCTTTAACAAAACTTCAAGGAAAGCATTAAACACTCAATCAATCGTAAACTGCCAATTAAAATTTTCTTTGTTGATATACTGACAAGTGTATTTCGGTAGAAATGTTCAATTTTGATGGCGATTTCGGTGTCACATACAAAAATTACAAAAAACTTAAAACTTAAAAAATATTTGACTTTTACGAAGTTATCCTGATGCTTACAAAGTAACCTCGGTCTCCCCTATAATGTATTTTTTAGCAACTATATTACTATACGCCTAAGTGCATTGCGCCTCAATAGAATCTCGAACTATACGCCTTAAAATCACATCGACAAATAAAGAAAAAAATCACGAAATCCCCTTGAAAAAAAATCAAGAAAAAAGCCTCCAACCACAGTAAATTCAGCGTACAAAATCCCGAAAAGAGTCATACCAGGCCGTTTTCGCTGAAAGGCCTTATTTCGGCACATTGCGCATAAAGCCCGAACGTCGTGTCGCGCTCACAGCATTCGGTCCCCCTGGGGGCAGGTAAAATATTCTTAGCTCCGAGCGGGAACGTCGTCGTCGTCGGCGTTGTGCATCGCGACGGAGAAGGCCGCGCGCCGCACGGCTAATCACCGAGGGCGTTTACTCAGCGAGCGAGCGCGCGCCTTTGGGCCTTTTCAAAACCTCGCTCGCGCTCTTTTTCTCACACTCGCTCCGCGGAGTGTGCCTTTTTTAACCGGCCGCGCGCACACGGAAACTGCGGCACTCGATACGCGCGTATGTGTGTGTGTGGGTGATAAAAGAGAAGCAGCCGCGGCTGGTATGCTTCCCTTTTTTTCTTCTTCTATTTTTAACGGTTCAAAGGATCCGCGCGCGCGCTCAATGGCGACGCGCGGATGCGAAATTGCCCCAGAAACGCGCGCGAGAGTTGGTAGATTCTGGAGGAGAGGAGGATATGTCGTTATTGGGTGTTGGGGAATCGGGATGTGTGGCCTGAGGGAGACATTTTCCGGGCGTTTGCGTGTATGAGGAATTATACGATGAATTTCCATTTGCGTGTTCGAGAAGTGATGAGAGAGAGAGAGAGAGAGAGAGAGAGAGAGAGAGAGAGAGAGAGAGAGAGAGAGAGAGAGAGAGAGTGTCGAGGCACACTCTGCAATCATTTTTTTTCTCGTTCTGGGTAGGTCATGTAATAATTGATGTAAAACGATTTTTTGCACTTTTAACGCGATAAGGATGAGGCCCTCAAATAATTGGGCAAAAACTTCGGGAAATTATTTAGAAATATATGTTTCAACCCCTAAATAGAGGATTTTTGCAAGATTTTTTTTTTATTTTTTTAATTTTTTCGGATTCTATGTAACCAAAAATGACTTAGGCATTTATGAGATTGGGAATAGTCAACTTCGATTTGAAATCTTAGAAAAATAATAAAATCTTATTGGTACAAATTTATACAAAACTCAAATCCAAGTTATGTTGTATAACTGATGATGACCGATTTTAGTTCATAATTCCAATGTTTAATTCCTATAAGAGAAATTGATACACATGTAAAACAGTTTAACAAGGTCTCTTTTGCATGCTGGAAGTTTTTTACATAGGTGTATTATATGACCTATAGAACGAAAAGAAAATGGCTGCAGAGGTATATGCATCAAAATTCTCATGGTCACTGTTTAAACCTTCTAAGTAAAATTTTTTTGTAGAATTCCTTAATATGTATTTATGATTGCGATACGACGTTGGAGATCGTATGGGTATTCGGGATGTTATCTCAAATATGAGGATAGAAGGGCCAGACGTGCTTGATTTCAGTACAGTTTCAAACCCCTTCAGTGCAGAGAAAAGATCTTAAAAGCATATTGAAGTAAAGTACTAGAAAGCCTCTCATAATACACTTATCATGTTAATTATTAACTAGAAAAAGTGGTTCACCGCCGGTAACGAATTTTTATGAGACTTTGAGAGGTATTTTCTGATACTTATAACTCAGCGCTCGTAGTATATAGTAAGTATTATACGTTCTTATTTTCACGTTTTCACTCTCTTTTTAAAGTAGTAGTAGTAAATTAGTAATAAAGAAAATACAAGTAGGTGGAAAAAGCTTTAGTTTGAAATTTATTTTATTTAAAAACATTAAATTATTTTAAAGTCATTAATGACAGTGATAAAACACGTAAAAAATTAAGATTTGTTAACTATTAAATACAATGAGTTTTCCATTCAAAATAAATAACAACGTTCTAATTAAAAATTTTTTAATCTACTTGTATTATTTTTAGGAATAATTTTTTTAATATAATATTTTACGGTCCCACGGAACTACAATTAAATCATAATATACAAAAATCACAAATACTACGCAAAGATTTAGTAGGAGTAAAGTATGCTTCATGGAATTTTAGAAAGTCCCAATATTTCTCTTTAAAAAGGTGTTTCTTGAAATTTATTTTATACGTAAAGAACCTTTGAATTGGATTTACTTGAAAAAGTAAATTATTTAAAATGTAATTTAATAATTATTTAAAACGTAAAAAGCAATAATTCTCGAAAGTTTGAATGTATTCCACTGAAAGCTGATGCACGCGAATGTATTTTAAGGCAAAAATGAAGTCTTATGAAAAACAATTTCGAAAATTGCAATTTACAAATAAAGAAATGTAATTAAATATTATAAATGTATTCAAATGATTCACGGCATGTTTGAAAACACTTTATCGAACAAAAAGCAAATTGTTACTTTTCGAATAAGCCATTCGATCATACTCACCCCTCAACCACTTTTTCCCACTACAGTCATTTTCTCCCAAGCGCGACATCCAATCTTCAATTACCGCATCACAGGCCTAAAACACCACAGCCTCGCGATCAATTTCGAAAAAGAAAATAGCCGCGTCTGACCTACAATCCATAGTTCCCACCCCAGCCCTTTACCTCTCTCTCCAGTCTCCAACATCAAAAACACAGATTAAAGAGGAGAGGAAGAGGAAGATAAAAAAAATAAGCGAAAGCCTCTCGTCCGCTTCCCAGACTGCATCACACTCGCCTTTATTTATAGCCCAAAAGTTTATCGAGCCTCTCCTCCAAGAAGCTTCAGAACCCTCTCTCTCTCTCTCTCCCAAACACCACTGTACGCACTCTCCCAAGTACGCACGCACCGGTTATATTTCCGGAGAGAGCGAAGAAAAAAAAGAGGCGCGCGAAAAAAAAGAAACAGCCACCCAATGTACGCGTATCCCGCGCACACAGCGCGGTGTATATATATATACGGAGTCCGACGCGGCCGCGCGACACCGTCCGCAACGCGATGCGCGCGGCGCGCCGAGCTTGCGCCGTGCACGCGGGAGTGCGAAGGCTCTTAAAGCGCGCGCGAGCTGCGAGCCGAAGCGCCGAGTCTCGAGGAGCAGCGCGTCTCGGAAGGACACGCGATCGCGATACGCGGTTATACTCGCTTTGCCTTTGACTGATTTTGTTCTTCTTCTTCTGTGTACACGGCGGATCGCGCGCTTTTTGCCGTAAAATTGGTTGACGATACTTCCTTCGAGTTAATTACAAAAAAGTATTAAAATATTAAAATCAAAGCAATAGTAAATTAAATATTGATAATAGAACTAAATATATAGTAATATTAAAGGATTAATTAACCATCTTGGAAAGTGTTAATTGTTTTGTTTTTCGTTGAGGGACGACAGAATGTATATAGCAAACGCCGCGTAAGAGCCGGTGATCCGATGATCGCGGAGTGAGCGTGAGAGAGTGGCGCGAGAGGGAGAGGCGCGAGAGAGAGAGAGGTGTGAGATATGAGTGATTCGGGGAGGGATGTGCGTGCACGGCGGCCTCGCCGAGGACAATGCTAGGTTCATCCTGCTCGCCTTCGTTCTCGCGGCTTACATGCTCGCCGGGGCGGCCCTCTTCCAGACCCTCGAGTCCGATCTCGAGATACGACAGGTAATTAGTGATGAGCTTTCGCGTTGGCTTGGTTTTTGGTTGTCCGCGAGTGTCGCTGTAATTTATTTTGAAATTATGGGAAATGCGCAAGGAATTGGGCTTTTGTGTGTAAACTTGGTGAATAGCGATGGTCGGTTGAGTTTTACGTTGATTTGTGATTTGTGTATTTAAATAGAGTAGTATAGTGATTAGCTGGCGTTGTGATGTCGGGAATGCGTATATTGGTTGCTTTTAGTATAAGATTTCATCAAGCCCAGTGATTTTCGACGTTTCCTAATTATATAGATGTATTTTAAATTTCTCGTTTATAAGAAGGTATTTAAATACATATTGCAATTAATAAAGACGTATTTGAGATAAAAAATTAATAGGAGATACATTTTATTATATAATTAAAGCAACAAATGCAACATTTGTATTTTGAGTTTTGTTAATAAGAGTTTCATTTTTCGTATTGATAAAAATTTGCAATATTATAAATTATTACGATATTAGTTTTTTCATTAATTACAGCTTATCATTATACTTTTTATTACGGTATGTAGTTAAATAACACATTATTATTAACAGCAATATTAAAAAATCATAATTGACTGTAATGCCCAAATGTGTTTTAAAAATGAGAATTTTGAAGAGCGTCTTTATAGTTAGAAAACGTCGAGATACGTAAAAAATAAACGGTTTGTTATGTGAATAATATGAGATGATTGAATAGTATCACAAGGCAGAAATTTCTAGATTTATATTTTAGTTACTTAGGGGATTATGTTAGTTTTCGCAGATGATGTAGAATAACGATTAAGATGCACGATTCAAAACTCAAATTCAAGAAAACGTATAAGAGAGTTTATTATTTTAAATAGAGATTAATCTTAAAAGATATACATTTGATTGATTCTTAATTGGTTAATAATTCAATAAGTATATTAGCATAATAATAAAAACAGAATAATATTCTATCATTATGCAATTTAATACATTTAAATATTTGTTTTGATTGAATATAGTAAGTACATTTTGAATGAACGAATAATTAAATAGATTTATAAACATATAAGAAGAGTAGTACCATGATTCAATTCATAATCATTTAATATTATTTTAAAAAGCAAGGATTGGCAATAATAATTAGTTAGTTCTGTAGTAAGCGGTGCAAATTCTATAAAATAGTCGGGTTAAGCACCTGGATTTGGATCAAGGGAAATCGATTTAAACAAAATATGCATGAAGCAATCCGAAATTGCGATTGTATTTCGTTTACCTACACACAACTTTGTTCAAATTATATTTACGATAATTGCACTTTGAGTTATTATTAATAATTTGACTGACCCACATTTGACTTCTATAGAGTTCAAGTTGCCCACGTACTACTTTAAACAAAATCATGAACTTGCCCTAAAAAAGAACTAACTTAATACGTTTCTGAAACAAATTTTAATTTTAATGTTGACTAAATACACTTTTTAAACAGTTTATAGCGCTAATAGTATATTATTTACTGTTCATCGTGGGAGCAAAAAATAAAAGTAGTTAAACATAACATTACTTCAAACAGGTTATTATAAAAGAAGCAGACTTATTCTAAACTATATAAACTATCATAAAATAGATAACAATTACCCCATATTAACATTGATATTTTGAATTAAACATGAATCTTAATCATGAACTTTTGCCGCTTTGTATACAAATTTCGATATTAATAAATTTTATTATCAACATATATTATATGCATTTTATCAATTTAATATATAGGAATCTTGAATTTGCAAAGTATTTTTTAATTACATGGGATCTATGTATGCACATAAGATATAACTGTAAATTATAAATACTATGTAAATGTTTTATAATTTAACCAATAAAATAAAATTGTAATTAAAATTGTCAACACTGTGCAAAGAAAAATGAAAGTTTATATTGAAATTCATTTTCTAGTTGAAGGTAAAACGAGAAGTGTGTGTGTATATATATATATATATATATATATATATATATATATATATATATAGCAATGCATGAGCATCTGTAGACGGCGATCTTGCTATTAGTTTCTTTACTAAAGCTATAGCTGTTTAGTTTCTAAAGAGGGCAAAGATAGAGCCCATGGAAGCATTAAATAACAATCAGTATTCATGCGGCCCATGAATCGATAAAGTCTCGTTTGAAGGAAAAAGCTTCATTGATATAACCGAAATCTCTACCTTGCATAGCAAAGTTCGAAAATTGGGCTAAAATACCAAATTTCGCCTAGTTTAACTGAAAATTTAATATAAAATAGTACGAGGAATTCTCAGACATCGTTCGAGAGCGAAATAAGTCCGGTGCAAGTTACTCGGGGTTATAGAAACAGTAAAACGGAATATGCTGGTTTTTCTCTAAAAAGATAAAAACATTTGGAAATTCGGTAAGTTATATTCACACTCCAAGTTCTGCGAAACTTTTATTGCACTCTATTCGCATAATCGAAGGAGATGCGTAATGCAACGCGTTCGAGACTTCAGGGAAAATATTTATAATTGACGCACGCAGATTCTAATAATGATAGAATTTAGTTATTTTTATGAATATGGTTCTAATGAAGTTTAGATATAATTTTCGTTATTTCTCTAACAATATTATAGCGAACTCCTCATACAAAATTTATTAAACAAACAATTATGTTTTTTAGGCATGACCGCTCCAAGGGAGCCTTATATTTTCATCATAGCGAGAAGTGTAATAGCTTAAAAACTAACCAATTATTTCATAAAAATATGTTTTAACACTATAGGAACACATTTCAAGCACTCTATTAAATGTATGTATGGGTGTATGTATGGATGTAATCAAGTTCCTCGATTAACTTAGCAAAACCACGGTCAAACCGACTGAAACTTAAAGAGCTTAATTGTCTCATCATACTCGTAATAAGTAAACGTATCTATTTTGAGCCATATTCGTTGAGCGTATTAACATATAGTACAAGTATTGAATATATTGAAAAATTCGAATTTTAGCTGTATATTGAATAAATTTCATGTTTTTATTAAATTTTCTACGGTAAAATTGTAGATCTGGAAAGAATACAACTTTTTTGTATTTAACATTTTTTAAAAAACATATTTTAAACAAAGATTGTAGCTAGAAAACCGATATTATATATATATATATATATATATATATATATATAACAATACAATCATTATTCTCAAGATCCCTGCCTTAATGAAGTCCTCCTCGTGGTCGGGTGAGGAGGTTTAATGACATCATAATATATATTATCAATTATCTTTGTATTTTTTATTTTCAATTGTATTATATGCATATATTGTTCTTTTTTATTTTATTTTTTCATTATTAAATATATTGCTTTAGATATTAGAAATGTATAGTATACACTATTTTTTTTATGATGTCAAACCAATAGGGATCAAAAAAAATGATAGGCGAGCGCGAAGCGCGAGCGTCGGCGGTCGTGCCTTACATGCAAAAAGCGAAGCTTGCAAAATGCGAAGCTGCGAGAAATCGCAATCAAGCATGCGGCGGAGGCGTTTCAGAGATAGCTTGGTACGCTTTGAAGCGCTAGAGCAGCGAGTCACGCAGCCTGTCGGCCGGGGGGTAGTTAAATATTCGGAAAAATAAAATTGTATAAAATTAATATTCGGAAAGATATTATATGGAAAATGAAAAATTCTGAAAAGTTAAATTTGGAAAGAAAAAAAAATCGGAAAATATTTTATTGAATATAGAAATATTGAAAGAATAAAATATAAAAAACAAATTCGTAAGGGTGAAAATATGAAAATTAAAAATTCGTAGAGCCAGAATATTGAAAATCAATAATTTATAGATTAAATTATTGAAATTTTTATATGCAACCCGCTAACTTGGTAAAGGTAGTAATACCCGTATATTTAAAAAAAGAAACAAATTAACAATTTTCAATATTTTAATCTATAAAATTATTAATTATCAATATTTTGGCTCTACGAATTATTATTTTACATATGTTCACCCTTACGAATTTTTGTTCTCTGCTTTAGTCTTTCAATATTTCTATATTCAATATTAATTATCTTTCCGAATATTTAACTACCTCCGCCGGCCGCAGACCGCAGACCTCGTGGCAAGCTAGTTTAATTCTGATCTTCTTTTAAAATAAGTTGTATTCTTTAATTTATTATTACCAAAATTTAATCTGAGAAATATGACTAAATTATAGTTAAATTGTAGTTAAATATATATAAGTTTAAAAGTGTTTAATAAGATTTGTTATAATAACAATCAATGTTAATCTGGAATCGGTTTTAACTCATTAGCAATGAGCTGCGTGACTGTAGTAACAGTGGATACAAGAAATGCTATTTAACCCTTTAATACCGTATGATAGATTTAGTGTACATGAAGGTACCTTAACTATTTTTTCGTTTTGTTTAAATTTTTAATGAAACATCATGGAATTTTGTAGAATAAAATATATTCCAATAAAATACAGATAATTTAATATGTATTATTTAGAAAGTTCATATTGTTTACAATTTATCAACAAATTTCATTTTTCCATAGAAATTTATGATACTATTGAAAAAGAAGAAAATAGCAACCGAAAAAGATCCCCGTATTAAAGAGTTAAAAAAATGCATACGTAGTATAATATATGAATTGTATTATGAAACTTACTTTAAGGAAAAATTAAGTATATTATACCAATCTGCAGTATAACGTAAAAAATTGTATAGATATTATAGGTAAGGTAACTGAATTGTGAGACAATTTTTTAATAATTATTAAAGAGAAAACTAAATTAGTTTGAGAGTCCCTTAGAATCATATTTACAAACAAAAGGCAAAGTAAAATTAAAATTGATATCACCACAAAATAACAAATACATCGACTCGAATATAGAATAGACATACGATAAAGGGCAAGAGTTCCACTCACGCGATTCTTCTGTTCCAAAATTCGTTCGCCCAGGCCGCGGAGTTCTGGCGAGTCTACCAGGCGTTTCGTCGGCACCACCTGCGCGGCAGCTCGCAGGCGCTGCAGCGTCTCCACGAGCTGCTGTACGCCTACGGCAACGCCTCGGCGATCGGCATAATCAACAAGCGCAGGCGCTGGGACTTCTCGGGCAGCTTTCATTTCGTCGGCACCATTGTCTCCACCATCGGTGAGCTAGTCTTTTCCTCGCGTGATTTTCCATTTTTTGTAGAGGGGATGGTCGATTGCTTTGGGACACTCGAGGATTTTTGTGTGGAGGATCTTTGTTTATGGATCTAATTTAAGGGTGCCGATCGAACGTAAATTTTAAAAAAGTGTTTATTCTATCGAATTATGATAAAATATTATAAATATTCTGAAAAACGTATAATGTAGGGGAGAGTATTACAGTATAGACACCCATAGATATTTGGAATGTAACTTTTGAGTGTGACTAGGAATAAAATGAAAATTTTAAAAAGAATTTGTTGTATGGACTAACGGGCCTTTTCAAAATGATAAATTAGTTATGCTCAAATTTAATTATAATGTAAATAGAAAATTATCAGTTTGCGTTTAAAAAAATGCCTCCTGATATAAAGACCCACAGTTTTTAGACGGGTAAAATGCTTTGGTCTAAATGCTTTTAAATTGTACTTAACGTATATGTAAAAGTTAGAAAATAGTATGTTTATTAAGACTATTTACTTATAAATGTATTAGTATTGCTAGCTTATGCACTGATCATGTGTTTATCTTCATGTTTGAAAAAAAAACTTTTGAACTTTTGAAGCAGTGAATTAAAAACTACGAGAGGGTGTCTATACTGCGAGACTATCTCCAACATAAACGCCCACGTTTATGATTTAAAGATATGTATTTTGATCAAAACGAGACCGTATAAATTCCAATCCGATGATTTTGACGTTCAAAGCCTTGTGGTACATTATTTCACTATAAGATCCATTTTATTTTGAATCTTTAATTGCTAAAATATTTTTATATTTGTTATTTGATTTTTAGATAACAGTTTTTTCTTAAATTTAAAGGTGGGTAGGTGTCTTTAACTTAACAAGTCTATTTGAGTAGATTTTGAACTAAGAAATTGTATACCAAAGCTTGATTAAGCAATTACAGCAATTTTACATCTATTCATAAAGTTGTATTTCAAAGAAACATTCTTGAAAGCCATATTTTGCTTTCAAAGAAAACAAGGAATACAAATTTTAAGTACGTAAGATGCTACTTTTATCAATAAATATGTAAGAGTACTTAGATTACGAAAAAAAAGAAATTAATTAAATTTGTATAATTTGTTTTCCCTTCAAAAGCTGAGATACAACTTTTTAAATTGCACCTCTAAGATATAATCTTATAGATAGAGAAGTCGAATTACAATTAAATGTAGGAGACAGGCATGAGTATTGTCTACTTTGAAAAACAGTCGGCCACTTTGGGAAACTTTTGTTCAATCCAGTTCTAGTCATCCAAAATATGTTTTATTTTTAATATCACAATTTTTCTATAATAATTATAATTGTTATGAATATAAATGCACTAATACATACTATATAAGTATATTACTCATATTGTTGTACAAGGCTCTAAAATGACTGCACTGCAACGTCTATTTAGTATTGAATATAAAACATCGATTAATTTGCTGTGTTAACTCCCTATTCAAAAACGCCACCACTGCCCACAACTTAAAAACTATCGAAACCAAAAATTGTCAACTCTCCCCTCCACCTCCTCCGTACAACGCGACATTCCTCTCAACTCTCCCCGCTTCGCATACTAATAAGACAATGCGAAAAATGGTGTCGCGGGTTAGACGCGGTTTTCGGGTCGTCGTCCCGACTACACAAGTACGCCTTTATACCGCAAACCCCTTGCTCGGATCGGAGCTATAATACCCGCGTACGCGCGGGAATGAGAGAAATGAGGCCTGCGCCGCGGCTACACGGGGGAATGCTAATAACCGCCGTGTGACCCAGCTCCGCGCATATACACATCCCGTGGACACGCTTCGCTTCAGGGGGCGAAATTTTTCTACGATGATATTTCATTAAAGCGCGAGCGCGGGAATTATTATACGCGCGTACCAATTCTGGGTGAACTATATAATGAACTTTGAATTTAGGTATTTGACTCTGGTGGTTTCTCCTTTTTTTATTATTGCAGGATATGGAAGCACAGCGCCGCAGACGTCAGCCGGAAAAGCAGCCGTCGTTCTTTACGGATTCTTCGGCTGCTCTGGTAATAAAAGTCTCGATTAACGATATCTGATGTATTTTCGAAGTTAGCACGGATAGAAATGGAAATGAGCGAATTGAAGGGGGATATGGTACGGCTATAGGTTGAATATATGCAAAATATGTTTGTGTAAAGTTGCGCGAAGGGAAAAATTTGTTTAGTAAGCAAGTTGAATCTTGGCTTCGTAAATAAAGTTATCTGTAACCATTTAAGTCACCATGTCCTTTTTAAAGGACACTAACTTTTTTATCTTCATAATCTGTTTTGAATTAAAATTTTTAAATGGTTGCTTCTAACAGCAAATTGTAGACGAAATTATTTAGAGAGTCTCATATACTGTTTAATTAAAAACCGATTATATTTAATAGAACAACAGAAAAACTACTCCCGGCATTGGATTACACTGTTAATTCATAAAATATGTTTTTGTATTTATCTTGAAAGTTTCTCATAAACTTGTCAAACGGATAAAAGAGAAAACCAATTTAAAGTAGGCTTCTGCTGGACCTATTACATCGTATTATTAGTTTTTAACTGTATTTGCAAGTAAAGCTCATACTTACAAAGAAGAGTCTCCCTCTTCAAAGTAAGTAATATATAGGTCCTTTTCAATTTTAAATGTAAAAGTTAAAAGCGTTTTGGCCTCAAGACTGCCTGCAGGTCTCATCAGTATAATCAGGCAGTCTCTATCATACATGCATGTATATTAGGGTGGTCCAAAATTCCCAAACTTTTTAATTCTTTAAATCTAATGATTAAAAATAGTAGGAAATATATAAAAAATCATATTCCTGTTGTCGTTTTTTTATTATAAAATTTTAGCAGCTATTTATTTAGACCCAAAGTTGCTAAAACTTGTTTTTTCAGATCAATGTAGCCATCTTTAAATCAAGAAAGATTAAAGGAATACGTGCTTTTATTTGACGTTAGCATATTTTAGCACAATTTAACACCTTTTAGCACCTGCTATTTTTAATCATTACACTTAAAAAATTAAAAAGTTTGGAAATTTTGAACCACCCTAATGTATATATAAAAAAATTTACAACAGTGTATAATAAGAAACAACCAAATTTTACTACTTGTTTCATATCTGTAACGTTGTGTAGAAACAATGTAACACAAAAAGCACATTTTTTTCTAGAAATTAATATTACAATAAAATGATAAATTCAAACAAAAAATATAATAAAAACATAATTATTTAAACAACCCGCCACACCGAATAACACGCAAAAGAAACGAATATTCATATATATAAACATCTTGCAAACATTCCAATATTGAAATTTTTAGGTTTTAACTATATTTATCAAACATAACGTAAAAATAAGCTATTAAAACTTTGGATTTGTTAAAAACAATTTAGTATAAAAAGTTACAGCTTTAAAATAGAAGAAATATTTGAAATTTGTTGAGTCTATGGTTGAAAAAAATGATTGTGAGATATAAGTTTAGGGGCCTGCGGCGGCTCAGTCGGTAGAGTGTCGGATTCCCACGCCGGTGACCCGGGTTCGAATTCTAGTCTCTGCCGATTGATACAAGCCACCTCTGTAAAAATTACATGTGCTTTGTTTACAAACACACCGCAGACCCCCGTCGTCGATTAGCACCACATGGGAGCACAAACATGGCAACGTTAAAAAAGAGAAAAAAAAAAAAAAAAAAAAGATATAAGTTTATTTTTTTGATTGACTTAATTTTCATATACCTTCATTAAAATATATAATCAGTTTCAATATGTATTCTGGTGTCTAAATATTACATGAATTAGAAGTTAAAAGAATGTATATGTCCTGAAATAGTGAAATAATTCATTTTATTCAAATCCAGAAAACTCGCGCCCATTAAATGCTATCAGACCAAACCTGCACGAAAACTCTAGTTTAAACAAGTACCTACATTAACCTTACCAAAAAACCTATGCTTTATTCCGCGTATAAAAAAGTCGTGACCGAAATTGTTAAATTAGGAAAAAGGAGGAAAATCTGAGTTTAAGGGCATATGAAAATAGAGTATAATTTGGTAACATTACAACCCAGATAATGACGCTGTTATCGTTATACATAATTAAGTATGGTTTACTTTTACTACTATCATCTACATTAAAATTAAGTGTGTATGACAAGGGCGCACGTATCTGTTAACAAACCAGTTACTTCGTGTCACTGCATACATTACAGCGACACCATCCTTGGTTTCAAAGACTCAAGGAGCGGGAGTTTCTACTCCTTCAGTTGGTTAGACACAGTATCAGTAAACAAAAACTGAGGATGAAAGCGTGCTGGTATTACAATAGTTAAAAATAGAAATTTTCATTACACACCTAATTTTTCTAATTTTTGTCAATATTCATTACAGGAGGGATTTTGTTCTTCAATCTTTTTTTGGAACGAATCATCACATTCCTGGCGTGGATCTTGCGCAGCCTGCACTTGAGGCGGCTGAAAAAACGTCTGCGGCAAACGACCTTGGCGAGTTCACGGCGAATCTCCCGCACCTCCAGGTCGAGAGATGGAAAGACGACATTGCCAGATATACTCGATGACGACGAGGAGGAAGTAAGACTTTGTATAAATACATGATTATTCGAGATAAGCTATTAGCATTTAAATAGTTCTGGTAGCTGTTTTGAATTTAAAATATAATTATTGGAAAAGTATACGACAGTAATAAGTATAATATGTACATTAAGCTGTATAATTTACCAAAATTTTAATTAATTTTGAGATTTGGTTTAATTTATCATACTTGATTAATTATTATGTTACGCAAAACAACCCAAACACAAAATGATCATTGCGCATTGAGTTTGTTGTACTTGTGAGCTTCTGGGATAAGTATTGGACGATTGTCAAAGAAGTTGGAAATCGTATTCCTCATACTTTTACATATATCTTGAAGCATATGCATGACTAGAAACTATTAAGAAGGTTATAATTCATTATATAGAAGATTTTCCATTTGTTTCGAAAATCAGTCTTCTTGGCACGATTACGTTGATTGTAATTTTCGTGACGCGAAAAAATTTCCCAATTAATTAATTATATCACTATAAATATATTTTTTGTTATGTTACATGTAGTTAAGAGAATTAAATTTATGATATTATGTCATGCACATGAAATTTTGATGTTAACAAATTGTAATTTTTCTTAGCATGTGTATTAATGAATTGAGAGGATATTTCCCTTTTTTTATTGCTTAAATGAATAATTATTTGTGCGAAGGATATGTTTCCAAAGTTACAGATTGATATTCGATGTTCAAACTAGAGTCAAGTTTACAGCTACGCGTATATGCAAGTAGAATAGTGTGTGAAAACTTTAAGGAGGCCACACCACTTAAAAATTAATTTTTTATCTAAATAAATAGTTATTTGTGAGGAAAACATATTTTCTAACTTACAGATTGATTTTCGACGTCTAAATAAATCTAGATTGAATTAAATAAATCTAAATAAATCCATAGTTGCGTGTATATAATAATACTTCTTGAATTATCGGTATAAAATTTTAATGTTATTCTACATATTGGTGGCTATCTTATGAATTAGAATTCTAATGATTGACCAACAATTACCCTCTTTTTAAAATCGGTTGGATTGAGAAAAGTACTTTTCCCAGTATCTTATTTGACTTTGAAAGTCTGTCATTTTGAATATTGTTGTTTAAAAAAGAAATAATAAAATATTTTTTTGTAGTTTGAGAATACTAAAATATATTAGCAAAGGTTTAAAAAGCTCAGTGTTTATTTCGTAATAAAAAAAATAACTCAAAAATCACTAATTATCGGTAAAATTTTCGACCATGAAAGTAAAATGTCCCCTAGATGCTTAATATGCTAATTATTACAAAAGCTTTCATATCCTACATAGTCGTTGATAAATCGTTAATTGAACGTGTAACGAAAATGACAATTTTGAAAGTTAAACGTGATTTATTTTGATTAAAGAACATTTATACTTTCTAAATGAGAGGAAAATCTTCTATAATACGATGAGTTACAATATTTTAAAAATTTCTTAGTCATATTATGTGTTGTAAAACATCCATATATATCTGTGGATTCCCGGAAAAACGATTTAAGTCCATTTTTCATGTTTTTGAGATATTAAGGTTTAAGGTTTTTAATTTCCATTTAAACTAATGTTAAAAAACCTCATAAATAGTAGATATGGTCACTGATTTTTACATTTTATTGATTTTTTATATTTTTATCTAAAAATATACGATCTTAGGATACCAAAATCGTTCGAAACTCAGTTTTGAAAAAAAGGACTTGAGTTGTTTTTCCGATAACCCACAGATATTATATATTAATTGATATAAATACTTCTTTTTTAAATTCTTTTAAAGAAAAAATCAAATTAAATTTTGACATAATAAACAAAACGGTTGATAAAACTGTTTTTAAAATGCTAATTTTAAATAAATACGTAAGTGGAAATAACAAAGAGAGTTTTATACCTGCGATCACAGATTTTGATGAGACTTTAGAGTATGTTTTCTGGTACATTAAAATTACGATTTTGACTAGTAAGAATGGCTAACATGGTTCCAATCTCGAGATGTAGCTAGATCCATTAATAATGTTCATAAACGCAATGTTTTTGTCGGTATCTGAGTTTAAGCTAAATAAATCTATAGTTGAGTTACTCTTACTAGTAAAAGTCGTCATTTTTAAGTACCAAAAACGGTAAAAACGTATTCCAAAAAAAACCTCTCATCAAAATCCATGATAAAATACTCTCCTAGAAAGTCAATAAGAGATCTTAATAATACTGCCACTTCCAAGTATATGCATCAATCAATGTATATTTATGACCTCTATATCCTACGACGAAATCCAATAAGAAAGATAAAAAATCCCAAAAGGTAAAAGTGAAGAAAAATCAATAAATTAAAATTCATCTAACTGTCGTTCGCCGGCAGGATAGTTTTAAGTTCCACTTTACTCTTCATTTACTTGACTTTCTTTTTATTTTACAATCCTCAGCGTAATCTATCATTTTTTCTATTTCTTTTTCCATGTACAGAAGAATTTCATAACTTCATCACACTTATTTAAAATAAAACAACATATTAACCTTTCGTGTGCAATATGTTTTTTTTTACTAATTCCGTATTATAATATTTTCAACCACTCATTGGCTTCCAAAGAGATCTAAAAGAGATTTATATTTACTTGTAAACATTTCAACTCTATCGTTCCAATATATTACTAAGTTTTTATTAGAAATAGAGACGAAATCCTTCCCTTGAAAAATCGATGGGATCATAAAAGACCCCCATTGCACACGGCGGGTTACAACACAACCAACAAAACTTAAATTCGATCACGGGGGGGGGGGGGGAAAGTATTCTGTCAGAAGAAGATCGTGGTCAGAAGGCTAAATTTTTAGATAGACGTTTTTTCAGAAATAATAATACAGAATGTAATATTTTTAAAATACAACATTATAAAATCCGAAATCATAGTTGTCTTGTATAAAAATTGAAGATTTATTTTGCATTAAAGTGAAAATTTAAGAATAAAGTAAAAATCGAAAATAAAATTTCCGAGTATTATTGGTATTTTACAAGAATTGCTAAAGAATATAAATGAAAATATTAGAGAACATTTGAATTATTAAACCAGGACAGAATCGAAAAATTGTTGTACAAATCCTTCTGCATTTACGTCTTCGTAATTTCATTGATATAAACTTATCCATTTCTTTAATTGTAGCTTTATTAAGTCTGTCCTTAGACACTTTCAATATTCTCCGCTATCAATCATTCGGAAATATTATCTTTCTGCTAATAATGCTTTATAACTTAATTTCCTAAAAAAATGTCCATCTGGCAATCTAGCCTTCCGACGAAATACCTGTCCCTATTCGATCGCGTACACCTAAAAAGCAAAACTGCACCGAAACGTCGCCGTTATTTACGCGTATACGCGCATGTGCCAGGTGGGCCTGGAGCACTGGAAGCCGAGCGTCTACTGGGTCATGCTCTACCTGTCGCTGACGTCCTGCGCGGTGGCCTGCACGGCCGCGGCTCTCTACGCGCCCCTCGAGGGCTGGAACTACCTCGAGGCCCTCTACTTCTGCTTCGTGAGCTTCGCGACCATCGGCTTCGGCGACTACGTCAGCACCCAGAGGCCCAGCTATCCCTACGTTCACTTGTAAGCGATGGGTTTTGTGTGTGTTTTGGAACTTGGAGGATCGCGGGGATTTGAGATGGGGGGTTTTCAAAGCTTGCATGCGCAAGGGGGTGCGGCAGAATTTTATTACGATTCAATCGGATAATCGGCTAGATTTATCGTGATTCGTGATTATGGTATAAAGATACTTGTATTATGACAAAGTTAATACGAAATTACTAGCTCTTTATTGAGTAATAATGGATATCGGTACATGGGAAGTTTCAGAATCCTAAAATGTTATCGAATGGAAGTTTAATGAAAATTTTGTGAAGAGCTTAGGGTTCGCAGAAATATAAGAATTGTTATATTTATAGTCGATTATTCATCGCGTGGTCGGTAAAATTCAAAGCGGAAAATTTAAGTTTTTAATTAATTTCCGCACCCGCTTGGGCTGACTTCAGTTTTCCAATATTTTTATTGCATTTTATTGATCAGTTTGTTTATATTTTAAGTTGCTAAAAATTAATTAAATTGGGCGTATTTTTGAATGATAAAAGAAGTACTGCAAATTAAAATATAAGTTTTTGATTGTTGCTGTGCTACTCTTTTTCGCAAAGTTATGAGTACTTGAAAAAGTGGCCTGTAAAAATACTACTCTGAAAGAATGGAAATTATGGGAGCTACTCTGAGAGTAGTAAATTTACTATTCTCAGTGTAGAATATATACTATGTCAATAGTAAATTTACTACTTTCTGAATAGTATATTTACTACTCTCAGAGTAGGTCCCATAATGTCCTACTCTCAGAGTAGTATTTTTACAGACCACTTTTTAGGTTGTAAATCTGAATGTAAGATTTCGAGACAATGCGGATTTTTTACTACTGTTATGATTCTTTCTTTAAATAGATGAAAATTAAAAGAGTTACAGCTCTTCGAACACATATATGTTCGTGACGTCATATATCATTGCGGTACCCCCATCTATATATATTGAAAATCAGTAAATTTTATAAGCGTCTGTAACTCTTTTAATTTGCATCTGTTTAAAAAAAGAAAAAATACGTGTCCTTTTTTATATTATACATTACGGACCTAATGAATTTTTTCATAAAAAGTCCTAATTGATTAGATACTTTCAAAAAACTTTACTTTTAAACAAATTAAAATGTCACGTGACCTGGTCATTCACTGACCTATAGGTCATTCACTGCCGGTACAGTTACCTTAGTTATTATGTTTGTAAATTCTGCTTGTATAAATTAATTCAAACTTTTTCTAATGTTCACACTTTTCATGTAGGTATAGATTTGCGAACTTTGTTTTCTTGGTCATTGGATGTTGCTGCATTTACTCGTTATTGAACGTCACGTCGATTGTCATAAAGCAAGGTTTGAATTGTGTTATTCGCAAATTCAACTGTCAGAGTCGCTTTATGGCTGCGCCACATTTACCTAGGAGGAGGTAAGCATCATTTTCAATATTTTAAATTTCAATAACCATACTGGTAGAAATGAAACAGTTTTTCTGGGCAGTTTCAAAGCTTTCTGGTTCGAAATGTTATTTTGCTAACAAAACACAATAGTTTTCTATGTAATCAGTTATTTATTTTGAAAATTTACATCCTTTAATACACGAGTTTCATCGCTGCTGTTACTAAGAAGTAAAGCAAACTAAACTTATGAGTCTTGGATTTTGATTATTTCTAAGGTGAAATTTTATACTCAAAAAATGTGTAGAATATGTAGAATTTTGAAAAAAATAATGATGGTATATTTAATAACATCTCAAAATTAAATTTGGCATTCGGAGGTTCCCAAGAAATAAAACTAGGAAGTAAAAGCTTCAATTTGGGAGGTCAAACGAGTTAATATCTCAAATTGTTCAAATGTTATGTGAAATTAAAAATTATAAAAAATTTACATATTAGTAGATAAAAACACTTATAATTTTACATTTTGTATACAGACTTTAACATTTCAATCTTATAATTTTGGAACGATTTGAGATATTATAATTATAAAAAAGTTTTTTACGAATTTCTCAGGGATCGATTGTGATTAGTCTCATGAATTCATGCTCACTATCATGAACATAAAAAATACTGCTTAAAAGGAGGTCGGAGCTTATATGCAGTTACGTAGTTACCGACAATTTCGTAATTTTCATTATTTTCATTAAATTTTTAATTTATTTTAATTAGGTATCTCAGTTGTCTAGTATTCTTTAGAAGATTGTGAATACCGGGCAACTAACGTTTTTTAACTTATATGAAAAGTTAAATTAGAATAATGTAAAATTCAATGAAGAAATCTGTAATCGGCTCCAACCTTCTCTTAAGCGCTGGTTTTGTCGACTGGGTTAACTTGTTTGAAGTACTAATTGAAGCTTTTATTTCGTACGTTTATCTTCTTCCATTAGAATTTCTCTAGACTAATTAGATCTTGACATATTAATTATATTTGAACCACTATCATAATTTTATTCGTCATTATACTTATTGTTCGAACCTATCTATTATTTCGAGTAATAGGACCCATTCTGAAAATCTGTCAGATTTGTCTATTTATATTTTACATATATAATCCAGTCCTTCAATTTTAGCGAAATCCAAGACGCTCTTCACTGGTGCCCTATTTCTAACTAATCAATTACTTAATAAAACCAGTCTAGTAAATCAACGGTTTTCATATTTTTCTTTTATGCAATGTTTAATAATATCTAACAAAGTTGTACTCTCCAAAAAGGAGCTTTTCTAACAAACCTGCTTGGAAATTGCTACGAAAAACTGTTTCATTTTCGACCAGACCATGCACCCAAAAATCCCTATTAGTTAAAGTTTCGGATTGAAACGGATAAAAAAAGTTTAATCCATTCCAATCTAGTTTTTTAATCTGTTACTGTACATTCCAACCATTTACAAATCCGCTTCAGTCCACAACATACATTTTTACGATTGCGTCGGATTAAAACGGATTATAATTGAATTAGGGAAGGGTGACAGCACGAGTACGTGAACACTTACCAGTGAATGAACAACTTGCTTTCCCTGCTTTTATCACCTCAAACAATCTATCTTCTAACTAGTTAAACATTTACAAACCTATTATTCAAGCGAATGAAAACGTCACGTGACCTGTTCAAGCTTCGAGCTTAAACATTCACTTACTAGTGCATCGCACCCTACGATAAAATAACGCCTTGGTGAAACAACATGGCTACCCTAGTGTGAGAAATCTATTAAATCCTATTCGCCGATACAAAAATTGCATATACATCCTATTCGCAAATAGGATCTTTTCATATTTGGGAAAAGGAATTAATAGGATTTAATAGATTTCTCACACTAGGGTATCTCAGATTCTGCTTCATTAACACGTATTTGAGTGTGTCAGTTATGCCAATTTCATTAAAAAAAACAAAACATTTTTGTACACGTGACAGCATATCATTCGTCTAATGCGTGAGATAGTACATTACTCGATCAGCATTTTAACCCATTTCTTCCCAAGCGGCCATTTTATAGTCGATTGGTTTTTTGCCTAAAAAATTCGCTGTCCGCTCTTTCCGATTCTGAAGTCAGAATTTTGAAATTTTCGTTGGAAATGGCCGCTTGGGAAGAAATGGGTTAAATAGCACTCTATCAAACACAATCCACTATATCCCGTCACTCCACCGAGTCACCGAAAACATCTCCAATCCAATTTCCAAACCCACCCACTCCATTCCACTCCATCCACCCAGCTCTAAAATCTCGAACAAAATAAGCCAAAACTCAAGCTCGATTATACCCAGCTCCGCTCTGTACAAAAGGTCCTCGGTCTCCGCGATCTACTACACTCGGCGGCGGCCCACGAAGCTCATGCCCCGCGACTCCATCAAGCCCGAGCACGACAGCAACGGCAACGGCACCGCCAACGGCCTGGACACGCCCCGGCGCATGTCCGGCGAGCTCATCTCCATGAAGGAGTTCCTCTCGGCCAACAAGGTCTCCCTCGCCGTCATGCAGAAGCAGCTCTACGAGACTGCCCACATGCAGCACCACGGCACGCTGCCGGGGCCGCCCCATCTGCCGGCCCTGCCCATTCCCACGCTGCACCATCATCCGCCCCTGCAGGCCTCGAACAGGCAGTTTCTTCATCATAGCCAGGGCCCAGGGGCCGTGGGACCCTTGGCCATTGCCAGCGAGAAGTTCGAGAGCGGGAATTCCAAGAGTTCTATTAATTGTAGATAGAGGGCTGAAGGGGTGAAGGGGTGAAGGACTGGGGAAGTATTTTAGGGGTAGGGTTTGCGATGGGTTGTGTTGTTTCGATAAAGTGAGTTGTTGGATTTGTCAGGAGATTGGTACGAATGTTGAGGGGCTGGTCTGGGTCTGTGTTACCGATCGGGATAGATCAGTGGAAAATTAGGTTTCTCGTCAAATTGATGTCGTAGAATCTAGTTTTCTTTTGGAGATCACTTTATACTCGACAAATGAGAAGCAAAAAGGTGCCAAAGTAAGAGGTGAAAAGATTTTTTTACCTTCGAGAATTTCGTTTTTATCAAAAACTATACGCATCAGAATGCAATTTTCATTGGTAGGTCGTTTTGTTTATTGAAAACGAAGGGCGCTCTGGTCGAATTAATACTAAAATAAACAATTATTGAAATGTTGTCCAATCAATCTTACATGTTAATCTTTGACTTTGGTATTAGTTCGATCAGCGCGCCCATTATTTTCAATAAATAAAGCAATCTACCAAAGAAAATTTCATTTCAATGCGTAGTTTTTGTAAAACACGACATTTTCAACTGATCTTTTCCGGTCGATAACGTAGACCTAGAGCAGACCATAGAGATAGTTACCAATTTCTTAGTTAATATGACAAATATTATTGGTATAATTAATACACATTTTATGGAAATACATACTTTGTAAGTGTTACCAATAAAATAGTTGATCTGGAATTCACCAAAAGTGATTGTGGGCTGTTGAAAGTTTCTTGAAACTTCGGTTGTGCAGTATGGAGTCAAAAAGAGGTCTCATTTTATGTTGCATTTTAAAATTATTGATATTTTAATAAGTATAACGAAATCCCAAATTTTACTTATTATATGATATCATTAATAAAAAGAAATAAATTACTGGCAAGGGGAGACCATAAAATATGGGTCACAGAACTTTATAGGGATCGTTTTTACGAAAGTTACAGCGTACATTTGTGATTTTAAAGTTCTATGAGTTAAATACAGGGAATATGTTAATTATACAAAAAAAATATTGAAAATGTAATCTGAAGCAATAGCAACACAAATAATGCGTTTTAATTAAAAGTTTTAATATAATGTCCTGATTTAAGTTGGAGTCCGCGTTGTATTACTAGAAAATCTGTTTTATGTTAAAATGTCATCTCCGTGACATACTTTTTTTAACAAAACACGAAAACTTTTGGACACAAGTACAAATGAAATATTCAGATCCAAGTAAACAAAAGGATAAATGATATTATATACCACTTATCTAAACATTTTTATCGTTTCGTGAAAATCACCTATATATTTTTTTTTCTAACACGGCGCATAAGAGCAAATATTTTTAACTATATCTCTCATTCTAACTTCAGGGTCTCAAACTACGGATGTTGAGCTTTATTTTCAGTTACCAGAAAAGGATCCCCAAAGTTTCAACAAAGATCCTGGCTCAAGCTTTGTGGTCTCTCCTCATTTGTTTAATGAACCCTTTGCATCATAATGGTACGCTCAGCGTGCCACCAAAATGCAAAAAGAACTATAAATTTGTAATTAAATGTTCAATTGTTATAAATTAATAAATCGTTAAAATTAGCACTTTTTATGAAGAAAAATGTATGGCTCAAAAGGCTTAGATAATTTTTTTACTTAATATAAAAATAGTACATTATGCATCAAGGGAGTAAAGTGGGCAATGTACGCACTGTGTGACGTTGCCGACCGAGCGAAGCGAGGTCGGCATTTCACACAGTGCATGCTTGCCTACTGTACTCCAGAGGTGCGTATACTACTTTTCACCACACCCCCGTAAAGAAATGACTGTACGCATCTCAGCAGGCCGTACAGTACCCCATGCTCTGCCTAGAAGTAAAGTGACTTGTGTACGCGCGACGCGCTGTTTTACCGCTCGAGACGCAGTCGAGAGCGGAAAAAGGCGCATCGCGCATGCGCAAGTCACTTTATTCCCTAGGCAGTCCATGCGGTACTGTACGGCCTGCTGAGAGGGCGTACAGTCAGCACTTTACGCGCAGTGTGGTGAAAAGGAACATTATTTATCTCGCGTAACGTGATTAGCCACGTCATTTACTTACAATACGAAAAATAAAAAAGAAAAGAATAACAAAAATCAAAGTAAGAATGTTTTCAGATGTTCTTATTGTAAAAACATGTTTCTTAAATGTACTGCATCTTATATTAAGAAAAATATGTTCTTAAAATAAGAAATTCTTTTTTCTGTGCAATAAATGAAATTCAAAATTAAATTTCAGTCAAGGTATGTACTAAAATACATTACTATCTTACATGGAACTAAAATCTGTAGTAAAAATTCTTAAATTTATTTTTCAAGACACAAAAATACATGAAAATGTATGTAATCTGCCTGAATTTCCGTAATTAATGGAAATTTCAATTAGTATTTGCTAAAATTATCAATTGTAGTATAAATCAATATTTAGCGATGTACCTATTTGAAATAACATCAGTTACAAACTGAAAATTCAACAAGAAATTTTTAACAGGGGCACGCATAGTCGTGACATATTTACGTCTATACATATAGAGAGATTGTAACGAGTATTTTTTAGATAACTTTCGCGCGGGGGGTGGACTGCACTGAATTTTCTGGCATTGGATTTTTACACGGAGTTTCGTCGAGATTCAAGCGATTGTACACGATGTCACGAATATTCAACTGCTAGATTGGATTTTACTATTTATGGTTTTGTTTGAGCTTACTTAAATTTGAAAACTTATAAACAATTTGGATAAATATTTCTTTTACTATTGTTCAAAGTTATATATTATTGGAAAAAATTCAGTGTAGTATATACCTTTAAATGCTCCCTTGCTTGTAATTGTAAAGACTTAGGAAGAATTATAAATATTTTTGATAAAAGAAAATCTAATGTTAATAGATAATAAGCTTTTTCGATCTTATTTTTCGTCTTTCTATAGTGATAAAGCATAATTTGCAGGTTTATTTTACTGGTATAAAATGAGCTTCGAATGCTTAAACTTGTATAAACAAAATAGAAAAGTTGTAGGGAAATGTTAAATAAAATAAAAATATAATTGAGAAGAACTCATTGACATTTGCTCGTTGTTACTTTATTTTTATTTTTGGGATCGTTATAACATTATTTCAGCCTCCAAACTTCACCTACACATCACAATTCATTTTATTTTTTTTTGTTAATCGGTCTACCGTGTACGTAAAATACACATCGAGCGACAAGCTCTACAAGTCGGAGCAAAGACGATAATTTTGTATTTTTTGTTTTCTTTCTTTTTTTTTTAACGACAGGCTTATTCTCTCTTGTGCTTCGTTTTATTTTTCTCTATTGCAAGAATCGAAAAATGGAAATTCACACTTTAGCATAGTACAATACGTTCGATGACAGTAAGTTCTCTAATTTAACCGAATAAGCGTCCAGAGACGAAAAGACAAAACTGTTTCTG
Source organism: Gastracanthus pulcherrimus (assembly GCA_949152435.1). Classification (NCBI taxonomy): domain Eukaryota; kingdom Metazoa; phylum Arthropoda; class Insecta; order Hymenoptera; family Pteromalidae; genus Gastracanthus; species Gastracanthus pulcherrimus. The sequence continues at coordinate 181,024,609 of OX424575.1, forward strand.
CTCATGTGTATAGGTATGTGTGTGCGTGTATGTAAGTCTGTATGTAAGTACGTTTTCATCGTGGTAGTGTGTGTGTGTTCAATGACAAATTATTATATTTAAGCTACTCGGTAAGGATGTACGTTTCATGCTGACTCGAAGCATATTCATTTGGGAAAGGTCCAGAATAGACATAGAGTTGATACGCGCAAGATTAGTTCATACGGGACCGAGACGACATTCTGAGCCTCATCTCGGAGAAATTGGATCTATTATCGGGGCATGCCAGTTCGCTTTCTTGCTAAATTGCACACGACTAATCCACGTAACGATTACGGACAAGGCTTTTTATCGCGGAAGGTTTCTGATTTTTAAATTTACGAAATATTCATCTAAAAATCTCGAAATACTTATTTCTCTCTTCTCTCTTCTTTTAAATCAAAAGTGCATCATCGCCCTGTAGTCGTACTCCGTTAAAGCATAACCGACTCTCGCCTCTACTCCGTCTATCTCTCTCCGGTAAAATTTGCCACAATCGACAGGTACGTAGTAACGATGTTTCCATTAGATCTGTTAAAATAATTATCTAGCAAGTCGAGATCTGGTATGTTTTTTTTTTTCATCTACACATCGAGTTTATTTTTAGACAGTCGTTTCTCCTCGCCAAGCCATTCGTTAAAATTTCTCTCATTTTCTCCTCTCCTCCCCCTTCAAAGACAGATTCAACAACAAGTCTATCTCTCAAAATCGACACGACATTATGCACCTGCTTGCTCGGCTCGATCCGCCGCCGCGGCGAGGCTTCGTCGCTCGCCACTTGCGCGATCGCCAACCGACACAGGACAAAACAACATATCGGCACCCCGACGCAACGAAGTACCTCAGGGTGAGCGCGCGATGCTCAACATCGGCGCCAACAAACCGCCCTTCCAGGCATTTTACACCGTTCCTCACCTCTCGCTCCTCCGTCTCCGTGTCGCCTCCCCGCAGCCTGGCAGAGAGGCGCACAGCCAACAATGAGCAAGCAACAGCGACTTATCAAGGTCTTCGCTGTGCACAAAAAATTATTCCTTTTTTTCCCTCGTCGTCGCGAGATTCCTCCCGCCGCTGCCCCCGTGCAAACAATGCGAACGCGTTTCCAAAGGGCCGCAGTCACGCGGCGCCTAGCCGTTCGACTCCCCTCAGCGCATGTCGCGCACGCGGGCGAACTGCTGCGCACTGCCGGCGAGTAGTTCGAATCCGTTGCCGGCGCCGCTGCTGGTGTGGCTGCTGTCGTTGCCGACGGATATGGACTCGCCGCCGGCGCCGCTTATCCGGACGATGCGCGGCTTGAGGAATTCCGGCTCCAGGTCGTCGTCCTCGTCCTCGTCGTCGTCCGGCTCCTCGATGCAGATCTCGTTGATCGCGTTGTTGTTGTTGTTGGGTTGCTTGCTGATGGTGGTGGTGCTCGAGGTCGGCGGTTGGTTTTGATTCTGGGGCGGACGGCTTCGTGGGCGGGGTATCTGGTCGGCGGGCTCCATCAGGCTGGAGTGCTTTTTGCGCTGATGCTGCAGGAGTTTTGCCTGGAAGATAACGGCGGTACTTGGTATTTAGTGGGTTTGCTGTGTATACGCAGACTTTGTTTTTTGTATTTATTTGAGGATGTATGGAATGATGACTTGGATATATGGTAAATGTGACTTGGATTTCTTAATGTTTGCGATAGTTAGAAACATAAAATACACGAAGAAAGATTAGTAATGGTTTATACATGACCCGTTAGATTGAGTATTTATTCAATCATTATTTAACCTGCTGAAACTGAGTACTAACGAGATACTTGTCAGTCCTAATTGCTTAGATAATATTTTCATGAGTGTCTTATCATCACCACTTTATCTCTCATCTCTCTGATTAGGTAATCGTTACTAACCCTTTTTCTCTGTGCAGCAAGTATAATTGTACTTGTTGAACAAGGTATTAAATATATAATATTAATAGTAATACTAACTTTAGAATCTAAAATACTTTTACTCAAGAAAGCTATAAAAATATGGGCCAATGTAGACTTAAGTCGTTATTCCGAGAAAAGGTAAGTATAGATTGGTATGATTTAGTGATAAAATGAGTAACGAAAAAAATTTAATCCCAAAGAAAATAATAAAAAATACGCTCTGAGATCGCAGGTTCGAATTTTTTGGCCACAAAAACTCCTTGTCGATCCGCATTTATCGTTGGCGAAGATCGAACTCGATCCCGATCAATGTTTGGATAGTTGTTAAATCGAAGTAAAAAGGGCAGCAATTCCCGTATATAAATAAAATAAATGAATAAATAAATAAAAAACATTACTATTATTATGTATGAGACGCATTCTGAAAGTATCATTAGTTTTGTGGATGCAAGTTACATATGAAAATGGACTCAAGGGGTCAAAACTGGGTTAAATCCTGAAAATGAACATAAATTTTTAAACCTTCACTGAAATTCTATTTTCAAGCTAGACAACCAAAAAATTTGTTAGGCATAATATAATACATAATAATTTAATTAGGGGAATTGTCTCACTAAGGAAACTCACAATTCTCTGAATTAGAAAAATCAAAATTTTAACATCACGTTCACTTATCATGTTTGTAAAAGCCAACTTTTAATGAATCGATTTGAAACTTTCGGAGGACGTTTATTATACGTAAGACCGCAGACTAATCGAGAAAATATTTAAAATATTAATCTTTAATCCTAATAACAGCGGTAAAAATACATGAAAATGTCATTTTATGTATAATGTCATTTTGGTATTATCGTCTAATATTAAGGTATATTTTAAAAGTTTCCTGGATCAGTCTGAAGTCATACATATAATAAACGTTCTCTGAAAGCTTTAGATCGATTCATTAAAAGTTGGCTCCAAAATAGCATGGTCATAAAACGTCGATGTTAAAACTTTCATTTTTCTCACTTCAGAGTATTGTGGCAACTTATGATAATCACCCTGATTAAATTTGTATACATCAATAGTATTCATTTTTCCCTAAAAAAATTGTTATATATAAGCTAGCTTGAAATGAAATATTCCAGTGAAGTCTTACAAATTTATGTTCATTTTCAGGATTTAACCCAGTTAAGTTCGATTGCTAAGTTATTTACCCAGAAATACCACTATTTGGTTTTTGCAGATGTTGTAATTTACTAACACTCAAATGTAATCAAATGTAATTGTCATTAAATTGATTGTAGAAAAACGAATATTATGTTATCAATAATTGTTAACAAAATAAAATTTCATAAAATAAAGAAGACCTTTATGAACCATTTTCAAATGGGCTTCAGCTATTTTTCCGGGCACAAATTTTAAACAAATGGAATTAAGTCGTTATGCATTTCAACGTTAACAATCATAAGCTTATGCTTGGACGTCTCCTTCTAATTTTATACTAAAGGACCTATACTCAATCGTAACTTAAAAGTTTGATATAAACTCATTATTCTAAAATTGGACTTAAGTCGTTATTCCGTAAAGCCGCAGATTCAATCTAAGTTGGATATGTTAATTAATGCAAAATGTATCACTTACTTTACTAGCATATTGTTTGTGGCACCATTGGCAACCCTGTGGAGCAGTTTTAATACTGCCAGCAGCCTGACTGAATGTCGGATTGGGTAATCCAGGAATATCAAATTCCTTATTTCTATTGCTTGGTGGCAAGGCTGCACCTGGATGGTTTTTCATGATGTGCGCTTTTCGCTTGCTGCTACTTTTGTAAACCTTAAAATATACAATGTGCGTTAATTCTCCGTGAATTTAATACGTTATTTCAATTAGAAAAAATATTTCATTTTTATACTTTGTCGCAGTATTGACAATAATAATCTCTCGTTTGTCGTAAAATTGGCAAACTAAGCTCTGGTACAGACTCGGGAGGTACATCTGGATGTCGCTTGGCTAGGTGATTGACGAGCATACCCCTACGCTTAAAACCCACTTGGCAACGACGACATTTGTAAATAAAACGGTCACAATCTACTGGATTTGTTTGCTATAGAACATATTTATGAAAAATTAAATAAAGCACGAAAACGTGTATTGATATTATTAGCAACTACGAACCTTTGGAATAACTTTTTTGGCACGATTATTTGATGATATTTGGTCCTTGTTAGTCTTTTGCGTATAGTGTACACGAGTTACGTGATCTTTAAGTTTGTCCTTTCGTTTAAACTGTTTTCCACAATTTGCACATTGAAATTCCCTAAAATGGATATATTATTTACTTTTGTGAAAAATTTGAAGACATTTAAGCCGATTGGTAGAACGAATAAACAACTAATAGCTAACTTATGATGTTACCTGCGATCGGAGTGCCGTAATAAATGCATTCTCAATTTGTCTGCAGCGGGAAAACATTTCAAGCAATGTTGACATTCGTGTTTCCGATCAAAATGGTGTGCTCTCGCGTGTTTCCGAGTCAAAGCGTAACTGTTAAATGATTTTGGGCAGTGAGGACAAGTGAATGTTTCGTATTGATTGAGATGCGTTTCTGAAAAATCCTTTAATGTCAAAACGCGACCAAATGCTTCTCTGCATACTGGGCACTCAAGAGTTTGTCTTTCTTCTAAATTTACAATTAAATACATTAATAACAATGATGATTTAAACTTAATAACATTTTAATTCAATATATCAACTCACTTTGATGTGTTTTCAAATGACGAGATAGAGAGGAATTGTTCAAAAATGTCTTTAAGCAAACGTTGCATGAAAGAGATTCGTTATCTTTGACACCATGTACTAGGCAGTGCTGTTGAAATTTCAATTTTGTCGAAAAACGTTTTGAGCATATTGTACACTTGTAAACGCTAGACGAAACAACGTTCGTAGTTTTCTCTGAAATGTCGGTTTGATCAGATTGTGTCACTTCTTGTTTCATTAATTCTAGTTTAATATCCGGAGAATTTTCTTTTTCTTTCTCTTCTTGATGTGATTTCGGTGATTCTTTATGGTTAAACAATTGTTCACTATCATTTTTAAAAGTTTTTGAATCACTTAAATCATTATCTTTGTTTTCATGGACTTCTAGATATTTTCTGAAATTAGTTAATTGTTATATTAGACACAAGTAGTTTAATTAATTAGATTTTATGTATTATAATTATGCTATGAATAATAACTTACTGTATTGAGGTACGAGTAGCTTTGCGTTTCTTTTGTAATTTTGTAGAATTACTTCGGAAATTTTCGGTAAATGAAGTTTTGTTCACCTTTTCATCAGCAATTTCAAGTGGACCAGTCTTTATATGTGACTGAGTGCAGAATTCTATGTTTGAATCTGTTAAAGAAAATTATAATTAAATATAATAAAATAATAACTATTAAATAATAATTTAATGACATATTTTTCAGCAAAAATATTTTACCTAAATTGTTTTTATGTATAACTTCAAGTACTGGTAAATTCCTGCGTTTACCATATTCAAGACTAGGACCAGCCTTCAATTCCTCATTAGGCATTATATTCCGAGTGGTAAGGAATATTATTCCATCATTCTGTTGACTTATCACTAAATTTTGTTCTTCATAAGTCCGAGCAGGTCTGACAAAACGCATCCAATTCGAGGAATCTAAAGAAAAGAATACATTTTTTAATTTCTATGGATTAATAATGATATTGTTTTCATGAAAACAGCTTTGCGTACTTTCGTCTGAAACATCAACTCTTAAAAATTCACCCTCTTCTTTGGTTTCTAACAACAATGGTAAACCTTCAATGAGTGATCCATCATAAGAGTGTAGTAGAATTCCTTCTATTGGACCAAACTGAGTTCGACGACGAATATTTTTTTTTGCAAAAACACCAAATTCTGCTGATCCAGTAGTGATTTCAGAAGAAGGAAGTTTATCAATTGATAAATAGAGGCCTGGTAATGTTGCAACTGCTCTAGAAGGAACTGGTTGATCAGCAATAGTGCACACACTATGTAAAGTACAATCTGCCACATCTGTACAAGTGCTATCACAGTCTTCATACCCTAGATATTGTTAAAATTGTATAATTGTTCCAAGAATAACAATATAAGTAAACTTTAATGATGTATCCACTTACATAGGCTATTATTATCTTCAATGGTTTGATCCTTAGACCATTGAATATCTTTTTTATCTGAATCCAAAATCGGATTTGTTTGTTCAATAAATTTTTTATAACTTTTCATTGTTGATATTTGTGCGTTAGTTTCTTCATCAATATCATGTGGTAAGATGCTTTCTGTGACCTGACTGACATTGTGTTCTAGATTCGAATTAAGTTTCATAGAATTTATGACATTAATTTGATCTTCTTGCATGACAAGAAAATCTCTTGTAAGAGCTAAATCAGATCCTGGTATTCCTGCTAACATAAGTGGAGCAGAAGAAGGCTCCAGCTCAGAATTTGAACCTGTTAAAATGTTTAATTTTAAAATGCGTTCAATTTCATATTCATAGACTTAATTTCTTTCATTTCTATGTTAAATTTACTTTATGACAATGACAATAAAAAACATTATTAAAGTATCATTACCTTGTATAAGCATTAATTCATTTCCAACACTTGATACTAGTCCATCACTTGTACTGTCAGTAAAATCTTCAGAATTATCACTTTGAGACATACTGGGATTAGATGACTGGTCAGTAAGTTGAGATGAATATCCATTAGTGATTCGCACAGCGGATTCTGATGTTGATATAAGAGGCGAAGAAGGTTCTTGAAGGACAACCACCGAATTGTTAAATGGTGAGGAAGGCAGAGGAACTGGAGTAGGAGAATATCTTGCAGCAGAACTCATATTTGGATCATGAGGACTGACACGGTGTTCAAAGTCCGACAAAGGAGAATTTGCTCTAGATGAAAAGGAGACTTGTTCATATGATGGATACATGCGACCAAAATCTCTTGCCTGATCTTCAACATATTCCACCTAAAAACCACTCATAAATTACAAAATATAATTTTTGTTGATTACATTAGGATTATAACAGTTGTAGCTATACTTTACATTTATAATGTAATATTTAGTGATTATTGGTTTGTTGCTATTCAAAGATGCTTACTAATAATTTACCACAATCTTTTTTTATCAATTTGTAGAATATTTACAAAGTCAAGCTATTTAAGTAATGAAAAATTCATTTAATTAACATGATTAATCATGAAATAAAACGACACAGTTCCATCTAAAGGACTACTCTACTGTCTACATAATATATAATAACCCTTTTAAGAATAAATGATTACCGTCAGAAATAGGAGTTTGTTGTTAAGTTTCCTTGGATGATCACAGAACGTTGAGGAAGATACAATGTTGTCGTCAGGCCAATTCGTCTCACTGCAGACTTTGTCAATGATAGTCATGTCCATGGGGTCAGCGATGACAACAGGGGCCCCCTCAGGAGGGCCCCTTTGGTCCATATTATTTCACAAGCCGAAGGACTCCAGACCCCCTGAGCTGCTGAGAAAGAAAACAAGATCCAGGAACTATTATATTACAATCATAACAATAGCACAATGGTGTGTGTTGTATGTGTTGTGTGTGTATGCACTGGACAGTTAGCAGGGGAAAGTAGGCTATAGTGGCTGGGGATTTTGAAGAGGGAGAGCGCGGAGTTTTTACGATTCTTGTTGTTGAAATAAAGTTTGTCGCAAGCGCGATACGAGGATTTGATTACTAACGTGTCGGATTCGATCTCCACTGCTGGCTGCAGTGCAGCAGCGGATCGGGTGTCAGCGCGGAGCAAACACAGGACTGGGCAAACTGGGATATAGTGATTTAGAGAATTATACAGCTAACGTTCATCAACAATCGACTTTCAGCGATGCTCATGTCTTTACGAGAAAATGCTGGGGGGGGGTTAGTTGTTAGGCGGAATGGAGAACCACTGGATTGGCGGGAAAATTCAAACAATGACGTATAGTGATGTGCGATTTTGTTTTTCCGCGTGCGTCATTTGTTTCATGACTATCTATATTCTAAGTGTGTTGTATAAGTAGTTAGTTTAAAATATTAATATTATACATGAAATGTACCTATATTTAAAAATAATAATCATTGATATACTTTGAGGAATATTGCATAGATAGTAAGATAGTGATCATGATTCATGTATGCAGATCAAAATTGTTTCTAATTTGACTTATTAAATTAACGAAGTGCTAAGTAACCGAAAATAAAAATAGTTATGAATGCATCATTTCTTACAGAAACTGTTCTGTTCCTCTGTTCTGCAAAGTCTAAAAAAGGCGATAGTAAATTTTGGCATTCAGTGTAGTTTTTTTATATCATATCACGCATCATAGTTATGACTTATTCTAACCTTTAAACTTATCAGACTGAATAGATATGTGATTAGACTGTTGTTGTGATAAGATTCCCACCTCTCCTCCAAAATCATATACCCTTTCAGTTCCAGTGGTTGTGAATGGAAAAATTTGTGTAAAATACATATACTGTATCAGAATTAATACTTGTATATTATTCAGTGTATCTATTTATTTTGCAAGGTATTTAATCTTACAGTTGACGTTTAATAAGCTAATTGTGTTTAAACTTTCTATATTTTTCATTTTGTTTTACAGAATCATGGCAGAATTAAATTTATTAAAAAATAAAAATGTTGGTTTTGTTGGCGGAGGAAATATGGCCCAAGCGATAGGTCTAGGACTTATTAAGAAAGGTCTGTATAATTGTTTAATTATAAAATATCATTATCATAATTTGTTCAAATTAATATTTTTATATATACTATAAATACAGATATTTAATTATTTATTTATTTTTTTATTTTAGGTGTTCTGAAACCAAATAATATTTGGGTTTCAAGTCGTACTGAAAAAACTTTGAGTGTCTGGAAAAGTGTTGGGACTAATACTACGCTTAACAATTATGAAGTTATTAAAAATTCCGATATTATATTTTTAGCTGTAAAACCACAAATGTTAGATGAAGCATTAAAAACATGTAGTTCTCCAAATTGTATTATTAAAGGAAAACTATTTATTTCCGTAATCGTTGGAATCTCTTTGGATGTTTTAGATGATGTAAGCAAATTATTGTTTTAAATTCAGGTTATATTTTATTTATGATATAATTATAATTATTACTCCTATTTATTACATCATATATTATAGAAATTGCAGTACTCAGTGGACACTTCACCAAAGATAATAAGATCCATGCCAAATACTCCGATGATGGTATCTGAAGGAATAACTGGTCAGTTGAAACTATTTATTTAAAAATTTAAATAAGTAAAATAATTATTTTATATACATATAATAAAATACACCAATATTTTCATAGTATACTGCAGTTTAAGAACTACTGAAGAGGATGAAAACATAGTAAAAGTATTATTTACACAACTAGGTCTTTGCGAGAAAATTCCTGAATCACTTATGAATAGTGCAGGTGGTTTATCAGGATCAGGTCCTGCTTATGTAAGCTGATACATATTATGTTGAAATTTTTAAAACATTACAGTAAAATTGTATTAATACTTAAAATGTTTCTCAGGCATATATGATAATAGAAGCACTTGCTGATGGTGCAGTCAGAAAAGGCATTCCTCGAGAGTCAGCTATAAGATTTGCAGCTCAAGTACTTATTGGTGCAGGAAAAATGGTCTTAGAAACTGGAAAACATCCTGGACAATTAAAGGATGAAGTATGTTCACCTGGTGGTTCCACCATAGCCGGAATTCATGCAATGGAATCTGGCTCTGTCAGGTATATTAAAGTTCCTTAAACTTTTGTGACCTCGAGGCATAACAACATGAGTCCACTTCTTTTGAAAATTGAATTTTTAGTGATTTTGGTATTATGCATGGTATCTTTTCATATAAAGAAGTTAAAAGTTGTAAAGGTCATTTATTACTTTTCTTCTTTTTTAATTTATGCTATTCTTTTGCATGGATTTAAATCGCAATTTAAAAATTGAAACCTTAATATTTCGACATTTAAAAAAATTAACTTAAGTTGTTTTGCCTTTTCATCACAGAGTATTACTCTTAAAATGTTTTAAACTTTATACAAATACGTTGATCATTGTTTCTTTTAGAGCTGCGATGATGAATGCTGTGGATGCAGCTGTTAACAGATCAAATGAGCTGACCTCACTATTAGGTAAAAAGTAAGACAAATTTACCTTAACGAGCAGGTACAAATGTACTTATATACACTGTATTTTTTGTAAACAATATGTAAATCTATTAATAATTTGTTACCAAATTATAGTACAATTATACATATAATGAATTTTTCATTAACTCATTGTGACAATAAAGAAATATTAATTTTATAATAAAAATAGTATAATTTAGAAAAGAATAGAATAGAATATATACTTTATTAGATTGCTCAAAAAATATCAGTTACACAATTTAATTGCTTTTAAAATAAATTTTACTTATTAAAATATCTAATAAGCAAAGCAGTTTCTCTTTATACAATATAAGCAGTTGTATATATATTTTTAACTATTTTACTCAGAGTTCGATGATATATCAATCAATAATATAATTATAATTGCTAACGGGTTTTAAAAAAGCTAATTTCATGAATTTTATATCTTAGATAGTATACTTTAAACATAAGAAGTAAATTACTTTGCAATACTTATAATAAGAATAAAGGAAGTAGTAGCAACCTTAAATGTAGCCCCATTTCAGAAAATATAGTTATTGACACTGTCTCAGTATACCCCAAGTTACCCTGACTTATTTAATTTGATAATTATTTATATTTTCTTATAACAAATATCTATAATTAAATATTATATAAAATACCTATTATGTAATAAATAGAAATCTAAGTTATAGCGTTAGAAATTATATCTGTGGGTTACCGGAAAACTACTTAAGTCCACTTTTTATGATTTTGAGATATTAAGATTTAAAGTTTTTATTTTCCATTTAAACTAATGTTAAAAAATTTATAAATATATAGTAGATACCGATGGCCCGTACGAAGACTAGCACATTTTGCATTTTTCTCACGAAGACTAGCACTTTTCAGTATTCTCCTACGAAGACTAGCACATTCGAAAATTTTCCACGAAGACTAGCACATTTGACGATTTACTGCCGCCTGCTTTTTTCAGGCTACTTTTATTTATTCGGGCAGACTGATTTTCTCGGGTTAATCGAGAATTCTTTGGGTACCCGACCCGAATTCGATAAAAAAAATCGACCCGATTCGCCGAGAGTTTATCAGTACAACTTATATTTACGTATTCTGTACGAAAAGTGTTAGTCTTCGTGGGGGAACAGCGAATTGTGCTAGTTTTCGTAGGGGAATGGCGAAATGTGCTAGTCTTCATGGGAGATTTCCAAACCAAATGTGCTACTCCTCCTGTCAGTTTGAAATGTGCTAGTCTTTGTAAGAGGGTTGTCGATATGGTCACTTATTTTTACACTTTCCTGATTTTTTGCATTTATATCTTAAAAAATACTACTTACAAAATTGCTCGAAACTCAACTTAAAGAAATGGACTAATAAGGTCATTTTTCTGGGAACCGACATATATTGTAAGAACATTTAACGTTCAAAAACATGCTAATTTTCCTTTGATCATGCATCCGCAGATTACAACAGCTTTTTTAAAATAACTAATTGATGATATAGCCAATTTTTTACAAGGATCCGAGTAGTTTATTTTTATAGGTATTTTTTTAGCTTTAATTTGCTATTTCTAACATTTTTTATTTTATTAAGCTAATTCAATGTTATGATATAAATTATAAAACCTCACAAATGTTTGTATAGAAATTGGACAATTAATAAAACTTGTTGCAAAAGTAAGGCCACTTATTTATTGCGCTGGGTTTGATATATTATATATAAAGTAGAGAAAAAATATATTCTATTGTGTGAAAAAATTGTTTGCTCTCTCAAAAGCCAAGTAATTATTATACCAATAACGACTATTTTTAGTTCACAATTCCCATGTTAAACTTCCATAAGAGAAAGTGATATACGTTTTAAGAAAATGACATGATCTATTTTGCGCGTTGAACATTTTTCACATATATTATATGACCTATACAACGAGAAAAAAATGGTTGTAGAAGTGTGCGATAATCTCAGATTCTGCAACAAAAAAATGGAAAATCCGTCTGTTTTTACACTATTTTCAACGAATTCTTAACCTACTTTCAAATTGGTCATAACTTTGCACCGGAACATCATTTTCAACGATCAAAACTCAAATTAAAGGTATTTTCTTCTGCTTTTATATATTCTTTGCAAAAAGAATTTCACCTCTGTATGCACAGTTATTAAATGCGCAGTAAAACCCTTTTTTGCTGTATATAAAAAACACCTAATCTTCCAGATAAACATACTCACATGGCCAATTTTCATTGTTCAAACGCGTTTTTCCGCATAATTTGGCTCCTAAAACAAGATAGAAAATGTTTCGAAATCATAGCATTAATTATTATTTTGCGATTTCTGGACTTGAAACAGTGTATTTTTTTTAGATTTCGTTTTAAATTCTGACTTCATCGACTGTAAACAGCGATTTTGCGTACGAACCTGTGGAGCGCGCACCGTGCAGTACGGCATTTAAAACTTTAAACGCGTTATTTCTCAAAACAACATTTTTCCGACAGACGGAATGAATATTTCCCAAAAGGGTTAACCAAGCGCTTTAAGGCGATGCTAAAGCCACCCATCATCGATAACTACGAGGACCCACTATTTTCATTTAATTTTCATTTTGGTGTAAATATCTCTCTGGAACGTTGTTATCTTAACCAAAAACAACAACCATCCATAGAGATATTTTCTTAAAATTGAGAATTAAATGAAAATAGTGGTCCCCCGTATTTGCTGATATCAGGGAGGTTTAACATCACCTTAAAACTTTCGGGAGGTTGTAAAATATTGTAAAAATGTAAACATTCTTTTTTAAAATCGATTGAATCTCCGAAAGAAACAAAGAACAAAGTTCCTTTAATAAATATAGTGTTGAAAATAATGATTTATTGTGATGTGTAGGATCAAGATGTTGAGGCCTTACAAAGGTAATATTTAAGATATTATTGTGTTTGGATAGCATATAAATTTTCAGAATGATTGCTTCTGAATATAAAAAGTTTTCTGGACTCGTAAAAATAAGTCTTTTCTTTGAGTTTAACCCAGGCCTGCCTCCTAAAGTGATTACTGTCTCAGTCTTTATGACCTTTATTCGTTGCATTTTTCATATTTCATGAACTTAAATATCGCGAAAAGAACATGCAAATTGAGCTTTTTACTGAAAAAGGTTGAGATGAGAATGGCAACTCATACTAATGAAGACAAATTTTGTTTTTTTTTTGTGTTAAATGAATGTAGCACGAGGAGTTATACATTCCGCCAGCGACCTACATTTTTTAAAGACATCATTTTGGAACCGCTTTATTATTATATAAACAATGTATACAAAAATAAAAAAATATTTATACTGTCAAGAAGGTGTGTTATAGTAATGATCAAAAAGATTTATATCGATATCTAATTTATTTAATTGGAAAAAATCGAGAAAATTTTTAAATTCTTTATACGTCAAAGTAGTACGTTCAACACTCTCGGCCGTGTACATGAACCTTTGGTAATTACCTGCCTGTAGAATTCATACCGTTACGAATTTCGGATTGAAACTTGTACAGGATATTCTCAAAATGCTGTATTGTCAGAATATACAATAAAAGAAAACCGACTTTTTTGAAAAGCTTTTACCGTAAGTTCCTTTAGTTGTCCTGCAAAGAAATACAAAAATGGAGTTTATAGCAATTTACATGACAAGTATATATAAATATGTATAAAAATTTATACATAACTTAAAACAAATCATTTGAAAAGACAATTCGACGAAAGCTCTTTATGAATTTATGAATACTTATTTTAATGGCCTACGTAGCACTTATTTATTAAATGAGATCTCTAAAAACTTGAATTTATTATTTTTTGGGAGTTTATTTTTAAATATAAAAAATGAAAATGTATTCTAAAATATTTTGAGGTTCAGTGCTTGTCGATCTTAGTATCTAATATAATGGAAGAAAAAGAAATTTGTAAATATAGTTACAATAAATGTCGTAGTAATCATTACTATCTTTTTCTCTCCTCGTTATTCGTACATTTCATCAATGCGATACAAAACTTCGATTCTCCTATTAAAATTCATTATTTATTAAAAATTCTAATTCAAATCTAACTCTACTCGATCGCCTTTATCTCTCTTTTCGTATTTCTGCTCAACACCAATAGAAAGAACACCACGTCCCAGCAAAATTAAAATTCCTTATTATCCTCTCCAAAATTCGTTACCCCGAATTTCACAACTTTCCTCGCATCCTCGCCTACACAATAACAGCAGAATTCGACTCAAATTCAATTTGTCAGTTTTACAACGACGCGCAGCCCGCCGCATCCACCTCGTTCCTCAACGCCCCTTTTTCAACGACCCCGCAAACCAATATACTCTCCCACCTATACACGTAGTCCTCCTCTCCATCGCTATAAGTACAAAAATTAATTTTCTCTCTACAAAATCATTAAAAAGAAATTGATCGATTTACGAGCTCGCCGAAAGCCCTTCTCTCTCTCTTTCCCCCTATATACAGAACCGATCGGGAAAAGTGGCCGCATCTATGACATACCTACATCGGGGGGGTATCTCCTTCTGTCGCCCATTCGTTCTGCATCGCTCAACAGTCAACCAACTCGAGCGACTGCGCGTGCAGGGGTAGCGTCGGTGGCTCCTACTTTGGCAGCAATTACCGCGTTGTTAAAATCCTATTTTCACCGATATATATATGTACGTATATATATACAGCGGGTATGTGTGTGTATATCCGTCATGGACGGGAGAGTCGACACCAGGGGCGGCGAACGTTGAAACTGTATTATGTAGGTACGAAGCGAGAAGCAACAGATGACACGCGCCCCGCGCGCGCTCACCGCACACCGCCGCTATATATATGCGACGGGGAGACCCCTTATTAAGAGCCGTAACTATGGACTCGTGCCATGTGGCGATTTCTCACTTTTATATGTGCCCTCAACTTTTTGTGTGTGTGTGTGTGTATACGTAGCTTGGTAGGTATATCCGGGAACTCATCCTGATGGTGGTAAGGTTCATGATAATTCAGTGCATTTCACTTTTGGGGGGGAAGTTTTCGGGCCCAACTGTGTGTAGATCATCGGGAAACGAGCGATAATGTGTATGGCGAGGCCTATTTTTTTACGATTATTTGTTTGTTTTTATCTTTATGCTGGAGTCAACGTGAGTGCTTTCTATAATTTTCTTTTTTGTTGATGAAATGGCTAGCCCGAAGATGAGATGACGAATTTGTGATGGTGCTTCGGTTTTATTATTCCATTGGGTTTATAGCTTTTCCGATATTTATGGTTTAATGTACTTTTGATAATCAATATTTTCCCGACGTTTCAATAGTATAATATGATACGCGTATAATAGTACAGTATAATATGCATCCCGAATCCGATTGTTTAAATGTTTTAAGTAGTTAAGTTAAAAATTATTTTTTACTTTACTTTAGGATGTAGAGTAACTCGATTACTCGTTAGGTTTAATTGATATAAAAACCATCGGCCACGAATAAAAATTTATTTGTAAAACCGACGTTTCAAACGTTTCGATAGGGCAATAATAGATTGTTTCATTCCATGTTGCGAAAGCCTAAAATTTACAATTTATTCAAACGAAATTAAATATAAAACCTACTACCACTATATCTATACCATTTTAATTTTATTATTTTCTTTTGATTAAAAATTGTGATAATATTTGATGAAATAATAAACTTCTGCCTTGAAAAGGAACGTATCAATAAAGGATTTAAACGTCAGTTATACGAATAAATTTCTATTCATGATGACTCAAAGCATTGCAAATGGTAAAAATATTATGTAATGTATAACTTAACTATTTTATATTTTTTTCATGTATTAGGGGAATAACTCTAAATCAATTAGCTTAACAATTGATTGATAAACAATCATAGTATATGCGAACAAAATTCCACGTGCTATTTTATTTAGAGTAGTTAAATACGAAAATACAAGACCAAAAATACCGATCTTTCAACCCCAAAACTATAACTAAAAAAACCGTTTGAGCGTATTATGCAAATACAATAAGCTGCCTGAAATTAAATTCAAATCCACCTAATACACCCCGACCCCTAAAACATACACCCACCTTCACACACATCCCCTCCTCTACACCGGTCCTAACGCTTCCTTAACAAAAAGAAAAAGAATCGCTCCTCCCCCCAACGCACTCAACAGCTAATTCGAGCTTCCCCGAAAGAATACACCCTGGAAAAGCCAAATTATCTGATAAAAGCCCCATACCACCACCACCGAGAATAATATAAAAGCTAATAGCACGGTGTCTCTCCCGCGCGCGCGCGTTATACACAATCGGACATTTGTTGCGCTGCCCGCGTATATACAGGGGGATGAAAGGTGCGCGAGTCACGAAAAAAAAAAGAAGCGGGAAGGAAGACACAAGAGGAGGAGGAGGAAGAGGAAAAAGGCGAGCCGCAGCGCGGGCTATTGAATTAGCGGGGCCAGCCACGCGGCTGGCACGTGGCGATACTCATCTCTCTCTCTCTCTCTCTCTCTCTCTCTCTCTCTCTCTCTCTCTCTCTCTCTCTCTCTCTCTCTCTCTCTCTCTCTCCTCGTACATATACCGTTGCAAGGGTGGCTCTCTTCTCTTCTTCGTATAGGTATACGTACGTATTCTCCCCCCACACTTGTGTATCGCGAGCGAGAGTCAAACGAGACAGTTGTGCTGCACCGCTGCACCTCGCACGCACGTATAAAGGGAGCGAGAGAGAGAGAGAGAATGGTGGTGGGCTGCAGCAACATGCCGATCGTCCGGTTCACGACTGCGTGACGGCACGCGATCTCGGCTGTATTATATATGCGTTTCTTTTTTATATATGTATGCGAGGGTCGGTGTGGATGTGGATGTACGGAGGAGGGTTTAGATGCGTGCGCGGAGAGGCTATAGATAATATTCTGCTCATCTTGTATGCATAATGCGCTTGTACCGGTCGGGGTGTATTGCTTTAGTTTTTGGATCTACGTACGAGTGGTGGGTGGATGAGTTGAGCAAGATTGGATGGACGTTTTTATTAGTGAGAGAAAAGGGTTGATGCTACGGATTTTTACGATTATTTAGAACGCTGGGAGAAATTATGTACGAATGGAAAAATTTACTATTTATGGGTGTGTACATTTTGGGGACGGTCTCTAATTTTTATAAAAATCAAGGCAATTTTTGCTTTGAATTTGGAATATCTTACTATAAATATGGTCAATTTTACGAAACAAGTTGAATATGTCCCAAATGTATTTATAATGATTTTTGTAATTAAGTTTATTTAAGTGAAGTTATTCATTGGATACGTGCAAGTGGAAACAGATAATTTGGTCAGGCGGAGCTTGTTACTATTGACGCTCTTTACATTATCTATTTTGTAGGGGAAAGACAGTTCTTTAGAAGAGTTTTCATAATTATTTCGTTTTTTATTTATTGTATTTACAAGTCATGAGAAAAATAATTTTTTTAACATATTTTGGAAAAGTGAAGAGTATAAATATAGCCCATACTTTTTCAATCACACTTTTATCTAATGTTCGTAATATAAATCTAGTTTTCTAAATAATAATGACACGGACTTAGAATTTTGAACGTTACATGGGTAATGTCCAACTTGGTATCATCTTTGGCATACGTACACTTCAAAAAATAAATTATTCAGCATGGCAAGTTATGCGCGCATCTAAAGATACATATAGTCGTTTAACAATTAGTCGTAACAAAATATCGTAGCACTATACTTTATGTCGTTACACGGCCTATAAAAATGGACAGAGTATTTTAGTTAATCTCATCATTATACATCAGTGGCAGTAACCACAGGAACTGTAACTGTATCGAGTCGCTTCATTTGTACAAGTATATAAACATTTTGCATTTTATGCAAAGTACTTTATCTGGCGTGAATTAAACTATATAATTCATATAAAATATCATTAGTATTTCCAGACACATTGTTTAACAATACTAATACTTATCACGTATATACCTATCTTATTTTACTTTCGGACAGAGTATACTGAAATAGAAAAATATCGATATCGTAATAAACGAGCACAAACTGAAAACGAAAACTATATCGTAAGTTTAATATTTGATTGGACTCGTTTTCCAAAATGGACGGTTTTCCCAACAATCTGTTTGTTTAAATAATACACAGACAAAATATTTTCTTAAGAATTACGAATTAAATGAAATCAAACTAATAATTGCGAATAGAAAAGTATAAATAAGTCAATGGCCTCGTTATCGAATATACATTTTTATATTTTATAATACCTCTCATGCGTTTTATTTGAGTATTTAAGATACTTCATTTGGTTAATTAGTTTTTAAAACATATACATAATATATTACCAAAAATTGTTTCATTGGAATTTTCTTGCCTTGATAAGGGACGTCAACATACGGCAAGTATACTTTTTTCAATCCCAATCACCAACCATCAGTAGTAATTCTCTTCACTCAAGTTCAGAACATATTCTAAACAATTATAATAGAGATCAAATCAAATCAAACAAGTACTTATAGCTGCGAACAGAAAATACAAATCTTCCAATAAAACAATCAATGGCCTCCCGTCCAAAAAAAATACATTTCTTCAACTGTCTTCAAAAAAGAAGATTCTCTACTTAAGGGGGGTCAAAGTCAATTTTTATCCTTCCTATCTTACCGACCCAAGAATTATAAAATATTGGCTTTAATTAAAAGAATAAGTATAATTATGAAAAAGTAAGAGGTCATTGCCCTCCGTAATACAATTATCTATCTCTGTGCGAAATTTCAAACAAAAACTTCAAAACCTCTACGAATGGCTTTCGAACGAAATTTGAAGGTTCGAATCTAGACTAATAGATTAATATAAATTTCGTTCGAATGGCATTCGTAGAGGTTTTGAAGTTTTTGTTTGAAACTTCGCACAGTGGTAGATAATTGTATTATGGAGGGCAATGATGTCTTGGCTATCCACAATTTAGTTTATTTATTAATTGTAATCAATTGTTAAAGAATTTGGGGTTAGGAATTTCGGCGGGAAATTTGAATGGTTTGACACCCCCTTAACCAATTTCCATGAAACTTTTCCCACTCATCTTATCGTCATTCACCTCACATCACGAGCCAATCACGCTTAAAATCGTCAAGGCAGTTTCGAACTCGAACTACTTTCTCCAACGCAAAGCACCACACACATCTCGACCTTTCCCTTCCAAAACCAATACCCACGCATCTGCATCTACATCCACATCCACACATACATCCCCGCGTGCATCCGTCCCTCATCTGTTCTCGTCGTGCTGCTTGAGTAGATCGCAGAGCGCGGCGATGTAGGTCTGGGCCATCTGCAGGGTCTCGAACTTGCTGAGCTTGTGATCGGCCCCGAGGCTGGGCACGACCTCGCGCAGCTTGTCGAACGCGTCGTTCAGGCCGTTCATGCGCCGGCGCTCCCGGGCGTTGGCCGCCAGGCGCCGGCGCTTCAGGACACTCGGTGAGGGCGGCACCTCGCCCCGGGAGGAGCGCCGACGGCACTTGCGGGGACTCGGCGTGTCGGTCGGATCGCTCGAGCAGGTTTTCTGGAAGAACAGGGTGCGAAATTGCGATTATCGAGGGTTGAGGTTCGTGTAAAGTGCGAGTGTGGAGAGCGCGAGGGATGCAAGGGGACGAGGGATTTGATGAATATGAAAAGGCGCGGGTGGGGAGTTTATGATTGGAATTTAGAAAGTGGGATGAGATCTAGTTTTTGAAGTAACAGCTAGTTCTGAGAATGTGTATGTAGAGTTTGAAAAAGTTAGATTTATTGTAATTATCAATCGTGCAAAAGTTTGGAATAATTTGTAATGTCAAATAAAGTTTGGCGTTAAGAATTGCCTTCGAAACAAATTATTGTTCTTGAGTATTAATAACTATAATGACATAGTTTTGCTTAAGAATTTTATCTATTTTTCCGAGCTAGCTGTTAATTTGAAAACTTTGAGAACTTATACTAGTTCTTTGAAATACGCTATAGGTATACCAGTTAATATCATTCATTAAAAATTCTTTGCTGTTGTACGAAATAAATGTCTGCCCGTGTTATTTTAAGTATAAAATCCTCTTCTGGTGTTTTAGTAAAATACAGGACTAGCAAGTTTTCTCGTAAGTATTTCGTGAAATTTGAATTAACCTTAAGAATTTTAAAATTATAACCCTGGTTGCTGAGCTGCAACACGTGCGACTACGCCAGAGCAGTCGTATGCTTCCGACTTTGACCATATTTAATAATTTCTGCCGATAGACGTTTGCTTCAAGTACTTTGCAGCATACAGTTTTGTTTTGGTAGAGGAGTGCAGAATACGTAAAACTTATAGTGGGTATACTTTGTAGTAGATAAATCGCGTCAGATTAGTTCAGATTTAGGACTGTGCTACATAAATGCGTTCATATTTAAATCTTTTTTTTGCACTTTTCTACATCTATCCCGTTCCAAGACTGTTGAAAAGTACTTGTACCTATAAAAGATTTATCACCATTTCGTTGCAATTCTATTGCATCCTGTTCGTCGCGATCATCTACTCACAAAAGTGTAATATATAAGTATAAGTCAAAGTCAGAAGCAGATTATGCATATGCCCTATAACTTACGGTTTACTATCAGGGAAAGACTAATATTTTTCGTATAGTAGTTACAGTGGCCTTAGCAATGTTTGAAAAATGATAAATTTAGGTAAAAATTTAACAAATTATTAGTGACACGTCCAGAAAATTATATATTATCGACCAAAAACTTGTAAAACTTAAGATCAAAGAATGTAAACTTAGGTTTCAATATACATTCTGCGTATACGCATGTGAGATTTGGCATACACGAGAAACGAAAAAGATGAATATTTGATTTTCTACTTTTTTTTATAAAATATTGGTTCCACTTAGGTAGCAAAAGAATAGTTCAAAATATTATTTATTTAAATCCAAAGTCCTGAGCTTGACATGACACCAAAATCTGCAGCTACCCCACAAATACACGCAGCTATTATTTCACTAATCAATATGCTCACGGAAATAATCTCATAACAATTGCCCGAGTCATTTTAACTCCCATGCAAAGAGTAAACCCATTACGTACCAAAACTTTCCCCAAATACAAATACAATCTTTTAGAATCAAGTACAAAATCTCCAATTAAACATCAGTCAAACCTTTCAATATCAATTTAATCCACCCCTCGATCAAGAACCAATTAATAAATCACCCAATAAAAAATTCAATTTCCGGTGTATATACCTACACACACACACACATCAATCGATCTTACCGGCGTGGATACGTTGCAGTCCCAGCAGGTTTCGGCGCTTCTCCGGTCGAGCTGGCCGGGTTCGTCGGCCTGCCGCGCGCCAACCTGCGCCTCCGCGCATCCCCGCATTTGCGCCTCCTGCGGGGGCGTCTCGTAGCATCTGTGCCAACTGCCGGCGCTGCCGGTGCAAGGGTTGCCGTAGTCCAGCGAGTTCTCCTCGTAGACGTGGACGCGCGCGGCCGAACCGCAGCCACCGCCGCCGCCACCGCCACGGCCGTAGTCCGGCGAGTAGTGGGCCGGCTCGTATCTGCTCGTAAACAGACACGTTGTGGTTTTTATTTTTCGCATTTTTGGAAGAGAATTTTAAGTGGCTATGGGGATGCGGTAGACTTATTTTAAGAATCGAATTTCAGTTTTGGGGGTTCACTACAAAAAGAAAATCTTATTTTAAGATTGACCGATCTTAAATTTGTTGCATCTTAAAATTTCAAATGCTTGAAAAACGTAAAAATAATATTAATTTTTTGAATATTAATTATTAATTATTTTTATTTTAATATTAATATTATCTTTATGTTTTTCAAGCATTTGAAATTTTAAGATGCAACAAATTTAAGATCGGTCAATCTTAAAATAAGATTTTCTTTTTGTAGTGTTGCTTTATTTGCGGGAGATATGTTAGTGGAACCGCGAGCGGAATAGTTGAATTATTACCGGAATATTGGAAACGTAAATTAGCAATTAGGTACGTGGATTATGAGACTTTTGGATGCTGATAATTATTAGTGTTCATTCGGGTGTGCATTTTGCGTAAATAAAGCGAACCGGAAAAGGAAATTTGGTTTTGATGCGTGTTTTCTTGGAGAGAAGGGACATTTTTGCATGTATCACAGAACAAGACTATGACAACTCAAAATTCTGTGCTTTTATAAAATCAAGCAAGTATAAACGTAAACCTTTCTTGCAATCAAATATTTACCAATTTTCGGAGTGTGTGAAGGGTTGTTTTTGTGTATAAACTATTTTGTGTACAAAAATCAAATTGAAAACATTTTGAGATGTCAATAGTCTTGTTTTGGGGGTGCGAAGTGTACTTTAGATTGGTTAAGATTAGAGTATTTAAGTTGATTTAAAAGCTTATTAGCGTTGATGCGGATGTATTGCATACATAAAAATGAGCTATTCTCTGAAAGTTTTTAATTATGTGACTTTTACTGATAGCTGTAATATTCTAAAGGCTATTATTCAGTTTCCTAATGAGGAGCATGACTCTTTCTGGGCTTAAATTCTTCATCTGGTATTTAAATGTGAGAAGCGCAAAAAGACGTTAGGATTACTGAATATTTCAATGAGTTAATGAAAGGTTTATGAAAGCTCCGTTTTGACTTTGCTGGTGCAAATGTGTAATTTGTGTATATGTGCAATTTAATGCACATTCGCTATGTACGTTTACCGTTGAAAAAATAGTTTTTAGTTAAAACAATTCAATTTCAAAAGATAAATGTTTGAACTTATTCTTAAACATATAAAAAGCAAAGAAATGGTAATTTTTTTAATTTATAACAAGTTTACTTTGATTGAAATAAGTTAGATAAGGTTTAATAACGAAGTTAGATAAGGTTTAATAACGAAGAATTTCAACTTTTTAGGAAGCCGAAAAATAACCGGTATATGTACCATGAATTGTTATACATACTTTTGCATTTTATCTGATTAAAAAGTAAACATTGATGAAAAGTTACATGCAACTAATCATTTTGATATTTTTCGATCTTGAAAACAGTTTAGAAACGTCGAATTATTATAAATATTTGAAATTTCTATTAATTTTAAATAATCTAAAAAAAAATCGATTTATACCCTAGCCGCGTCAATCTTTTGTAATCACTGGACCAATTTCTTTATCTTTATTAAGATTTATTACACATTACAAATTAAGAATTAAATTAGGAAAAAATTGTTTTACAACCAACTCTTAAAGATATATTTTGCATAAAAAAGCAATCCGCCTGATAATTAACCGAAGCTTTAATTACCGAATGAACCAATCTATTTTTTCGAAAATTTCTCTAAATTCATTTAAATCATAAAAAACCTAAATCATTACACTCAAACTTAATTAAAAGTAAACAAACGCCTTAAACCCACCCTCTATCCTAAAGAAAAACACATATTAAAGAAATGCAAAAACCCGTCCAACGTACCTCTGCGGGGTTAACAATCCGTAGGGCGATCTATCGTAGCAGCTGTCAGCGGACTGCGAATATTCATGACGTCCGAGCGGCTCGCGCTGGTCCGTTAAGTGATCGCTATCGTCCGAGAAGTCGCGCGAAATGTACACGCCGCCGCTGCTACCGCCACCACTGCTGCTCTTCAATTTCTCGTACTTGGGCGGCGTGTACGGCGGCGACGAGTACACTATGTAACTGGGCTTCTGGGGTATCACCGCCCCGCCGTAGGCCATCGTCAGCATCGTCGGCGAGCCGCTCGATCGGTAATTGTTGTGATTGCTCGAGATCAGGGCCATATTTCTATCTACGGTTAAACCTGTTCTTGCTTTTCTTTTGACACTTATTTGTACAGATCTACGTTTCTTTCGTCACACTCGAAGCACACGATATATTTTGCACAATTCACTTTGGAATATATTTACTTTTATCCTCATTGGCCTGTTCTGTCCTTATATCATATCAACACTTATTTAAGTAACAAATTGCAACAACTTCCCTAAACTTTTTCAAGCGAATCTTCATGTTGCAACTACAAAATCCATGAAATCGCAGCACTGCACTCGAATCGAACCAAAATTAAAAATAAAAATAAAAGAAACTACCCGATGAAAAAAATCGGATCGGATCGGCGGAGGGTGCAGAGCTCAGGAGGACTCGGTGAGTAAAAAAGAGGAGATGTTCGCAGCAGCGAGTCCCGCTGACGAATGTGGCGCGTGCCGAGGGCTCGCAGCTCGTATAATACACATATACATCGCATTAACATCTGGTCTACCTTGTGGCCTCTCTCTCTCTCTCTCTCTCTCTCTCTCTCTCTCGCAGTCATCCTTAGATAAAGCGCACCTGGCACGCACGGCATGGGCCATCGGAATCGCGCGGCGCTCCGCCCCCTCCCACTTCTCGTCTCCGCTC
Organism: Gastracanthus pulcherrimus; assembly: GCA_949152435.1. Lineage (NCBI taxonomy): Eukaryota > Metazoa > Arthropoda > Insecta > Hymenoptera > Pteromalidae > Gastracanthus > Gastracanthus pulcherrimus. Next base: position 181,049,131 of record OX424575.1, read on the forward strand.
TGCGGCCGCGCGCTGTATATCCTCGTGTATATTCATTCAGCCCCGCGCGTTCTCAGTCATTAGCTCTCGTGCATATATACTCTTTCTTTCGTCTCCTTCGCTGGTTCTTATGTCTGTGTACCGTTCGTTCGATACACGTACACGTGCGTATATACATCGATGCACACGAGCTTGACTGGTACGCGGAGTGTATATCTTTCCTTCCTCGGCTGCGCGCACGCACCTTCCTTGCGGCTTTTAAAGTATACGTACTTCGTAATCAGGGGCGCATTGTTGCGGGGAGCGAGCGAAGCCCGGACGCGGACTGCGAACTTCGTCGATGCCCATTGATTTTGAAATGCGGGTATGCCTACGCGTGTGGGTAGCTCTTTTACGTCCTGCCCGTGCTCCTTGGCTGTTCTCGGAGTTTTTTGCGCTTTCGGAAGTTCGCTAACTGTACGAGGAGTTTTGGGTTGTTCCATTTTTTTTTTAAAGGAGGATGCAACCGGATGGTATTTTGGATAACGAGGCTTGTTTTCGCAAGTCTCGTGGGTAAGGTGGTACATGCCTACTTTGACCGCGCTTTCTTTAGTTTTTTTGAATAGTAGTTTCTACGCGCACAAAGTAGCTTTTGTACGTGGATCTTGGGAAGTAGTTTTGCAATTTCTTTGAAAGGATCATAGGTAGGATGTGTTGCTCATGGATACAGTTATGGGAAAGGATCTATACAAAAAAGGGTACATCCTTCCGAAAAAGCTAAAAAAAGATACTATTATATACGTAGAGCAAAGGACTTCCCCCATTTCGTTAAATATGTTTGATGCTATCTCCAGTGACAGAATAGGAAGGCACCGAGCGTCAGTTGCGCTTTAAAAATTTAATTTTCTCGATAATTATTTTTAATGTGATCACAAATTTAATAATCACAAATGTCAAGAACTTTTAGCTTTGGCCAAATAACAAATAATAATGAGCCCACGTATTTAATTTTTTGTTAAAACTGATGTTATTCCATAATAAGAATATAATTGCGTTTATATCTATCAAACTGAATGGAATCAGGTGATAATCGAACAAACATAATTCTACAAATGTCGAAAAACTTGAAATTTCAATTGACCATTTTACTACAACTTACTTTACAACAAAACCTACAGATGATATCTAGGTAGTCTTTCAAAATATTTTTAGGTTTACGATCGGCGTTTGACGGACGCGGCGATAGACTTGCAGACGTCGAATAATTTGATTGCTATTTTACTACGTGATAATGGATTAAATCCTATCTGCATGAGAAGAAAAATAAAGACAATAAAAATTAAAACAATAATATTTATGAAACCTTTGTGCCTTATAAAAATGTAATTTCTTATATGCAGGCATACATGTATGTACTATTTATATTAAAACAATCATAGTTTATATGTTTTTGAAGGCACATCACTTTATCAAGCCTAGATTTCTTTGTTATTGATAGAAGTGTATAACCTATGATGCTTTTAAGAAAAGTTAGAATTATTAAATCCTGAACGTAAATAATCTAAGCTGATAGATAACGAATTTTGAAAATACAGCAATAATCACACTTTTTCTAAGGATTTTCTCTTTTTAACCCTAGGTTTACTAAGCCTTTATCAAGAATTTCACAAGCTTTTTTTTACTTCGTGATTACGTTACTCTGAAACTCTTTCATACAAAATTGTTTCATTCAAAATCGTTTTTAAAATTGTACTGAAAAACCTCTGAAATAGTTGAATTTAACAAAGATTTGTTGAGATATTTTATTTTTAGATCCACCCGTGAGCTACAATTACAAGAACCCACTTCTTAAATATTTGTTATAACTTTGGCTAGATGCAGGGGTGACCGGAGCTACTTTGAATACGTAACAACTTCATAAAATTTAAATATCTTTTAAGATCAACGTCTTTTGTAATTTTTGATACGGTGCACTGAAATTGTCATCAAAATTGAACATTTTACCGAAGAATACATGACAATATATCAATAAAGGAGATTTTATTCAGAAACGTACGATTTTTTAATTATTTTCTGCAACTTTTACTGATGTATAAAAGTTGTGTCAAGTTATTCAAACAAATTATTCATTATACGAAAGTTCTTATTTATATAAAGCTTATTAAAACAAAGATTTTTACGCCTCAAGCGACTTGATTAGTGAATTCACAAAAATTTGTTGCATATTGGGGCTACTTCATAAAAACACTTTCCTACTATTTTTATACGCTGTTAACACCGTTTTTATGTACAAAATTACTTTTTCTACTACCTTAAATGAGTTACATTAGTTGTTAAAGTTTCTGAACAATCAGAAATAGGAATTAAGTATAAGGTGATTTATTTTAATTTCCCCATTTAAATACATGTAATTTCTGAATTTGCCCCAAGATTGGGGAACTTCGTAAAAAAAGTTTATTTAAATAATTCAAGTAAAATAATTATAATTGCAAACATGTAGACCTAAGATATTTATTTTCAACTAGCCAAAAATCTGAACTTGATAATCATCATCTATCATAAAAATGATTTAAAGAAAAATTATAAGAACTAAAAGTTTGAAACGAAAAGTTTTCAAAGTAGCCCCGGCCTTCCGTATATGTGTTTGTATGCATTAAACGGTTTGACCGATTTAGCTGAAATTTTGATAGTAGCTTCTATTATAAGAGTCACTGGGGTAAATGGCAAGTAATGTGTATAAACAATAAGACTTTTCTAATGGAAATCTGTTTCTGAATAGATTCTTTATACCATGATATCGGAAAATCTGTATTTAATATTATTTATACTAATACAATGCTAAAAACACAAAAGTTTCACAGATTTGCTCATATATTTGAAAGCACATTAAGTTTATTTTGTATTGTCATAGTCTTGTTCTGGGGGTGCGATATAATTATGCATTCGACTCACGATGATTTGAAACTGAAGGGATCGAGGGAAATATTCAAATTATCAAGTTTCAAATTATCGATGCAGAATTATGCAAAATTCGAATATTAGAAAATTTTCATTTTTTAAGGCAAGCTTCGAATTTAATTAATGAGAAAAAAATTAATGAAAGTTATATAAATTCGAATTCACGTGATTTTTTAGATTTTCAAAAGTTGATTTTAAGATAGGGAATGGGCAAGAACCGAGAAAAAACTTATTATCGAAAAATTCGAAGCATTATCAACGTCGAATTATCAAAAGTCAACTAGATTATAAAATTATTATCTACACATATATCTAGTATCTATTTTAGCTCTTTAACACTTAAAAAATAAAACGTAAACAATGTTTTATTTCCTTACAACATAACTGTAAAATTCAGCGAATGTTGTTTTATTTTATCGCATTATAAAAAAAGGAAATATTAATTTTTCTACTACTGTGCGTAAAGTATAACACCTTTTTCGGTCATTTTCTATGCGTAAAGTGATACTTTTTTAACGCTGTGTGAAGTAATGCGTGAAGTAGTGCGTTAAGTTAAAACCGTTCGTGAAGGAAAAGTCGTGGGCACATTTATTTAAATTGTGTATTTTTAGGGGAGGGGGGGGCTCCGCCGAACCCCCTCCCGCCCTAACTCCATTCTCGACTACTTTCATCACCCGTCCTTCTTTTTCACAGTTACATATTACTTATCTCCGACTGCATTTTTCTCTTATCAACATATTTTATCAGAGGTGTATAGGTAATTGTTAGTGGGTAAAGTATTACGCACTTAATGCGTAGAAAAAATAATGTAAGTAATACGTACCTGCATTTTTTGCACTCGTGCGATCGCGCAACACTAGTTGCTTAAACGGCGTACCTGAGTTAAACTCGAAAATACAATTTTTTTTATGAGTCGATAAAAAACTTTTCTTTAAAAGCAACTATTCTCACTTTTTTACTATAAATACTATACAACATTTATTGGGAAAACTTATTGGAAAAAGCGACGTGCACGTTTCTAGGTTACACGATCAACAAAAAAAGAAATTTCGACGGTATTTTGTCTCCTTTTGGTATATACTAAAACTTTTGTGGTTTCCTTTCCGTTAAAAATGTTATTATTATTATTCATTAGAGAACGAAGCAATTAAAATAGCCGTTGGTTAATTTTCGTGCTATATATTGGACAATGAAATTGGTTAATAATTATTCAACCTGCCATTTTGACAAAGCAATTTTTTACTAGGGTAGCTTGAAACAGATTAAATTTAGGGTTAAATCGATAATATTAGGGTGTCTACCACAGGGAAGAATTTGGAAATCCTTGAATTTACAGAGAATTTTTTCAGACATGGAAAATCCTGGAATTCACAGGGAATTTTAGGGCCACACAGAGAATTTTCTCGGTGCAAAAGTAATATTTTCAAAACTTAAAAGATTTTAAGCAATTACTTTTAAAGAGTTGAAATCCTTTTTAATGACGAAAAATATAAATGCATATTATCCCGTCGTGTTCAATGAGGGTCTTTTATGACCTCAGCAATTTTTCTATAGCGCGAAAGTCTGAAATAATAAAGAGGCAAGACCGGTCCCCATTTTTAAAAAGCTTAATAATGTATTGGGATGACGGAGTAGAAATGTTTGCATATACTTTGCATTTTTCACATTTCTTGATAGCCGGAAAATGGCTGAAAGTATTACAATACGAAATCAGTAAGAAAACACATTGTACACGAAGGGTTAAAATAATTGAGGCGAGCAATTTCTGTCGACTTAAAACCTATTTACGATTATTGTATATGTGGTAGGTGAACAAAGCCTGGAGTTTCGCCGTTATAGAGGGGTTAAGAAAAACAGGTTAGAGAAATTTTGCAAATTTAAGCAAAAACACAATCCACATTTCCAGCCAAGATGGAGTATGTTAGCTAAAAAAAGAAACCGCTGCCAATTCATTGACACTTAGATTCCTCAAACTTTATAAATTGTTTCAATATCAAATTATTTATTCTATTTCATTCTGTGTTGAAAAATCAATATGATTTTCAAATAAGTACACCAAATTGATTATAATATTTTTAACATAAAAAATCCAAATAACTAAAACTCAAAAATCGAAAAATAGCTAAAACAACACTATACCATACACTATATTTACTATACTTATTTAGCAGATTATCCTACACTCGCTAGTACATATTAAATATCAATAACTGATATTAATGTAGCATTTAGTACTAAACTAGAAGTAATTATTGCGATTGTGCAACTAAGTCCCGCCATTACTATACGAAATGGTAATTTTTAATAGACCATTTCCCTCCATGTAGTTTCGTTTTGTTTATTATGCTTTATTTTATGCTCTTTTTAATTAATTTACAATAGATTTATCATAATATATCTAATATATAAAAAAAAAAGGAAATTTTAAACTCATAAATCCAAAAATCTAAAAATTGTTATAAAACAGAAACAAGTCGCAAATGTAAGAACCGATCGTGTCAATACAATTCGTAATTATCTAGCTGTAGTATATCGCTTTTACATAATACGCACTTCGACGAATAGACATTACATACGCGCCGTTGCATAATTACATTCTCCGGAGGTAATAACATTTACCTTTTTTCCCCTTCGATACGAAAAGACGAGCGTGTGCCTAACCCCATTGTCGTTACTGTCGAGCTCCTGGCACACTTTTCGGAGGACCTAAATTGAGGGGCGGTCATATTCGACGTTTCGGCCATGCGTAATCACCTATTGTTATAGTTTTCGCAACCCGACGCCCACATGCTATACTACAAAGAGGAAAGGTCAGTCTGGATTATCATCGAGACGTTGCCCCAAATTCTTATTACGGTCGGCAGGTAGCCGATTAGTAAGCGCGTTTCCTACTTTTCAAATGTTTTCCCGAGATTTTATTATGACAAGCGGCAGGCATGAAATGGATTAGTAATATGTATTTAATTATCATTGATATTCCGATTCCTCGAAATTCTCTTCCTCTCTATTTTTTGGTTTCTTGCTTTTCCCCGCAAAGGTAACGCACGGGCTTAAAATCTTCCCGCTGTCCGTAACATTATCATGTTGCCACGTTTCTTAGGGCGACATAGGATCTAAAAGTTAATTTCTGTAATACTGGCAATATTTGTAAATAGGTTTTAATCCGAGATTGCATGAATACCTTCCCTTGTGAAGAAATAAAATTTATATGTCAGGTACTAGAAAAATACTAGAATATCTAATACAAAATTTTTGCACCTGAAGACGAGGATCAATAAATAAGTTTTTCGGCCTCACCTAATTTAAAAGAAAACTTTCTATGAATGAACAGTAGAGATAATAAATATCACGATGAGATCAACGAAAGACATACAATGGAATACTATACAATTTCTGAAAATTGTAGTAGCAAGGGGTGTTTCTGTATCGGTTCATGAAAGACCAAATAAAAATAAAATGCTTAAATGTGATACGTAGTGGTAGATAAAATTAGATTAATAAATTTAAAAAAATCAAAACGGCTTTTGGTTTGCATTTAATCACGATTTTGATGTACATATTTGATAATCAAACGATTGAATAGAAATTATCTTTTCTTCATTAATCCAAATCAGACTGAAAAACACCCATACTAACATTACTTTTTTTTACTTTTAAATGAATATAAAAGATTAATAATTAAAAATTAAATGTAAAAAGCTTTAAGCTTATTAGTTATTACAATAAATATTTATTTTTACTGTAAGTAGTATTCAGCAATATAATAAAATATTAAATTTTACTAAAAAGTATGTTGTAAATCACACAAATTCATTCTATTTTAATCAGGCTTTAGATATCTTTTGGCATTTAAAAAGAGATAAACTCAGCATCCATAGTTCGATCTAATGGACCACTGTTAACTTAGGATAGCAGTTGTTGTACTCCAAATGTGTATTAATAAATATTTGTTAATTATTCTAGTAAAAAAAGTATTTATACTTGTGAACATAACTTTGTAAATTATTACGCCAGAAAAATGGTTCAAAAAGTAAATCATAGTCGACAGGAAGTATTTTGATTTGGGAGCTTAGTTTTGAAAAAAATATTAATCTATAAATAAAACCAACCATTTTTACAAAAATGATATATAATATTTGGAGTAGAGCAGCTGATATCTTAAACCCACCAAACTAAATTAGGAAAGCTGGGATTTATTTTTTAATACATACCAGAGAACAACTTTTAAAGGTTTCATCAAAATTTGAGTTTCGCACAGCTAATCTACTCCTTATCAATACAATTGGTAATTCTTTTTAATAACTATGTATAATGTTGTTATAAAAATATCAATCATAATTGAAAAAACTGTTTTGAGAGCACCTTGAAAATTTGGTGAATTGTCAGGAAAAACCTGGAATTCACATGGAATTTTATTTATCTGATTTAGTAGACACCCTGAATTATTAAGGTCTTAGTTTGATAAAATAGCCAGTTTTTAAAAAGATGTTTAAATAAAAAGGATTTTTATCAAATAGTAGCTATCTTAACGAATCGAAATAAATTTTGTTAGCACTTTGTTTTGACAATATATGAAAAGTACGTAGGTACGTGTTCTTACAACATGCTTGATTTTAAACTAATCTAATAAAATAGAATCGATATAATTTGAGAAAGCATTTAGCAACAGTTCTTTTTTTAACTTTTAGCTATTCAAACTTTATATACTAGTTTTTGTCATTGTTAGAGATTAACATTTTCTTAGAATCTTAAAAAAAATTATATTTTCGTCGGAGAATCTAAAAGTGCTAGTTGTTGTAGTACTTGTATGTTTAAAAAAAATTGAAATGTGCCAGTCTTTATAATGTAATATAAGAAGCGTTGATATAACATTTTCGTTTTCTAGTTAATACTTTTAGATAAAATCAAATACGTTAAAGAAATTAATGTAAGAAAACAGCTTGATTAATTTTCAAAGTGAATCGTTTGACGCTTTGTTAGAATGTATAAATTGATAAAATAAATGAAAAGTAGAAGAGCTCTAATCTAATGTAGGGTTAATGGGAGTTTCAATGATAAACGTCGATTTTATGTCTAATGTATAAAATATTTATTGCAAAAGGATTTATAATAGATACATATTTACAAAATACTGTAAGTATTAAGTCGCATCGAACCTTCCGATACCGAATAATAAATTTCTTCGTGTAAAATGCAATGCAAGGATGGGTGAATTTTTCGTACCAAAAGTCCTTAATATATAAGATTCCGTATTTGTCTTGACATCCGGATTGTGAGAGACATTCACATCTTCCAAACTCATCTCTTCGGCTAGTTTTGTGAAATCCCAAAGTTTAATTGAGCAATCCAAAGAACCTGTCGAATAAATTATACATCATTAAATGTTCCAATTGAATAAAATGCTTGGTAATCACAATTTTTAATATAACCAACCTGATACTAGAATATTTCCATCCCTGCTGAATGAAAGGCAATAGATAGATGATGTGTGACTTTGCAGTGCTACAACTAAATGCCCGTGCGCAAGGTCCCATAATAATACGCGGCTGTCTGCACCTGCGGACGCCAAAAATCTTCCGTCGCCGGAAAACGCTAAGGAATATATGGGTCCCTTATGACCTGTCATCAATCTTACTTGGTTACCAGAAACACAATCCCAAAGACGAATCGTCATATCGCTAGAACCCGAAGCTATGTAATTAGAATTCGGATGAAACTGAACGACCTGCAACAAATGTTAATATTTATGTTATGATGAACTCATATAATAATAATAACATAAATTTTCTTTTTATTATTACTTACATCAACATCTGAATAATGACCAGCAAATATCCGAAGAGGCTGATGGGAATCGGTTGTCCAAAGTCTTGCCGTTTTATCGTGAGAACCAGTAGCAAAGTAATAGCCATGAGGAGAGAATTTGACTGACCATATGGGAAATAGATGGCCTTTGTAGCAGACAACACAAGTCCATGTATGAAGGGACCATAATCTTACTATAAAATATATACAGTTTCATTAGTTATTTAAAAATAAATATTTATTTTAATAATTAAAAACAAGTTTTGACAAAATTTGTATAGTTTACCTGTTCCATCTTCTGAACTTGAAAGCAATAGATTTCTATCAGGACTAAATGAGAGACAGTAAACAGGCCCACTATGACCATACAACGTACGAACTGTTTCAGCTGTTTTCTCATCCATCATTCTTGCCAACACATCATCTAAAAATTATTTTTCAAATTAATAATTAATGAATTTTCTGTTGAAAGTGTTGAAAGTATATTTATAATGTAATATATACCTGCTTCCCGATCTACATCTGCAAGTTGTTCACCATCCTTCATTATTCTAAGCTTTTGAGGAATTAAACTCCAAACCTTAATTGACGAATCACTAAAACCAACAGCTAATAAACTTGAATCTTCTGCAATTTCAGCTGCTATAACACTATTATGATACAATTAAAAAATAAGTTTTTCATTTTAATATAATTAGCGTAAAGAGTGAGAATAACTTACGTATTTACAGAATTCATTAGAGTGTAAAAGCATATGGATGGTAAACTATCCGGACCAAGTAAAACCCTTTTTGAGGCCTCTTTAAGTGCTTTAAATTTTTCAATCTTATCAACGTCTTTCCTAAGGAGTTAATATGTATTATTAATTAATATATACAAGTATTGTTATTAATTCAATATCATAATCAAAATACTACTTACAAATTAGGTAAAGGCATTCTTCCAATAGGTGGAGCATTAGGGTCTGATTTAGTCTTTTTTGAAAATAGAGGATCTTTTTTGGGCTTCTTCTTCTTTGGTTTATCGGGATCAGGTCCATCTTTGTCTTCTTCCTCTTCTTCTGCCGCTGCTGTAGGACACTGAATATCTGGTTCTTTTAAAAGTCCATAATAAACTTTGGCCTTGTTGTCTGTATAAAAATATTAAATATTATTTTCAAAAAAATTAACATTTACAAATGTAATTTTTGAATACATACCTTGTCTTGTTGCTTCTCCTACTAAAGCACCGGATGTTGCTTCAATTTGATTTTTATTTCTTGCTACACCTTCATACATATCAAAATAAAGATGCTCTTGAATTATATTTAACAGGATACTATGTTTCTTTTCTTGTAAATATCGCTTTAGTATCGATAATGTATCACGAGACATCCTTATTATAAACTGATTAGATCTGTAATGAAAATAAAGCAAATCGATTATTAATTTTAATCTTTAGGTGTGCATCATATATCGCATTCAAAATTCCAATTACTTACTTAAAAGTATCTGTTAACTCATTGCCCGCCATGTGTTCACGCTTTGTTACATGTGCTAGTTTTTTTAAATCTGTTTGATGATATTCTTCTAAACTAGCACTATATCTTTCAACAAGTTTCTTGGCTTCCTCTGAATGATTGTTATACACAAGTTCAAGGTACATGTGTACCAATACTGGATATAAAATAGTTCCCAATTCATGCTGTAATATAAGATGTATTTTTAATAAGATAATAATGATTAACATAAATCATACATATAAATTAAAAAATACTGTAGGAGGGTGTACCTTATAAATATCTAACGAGCTTTCTACAAACTTCTTAAGTTCTCCATATGACTTTTCATAAAGAGCTGGGTCGCCTTCACTTTTATATGCTGATAATACACTGTTAACATCAGATTCACTTTGTTGAGCATCTTCAATCGACACATCCTTGAGATTCGCTTCTTTTCTAAATAATTCTTCAGTCTCCTATAAAGCAAATAAGTATTTTTTTGTATAAATTCAATGAAAACAAATTTGAAGGTTATATTATGAATAATAAGGAAATTCTCGTTCACGCACTTTAAAATTGTATTTATGAAGAAGCTGCAACAGAGCCAGCATAGTACTCTTCTCTCTCTCCATTTTGTGATCTGTTACTTCAATTGTTCCTTTATAAACAATTATAACTAAGAAGAGTCTTATCAACAACGATACACGGCGACAATATCAAAACAAACTGCTTCAACTTCTCTGGCAGCGCCAACACTATAGCAGCCGACAGCGGCTACTTGTTATACTAAAATTGAAGCATGCGCGGATGCACAGCTACAATCATCGGTTGTGACGTCGCGAAATTCTCCACTTACGTACTTTGACCGAGAATGTTATTTACGCGAACGTGACACGCGGGTAGTTTAAATTGTCAAGCGAGCACTAAAATGCTCTCTCAACACACGAAAAGGTATAGGAAATAATAACTTCCTAAGATCTTATGTATATTCCACTATTTGAAGTCACAAGGTAAAATAATACAAGAGTACAAGAATAAGAGCGTTGCCATCGGCTGTCGAACTCTAACTGACTGTCGGTGAGCTCTTGGTGATGCTGCCTCGTTCTCTTCGCCTAGAGGGCAGTGACATCGGTGGGTGTCATTAAGGGTGCAAAGGGAAGAAGGGGTATGAGTATCTTCGCCCCTACCTCCTCTTGGCCAATGAGAGCGAGAGTTTCCGAAAGGCTGCAAGGCCCGTAAAGGGGTGGGGGAGAGTCAGAGTGGGGCCCTTTCCTCCCTCCGAGAAACGCCACGCTGATAGATGCGTGTATGATAGTGCGGCGTGGGTCTCGCCTTTTCCAGTGTAGTAATTAAACAAGGAGTGAATTGATTCGGCTTATTCGTTTCCAGTGCCGGGCACGTACGCAGTTATTGCTCGGATCTTCGAGATTCTTCGCTGAGCATATTATTTATGGCTCTTCTCGGCTTTTCCGCAACACGTTTAATCCGGGCTTTCCCTGATAACACATAATGTCTTTCGAACGTTTTAAAATCGTTAGAGTTGGCAAAACGTCTGAATGTCTGCAGATTTGTTCCACATAAGATGTTGTAAAACTACCGTTTTTGAAACGCGCAAATATTCAAATAAAATAATAGTTATTCATTTGAGAAAGGTTCAATAATTACCTTGGTAACACATAACGTTTTTCGAACGTTGTTAAAATATTAAAATTAAAATCTTCAAACGTTAAAAAGAAAAGTTATAAATACGTCTGAAAAACGTCGGTGAAGCGTCTCAATGTCCGGAGATTCGTTCCACATAAGACTTTGTAAAACCGTTTTTTAAACGTTTGAAAAACTATCCAAGGTCTGTTGAATGATAAAAATTTAAACGGTTTAAAAACGTTTGGATTAAAACGTTTGAAAAAAAGTAGCATAGAATATATCGAAAGAAATTGTTTAAACAGAATTTTATGCTACAAATATTACCAATTTTGGAAGTACCATCTGGATGATACTGCCAAATTTGGTAATATTTGTAGCATCAAATTCTATTTAAACAATTTCTTTCGATATATTCTATGCTACTTTTTGTCAAACGTTTTAATCCAAACATTTTAAAAACGTTTTTAAACCGTTTAAATTTTTATCATTCAACAGACCTTGGATAGTTTTTCAAACGTTTAAAAAACGGTTTTACAAAGTCTTATGTGGAACGAATCTCCGGACATTGAGACGCTTTATCGACGTTTTTCAGACGTATTTATAACTTTTCTTTTTAACGTTTGAAGATTTTAAATTTAACATTTTAAAAACGTTCGAAAAACGTTATGTGTTATCAGGGTAATTATTGAATCTTTCCCAAATGAATAACTATTATTTTATCTGAAAATTTGCGCGTATAAATGGCGAATATCATGTGACGTAGTATTACGCCACACATGCACACAACAATTTAAAAATAAGATTTTTAATTTAACTCCCTTATGATTTTTAGCTTGTTTTAAACTAATGGCCTTATTTAGTCATTTCATAAGTATATTTATTTTAAAGAAGAAAGTGCAACAATAAATTTCGTTCTACTTTACCCCACCGGGGTTAACTTGAACATTTTATTTCAATAATATTTTTAATCTATACTTGGTTAGTTTGCGGAGTTTATATCTTTCCCCTAACCTTCGGCCATATATAACCCATATTTTTGTTACAATAAACAGTTTTGTAAATCTTATATTATTACTTCTGAAGCCGGTTAAAGGATACTTTTAAAAACATAAATATTAAAGAACTTTCGGCGATCAATTAGCAAGTAATAAAATAATAATCGTCGTATTTCATAATCTCGCTATACACTGCATCATCATTATTGTAGTTTCAACTTTCGTCTCTTAGAACAAAAAACCTCTTGGAAAAAAAATAAATATAAGCATTCTGAACCGAATACTGAACTGAATGTTATTGTTGAAGTACGTTTTTCGCGAGTATAAATTGTATTTTAAGAGTTTAAAATTACACACAATTTATAAATTTAACGTTTAATTTGCGTTATAAAGTTATTAGTCTCCTGTTTGTTAGACGGAGAGAGTAGATTGGCGTGCAGGGGCACAGTAATCAACGAATACAGACGAAAAAGGTTAATGGTACTATTATACTTGCTATAACTCGGGTAAACATATTTTCGAGCATTTTAAGAGGTTTCACTCAAAAAGAATTTATCACAAAGAAAGCAATAAAAATGTAACGTGAAACCAGTTTAAAGCAAGCTTCAAAATTATTATTAGATTTTGTGGGTGTATGTTACATGTGAGAATGTACTTAAGTTGTTATTCCGGCAACATCGCAGCTTCATTCTTGTAAATGCTATAATAATTATTTAAAAATAGTTAAAATCATAAAACCTTTTCAAAAACAATATTTTGTTGAAAATGTGTAATATGAAGTTTTAAAGAATGTTAAAATCCTTTATGAACGATTTTAGAATGAACTTAAGTGGTTATTCCGGCATTTGCACGAAGGTGCAGTTAAGTGGTTATGCATTTGACTGGCATTGGCCTATATGTAAGTTTCAGTCCATCGACGACTTTTAAACGAAATAGGGTTATGAAAATATATTAAAATCCATGTAAACTCAATTTTGAAAAAAGTCAGTTAAGTGATTATTCCTGCGAGTAACAGACATATTTTCCTTGTTCACTATGTAAATGAGAAATTCTACAACAAATCGACCGATAAGTTGTTGTAAAGTGACGACAAATAAACGATGAGGCATGTCTCTGTAACTTGATTTTTTGTTGTTGTATATGTCCTAAGATGTACAAGATAAATTTCCAACATGCGAGAAAGACCTTGTGACAGACTTACTTTGTACATCAATTTTTTTATGAGAATTTAACGTAGGGATTACGGACTAAAAATGGTCATCAGTAATATAATAATCACGTGGCTTCTAGAGGGGGAAACAATTTTTAACATAATAAAATCTAAAGTAGAGAACAAAAGTTTCAAATTGAGATATGCCACGTTAAAAAAGATTCACAATATCAAAAGTTATAGACGAGCAAAGATAGCGAATAAACGCGAAAAAATAGTGAGAAATGAGAAATCATAAAATTTAGTGATTTTTTCGTGTTCATCAAATCGAAAACAAAAAAATATATTTTTAATTTCAGATAAAATATTCCTTTTGGTACGCAGAATGCTTGTAATTTTTTTCATATTTTTTTAGCCCATATATTTAAAGTTGTTTGAAGCTAAATATGACTCTATTACTAAAATGTGCATTTTAACAATTTTTTTAACAATATTTCATGTTATTTTGATTTTTTTTATATAAATATTGCATTTTTACCATTTTGCGACTGCGGCAGTAACTTTTGTACTGAAAAAAGCTATTTTCATGATTTCTCGTGTAATGATACGAGTGATCAAATCCACTTTTTTTTTAATTTTAAATGTTTAAATGAGTTTAATTAATCGAAAGGGGCACTAAAAGATTTTGTAACCGTATTTAATCAACTTTGAACCTTAGAGCTTCAAAAAATCTAAAAAAATTCACATTCATTCTACATACATAAGAGGAACATTCTTTTATCTTGATTTCCCAGAGAATCACCCATTTGTGTATGTATGTATTGATGACGAGTAAGGTTTTGAAGTCACTTCTGTGTAATCTACTTATTTCAAATTGATACATTTTATTTATATTTTTGGCAATGCCCAAAATAGTTCTGATTATTTTTTCTACGAAGATAAAAATAAATATATCAACTAACAGGTTTTGCATAATATGTTAGGAAGTACTAAAGCCACATGTGTGACCTAATGACTCTTATAATGCCTGATTTCAATACTCTGCGAAAAGAGACTGTATTTCTCGGAATACAATGATAGTAGGAAACTGGATAACTTTCTATTTATCTTTTTTAAGTACACGTATGTTGCTATTTTCGACACATTAATTTAAAACAATGACGTCCACATTCTAAATTTTGATAAAGCATAATGAAATCTATATTTTAACACACAACATTACAATAGAATTTTCTTAATAATGATTTACCTTTAGCTAGGCAGTACCAGTATTCATAAAGAGTTCGAAAAGAGTAATAAATATCACACGATTCGGGCATCCTAATTAAATTCTTTATGAATGGTTTATGATTAATTCCATGAGCTTTAAATAATCTCCTATAGAACTCTTAATATATCAATACCGTAAGAGAATTTTACGAACTTTCTATGATTTCATTTAGGCAGACGATATTCATCAAGTCTCTTTGAATACTTGAAAAACTCTTTATGAAACCAAAACGAATTATTTCAAATTATTATTTTAATATATATACGAAAAAACTTAACTCTTTATTTTTAATTTTCTTTACGGATTATAATTCTTAATTAATTAATGATTGTGTAATTTTATAAACTTTCTTTTTAAACTCATTCCTAACCAGAAAATAATTTCTTTTCTCTTTATGGACTTTTTTAATTATTTTTGAATCATTAAAAATAATTAAAACTTTCCATATTAAAAAAGAATTTATTTAGAATCCATTTTTCTATCTGGATAATATAATTATTTTATTTTCTGTGCTTTGCTAAAAATATCTCTCTACATTGAAATTTTATGATAGGACTCTATCACAAATGTATTTTTATAGATAGAAAAAGTTATTACTTTTTGCAACATATAAAAACTGGTTCAAAAAAACAATGTTCCATTTAGTAATTTATTTAAATTTCCTATTAAACGCCCAAAAAGATAAAGCATTACACGAGCGTGAACATCAACGTCTATGAAGCTATTACAAAAAAGCCCGCCTCCAAACAATTTTCTCGTAAAATAAAAAGTGTCCACAGTTCTAAATACCCATTGGCGTAATCTCGTAAACACTTATATATAAGTCTCGCATTTGCATAATGCACACTTTTTTTAATTCCACCTCAGCTTCTTCGGCTCGACCGCGCGACAGGTATATAAAAAGATGGTAATGCGGAGTTGCGAGTCCTCTCGAAATTTTTACGAGCCTTCCGCCATTCTGCTATACATCTATTAAAGCGCCTCATCTCCCTTTACCGCAGCGTGTTGCAATCGCGCATTAATTATCAATCCGGCAATTCAGTTGGCCCGGGGAGATTGCTACATAACCTGTACACGTGCTCGATAGGTAGTTCTGTCCGAAACCCGAGGGAAGAGTCTCCGATACCCGCGGAGGCGCATCCCGTCTTTCTTTTATGCGCGCGTGATCCGACCTTTGTTGCGTAAGTAATTGTACGCAGGTCGTTTCTGTTATACTGTCGCCTGGCTAGCTCGGCTTCCACGCAGGTCAATATGCTCTTAGCGACGTTTTGTTATTTAATAGTTGTTATTTAACGTGGGGATCTTGTTGCTTTTTTACCTAGCTTTGGGGATCTTGGTTAGACGTTTTTTTAGAGTTTAGTTTTGTCACTGTTTTAGCTGGGATTGCGTAATAATTATAAAATTCGATGATTTGCATACAAATTGTGTTTTTTTTTTAATTTATTACAATTACCTATAGACATTCGTGATTTTGAACTTAATTTAGTGCGCGGGAATTTTTTTTCTAGCTTGATCATGTGTGGACTTCATTTTATGTAAATGATGACCTTTATTTTTAAAATAACGAATAAAATGTGCTAATTCGTTAATTTTTTTTACTCTTATTTAAACGAAGTCATTTTATATTCAAAGCATCCACGTGACTGGTAAACGGATTATGTCGCTAAAGTTCCGAACCTTCGTTGAACTTATAACATTTCTATTATAGCTGTTTTATAAGCGGGACCTGAGAAATAGATGGATAATTTATAAAGAGGGAAATAGTTTTTATTTAGCGAACTATTTAAATTTCGGGTATTTTCAGAATCAAAAATGTTTCATGTAATGTTATCTGTGTGCTATCTTGGAATGACGGAACATGAATAATATAATAAAGGTCTTGAGTATCTTTTTATTTTGTTATATAACTTATAAATTAATTGTTTGTAGATAAAATACTTTATCAAAGAAATTAAAATAAAATTTAAATGAAAAGTCTTAAAAGTAAAAATTATTAAATGATATTTATCTTATTACCTAAAATGTATACATAGTGAATAAATTAGTGGACATTGAAAAACTTGATATTTAAAGAGATACGAGAATTCCCCATCGCCGGGAGCAACTAAATTGTGGCACGCAATAATTGTTATCCTCTTACTGAAAGTAAAGTTATTTCCGCACGTGTTTTCTACATGATAATTTGAGTGTCCTGCTTAGCTTTCAAGGATTCTTTTTTTTCAATGAAAGTGGAATTAATTAATCGATAATTTCTGGTCATCATATAGATTTTGTATACAAATCAAAGGATTCTTATATTATTATGAATATGTGTGTGCTATTTTTGTTATTCGAGTGATTTTTTTGTGATATATTTATGATTTTTGCGTACGCTCATGTTTATATACAGGAACCGAAGTAACCGTTTTTGAACAGGCAGGTAAAAAAGACTTTCCTGCTTACATTTTTTGCCCGTTCAGAACATTTTAGTGGGTATAATAGAATATTGCGTATTCGTCTTCGACTTGTACTGCAATCATCACACATCACAGGCGAAAACATCTGCCGACTTCTTCTTTTTGGTACACAGTATACAATTATTAAAGTTTTTTTGATAATTTTTTTATAAAGAGGATGCTGTGGGTCTAACTCTAAAAAATTTTTGTACATTAATCTTTTTCTTGTAAAAGCTATCATATTGAAACTCTTTTTACTATATATAAATACTTGGTAATACCTTTATATTTACTGATTTAATAACTCAATTAGATACTTGCATGTTAGATTCTAGGTGACATAATGAACGAATTTTTTTCGACGGTTATTCGATTCGTTTTGATATCTACTAAAACTTAAGTGAAACGCTTTTTCGTGAACATTTTTTTTATTTTAATTATTCAAAGAACAAGAAAACCGCTGCCAATTTATTGACACTTAGCTTCCTCAAATTAAATAAACTATTCCAGTATAAAATTCATCGATTTAACAAATTATTTTAAAATGCTTTACCTTTTTTTATTTATAGCTTAAAAAGGTATATTTTATTAACAGTTTTTGATTTTATAGTAGACTTTGAAAATCATGGTATTAATAACTGAATTTTTAAATCATTTAAAAGATGAAATGTAAGTATAATAATACCATTTCAATGAATTGTTATTATTACGATATTCAATAGTTTCGATGATAATAGTAATTTTTCACAAACCATAGTATTCACAATTAAATTTTAGAAATCAGAGATAAAAAATTGAAAATTGACTAATCACCAGCCATTAAGGCATTGAATTTTGACGTTGTCATTATCATTCAACGAGAAATTGAAATTAAAAGACCGAATTAAAAAGAGAAAAAGTAAAAGTGAGGCCCTAATTAAGATTTGGTTTACTTTTAATGGAATTAATTGTCAATTTTGTTTGATTGTATTGTCATCGTCAATTATTTAATATTGTGTACTGTGAAATGTGAATAGGAAGTTACGTAAGTATAGAATTACAATAGGAGTAACAGCTTAAAAAAAATTGCGGATCATGGGTATGAATAAGTAGAAATAATAAACAGTGATATAGGAAAAAAGGTATTTATTAAAAAAAAAAGATCAGTAGAACATGGTCAGCCAAAAAGCCGCCAATACAATTATCAGTCGCGCATCCTCGGGCGCGCAGTAGCGCGCACGTGCGTACGAGGACGCGGCACATTATCAAACACGAGCGTGCCGATCGCCAATGATCAATAAATCCGCACGATCGCACACGCCCTCGGTCCAGCTAACTATGAAAATAAAATCTGCATCGACGATACAGGTGTGTAGAACTTTGCGTGTAGATCGGTAACTGAGGTAACAACCGGTTTTAAATATCTTCTATTGTCGCTCCACTGCCGAGCCGTGATGAATTTACAAGTTGTTCTCGTGGGGGTGGGCGAGGTTGTACTCGATGGACCTCTGGATGGCCAGGGGGATGCCGGGGCCCACGGGCAGATGGGCGCCCTGGGGCTGGAAACCGTTCTCGTCGGCGACGTAGGTGAGGGAGATCTGGCTGCCGTCGGGCGCGGTGTAGGCAAAGTTACCCTGGGCGGCGACCGCGGGGCCCTCCTGGCCCTGGACGCGGGCCTCGCCTTGCTCGGCCATCTGGATGCCGTTCGCGGTCTCGTAGCTGTACTGGTACGAGCCATCGGGGGAGGTGTCGGATGCCTGGCGGAGGATGGCGGCCTGGTGTTCCGGCTGCTGGGCGGCTACTGCGGCCACGAGGGCGACGGCGGCGATCTGCAAGGGAAAAGAAAAGTGCTTTAGAATCAACGAAATCTTACATCTTGATAATTGTTTAATTTTAATCTAGCTTTAGTGTACTGTGCATTTATTTGGATAGCTGTTTAAAGACATTTAAGTTAAGGTTTTTAGAACGTTAACCAAAGACTCAAAAAAATTTAATTCGATAAAGACTTAGAAAACTTAAATAAGTATAAGATTTAAAAGAATTAACCCTTTGTGGCTTAGTGGCTATTATAATACCAACCTCTTTCGTCTAAGATTTTTATGTATAAAATTTTTATTTATAGGTTTATATAAATGATTTTACATTCTTCTATTAGCTAAAAGATTGCTCTATAATACTAATTAACAAAAATTGATATTTTATTTATTGTTAAATAGTTATAAATAAACAAGTAACGAAAAAAACTGCTTTTTAAGAAAAAAATATGGGCCACAAAGGGGCCATTTAACCAATAGATTTTAATTAAGATTTAAGTAGGAGACTTTTAAGATTTAAGTAGGAAATTTTTCTAACAAAATACTTAGTAAACTTAAATAGGTAAGAGACTTAAGAGAATTGTGTATAAGAAGGAGACTTAAGTAAGAGAATTGTGTATATGAAGGAGACTTATGTTAAAGACTTTAGATACTTAAATAAGAGACTTGGAATACTCTAGTACGAGACTTTGGAGGCATAATTAAAGACTTCAGAGAATTTAGTAAGTAAGAGACTTAAGAGACTTAAATAAGTAAGTTAAGTAAAATTTGATTAATAAATAAAGATTATATATATAAACAAATGCTGAAGTTTACCAAAGTGAGTTATACTCCTCCATGAATATTATAAAACAAATGATTTTGATTACGAAATAATAGAAAAAATTGTAATTGAATAGCTAGCGAGAAAGAGGTGAATCAATTTAAAATTAGAAATTTTTTAGAAAGGTGATGAAAATAAAAACAAAAATCAGCTGAGACTTACGATGAATTTCATGGTGATGCTTGTACAGATTTTGGCTGACTGCTGATGATCCAGAAGATCTCCGTCCGTATTTATACTAAAACTCGACGAAGCGGGCAGATGAGCAGTTGGCCGGTGATAGCACTCTCGCCTGTATCTAGAAATACTTTCACGTTTGATGAATGGCGAACTGAACTGAAAAATTAAAATGCCATCGGACACATGCCCTCGGCAAATTGTGCGATATACCGAGGGCTAGACATTGGTCATGATTAATCAATTTAAGATCGATTAATCAAATAATCGACTTTTAAATTTTATATAATCAATTAAGGGGGGAGTCTCATGTAAATGAGAACAATCAGAGGTGATTTTTTTGAAATTTTCATGAACAATGTATATATTTAAACGACTCAAAACTCTTTTTTGTGTATTGAACAAGTAAAAAGAACATTTTTATGATACGTATATATATATATATTTAGATAGATATACAGCAGTCTTGCGTATAGGACTCGAAATTAGACCCTAAAACGGCAGATATTCTAGCATCCGTAAAAAAGATCCAAAACAAAAAAATCAGAAAAATTTAGTTAAAGTATGACAGTATCATACGGGTGAATCTAAAAAAAAACAAAAAAATGATCAATTAAAGTTTTGGTGAGTTAAAAAAAGTAGAGTTTTACTTTTACTTACATTTTTTCTACTTACTTTAACTAAATTTTTCTGATTTCTTTGTTGTGATCTTTTTGACGGATGCTAGAATGTCCGCCGTTTTAGGATTTAATTCTGAGTCCTCTACGCAAGACTGCTGTAGTGTATTACGGGAAGAAGCTACAGAAATCCCAAAATTTGTTAAGTATTGACAAATATATTTTTTCTTTTTTTGTACATAATAATACGTAAAAAGAACATATTTGTATAAGTTAGAATTCCATAAACCGCCGTTAAAGTATCAGTGTAGCCAGAGAATTTAAAAAAAAAAACATTATTTTAATTATCGTTTTGCGCAACTAGCATCGGTGAATATTGATCATCATCAATTTATGTATTCTTTTAAGTAAAACTTAAAAATCTATGTTGCAATATTATTTTATTTTTCGTTCTAAAAAAATTCTATAGCTAAATGAAGTTTTTAATTTTTCATTTCCACAAAAATCATGTATTTCACTATTAATATTGCTAAGCCAAAATTTGTATTTATTTGTATTTAAACTTTTATAAATAGGTCTCAACATAGCATTATAAAAATGAAAGTAAAGAATTGAAAAAAATGACTTTAAAGTTAAATAGTAGTAATAATTAAATAAAAGTTAATTCGTAATAATTTATGATTCATTTTCTGTTTATGGGATAATGCTTTTTTGTTCACCACTCATATAGGGTTTTGACTTTTATTGACGTTTAGCCAAGATTAGAGCGAACTTATTTAACTTTTTTGTTACAAAAATATTGAAAATCATTAAATTTTATATAAACGAAAATACAAAAAATAACTAAAACAGCTTAAAGAAATCCAATTTTCTTGTGAAATCTCTTTCATAATTAAGAGAAAAGGTTAAAAATTAGTATAAAAATATAAAAAAACTATTTTCTTACTAAAAACCTGTATCTTTTCCCTTAATACACACACATAAAACGGAGTTGAGTCGATTGTATATATACATTGTTTGTGAAAAATTTCCAAATCACCTTTGATCTTCCACATTTACACGAGACTCCCCCATAATCTCAGTTTCGGTTTATAATCGATCATTATTAATTATGTATTCAATATTGTCACGGATTTTATACCTTATTTTGTTATTAAAATTTATTTATTATAAAAACGCGATCCCTGGACTAGTAAAACAATATTGTCGTTTTATTATTTAACAATTAAATTGTAGGTATACTGTTAAATCAACGTAATATAGCATTTTGTATTTTACGATGTGGGTTAATCGTTCCTAAATCCTGTACAATAATAACAAACATTCTGTACAATAATAACAAACACCATTCATTAAATTAATGAATTTTGATATTGTGATTATCATTCAAGGAGAAATTTCTATTAAAAGAGTGAATTAAAAAGAGAAAAAAATAAAGTGATGTCTATTTAATGTTGACTGTAAAATGCGTATAGCAAGTTAAGAAAGTAGAATTACAAGAGCAGTAACAACTTAAAAAAATTACGGATCAAGGGTATGAATGAGTAGAAATAATAAACAGTGATATAGGAAAAAATAAGTATTTATTTAAAAAACAAGATCAGTAGAACATGGCCAGCCAAAAAGCCGCCAACACATTTATCAGACGCGCATCCCGAGGCGCGCAGTAGCGCGCACGTGCGTATGAGGACACATCACTATTATTCAGCACAAGCATGCCGATCGAGAATGATCACAAAATCCGCACGACCGTTATACGCGCCCTAAAATCTTCATCAACAAAACAGGTGTGTAGAACTACGGTAACTGAGGTAACAACTGGTTGTACATATCTTCTATTATTGTTCTATGGGTCGAGGTTTGGTAAACTTATTGCTGTTCCTGCTGGGGGTGGGCGAGGTTGTACTCGATGGACCTCTGGATGGCCTCGGGGATGCCGGGGCCTACGGGCAGATGGGCGCCCTGGGGCTGGAAACCGTTCTCGTCGGCGATGTAGGTGAGGGAGATCTGGCTGCCGTCGGGTGCGTTGTAGGCAAAGTTACCCTGGGCGGCGACCGCGAGTCCCTCCTCGCCCTGGACGCGGGCCTCGCCTTGCTCGGCGACCTGGATGCCGTTCTCGGTCTCGTAGCTGTACTGGTACGAGCCCTCGGGCGTGATGTCGGACGCCTGGCGGAGGATGGCGGCCTGGTGTTCCGGCTGCTGGGCGGCTACTGCGGCCACGAGGGCGAGGGCGGCGATCTGCAAGAGGAAAGCAGGGTAATTTAGAATGAACAACTTTTTCAAAGAGATTTAAGTAAAGCTCTTTAGAAAATTAAATAAAAGACTTAGACAATTTTGGTAAGCAAAAAACTTAGAAATCTTAAATATGTAAGAGACTTATTGAGATACTTAAGACAATTAAAAAAGAGACTGAGATTTGTGTAGGAAGTAGGAGACTCAAGTAAGAGACTTTGAAAAAATTGTAATTGAATAGCTAGAGATAAAATGGTCAATCGATTTAAAATAAGAAATTTTTTAGAGTTGCGAAAGAAAAACTTAGTAGCAACTGAGACTTACGATGAATTTCATGTTGATGCTTGTACAGTTTGTGGCTGACTACTAATGGTCCAGAAGATCTCCTCCCGTATTTATACTAACGCTAGACCAAGCGGGCAGATGAGCAGTTGGCCGGTGATAGCACTCTCACCTGTATATAGAAATACCAATATTTATTAGATTCAAGGCGTTAGGAGCGCCTGAAGCATGCAAGAGAATGGGTATACCACGTAATTTATCCCGGGCGCGGTGTATGCGATGCCACTTTACTTTTTCAGTTCTGTTCGCCATTCATCAAACGTGAAAGTATTTCTGTATATAAATATATAATATTATATATATACATATTTATATCGGATCTATAATAATAATATTTTATAGATATAAATATATTGATCTATAACACTAACAATAACAATAATAATAACAATAATAATAATAATAATAATAATAGAGAATCTTAATAATTCGTAGATAAATTATAATACGGTGACACTTGACATTTGAAATGTCATTGTAGGAATGCAACAAGGCCCCTTAGTAGGAAGTCATTAGACTCATGGCGTTAGGAGCGCTTGGAGCATGCAAAAGAATAGGTATACCTCAGGCTGGGCGATTAGTCAATTTAATAATCAATATTCGATTTATAAATCGATTAAAAAATAAAAAATTAATCGATTTAAGCCGTAGCATTTTTTAAGTCATTTTTAAATCCGTATTTCTCAAAATTTCAGTTTTGGTCTAAAAATGCTTTTTACGGAACACCACTTGATGATATTACTTGAAATTTAACTAAATTGTCATTTTTCATTTTAAACATATTGTCAGAACAATTTTTTATATAATCACCGTATAACATTTTTACTCACATAAATCATGAAGTGATAAATCAGTTTAATACCACTTTAACCTAAGAGTCGAAACTTTGACATGATTTTTAGGCTCTAATGGTATAAAATATTGTTCGACACTGTTCGGTAAGTTGATTTTTGTCGCATATGACTTTTCTCCCACGCTTCGCTCGAGCGAAAAATGTCCCGTACGCTAAAAAGTCAACGTACCCAGCAGTGTCGAAAAGTACTATTTTCATAAGCACACAATTTTTATATTTTATTGCTGTGGGTTCCTGGAAAAATTACTTAAGTCCAGTTTTCCTGTTTTTGAGATATTAAGGTTTAAAGTTTTTAATTTCCATTTAAACTAATGTTAAAAAACCTCATAAATAGTAGATATAGTCTCTTTTTTTACACTTTTTTTATTTTTTTGCATTTTTATCTAAAAATATACTATGTAATGATACCAACATCGTTCGAAACTCAATTTTGAATAAAAGGGACTTAAGATGTTTTTCCGGAAACCCACAGATTTATATAAAAAACCACTCTGACAATGTGTTAATAATTTTAAAAACAACAATAATGTTAATCTTTAAGTGATTTCATCAAACGCGGTTGCGCAAGAAGCATTTTTTAGACCAAAGCTGAAATGCTGAGAAATTCGGCTTTAAAAATGGTAAATTGCATATAACCCAATGTAATTTAATATTATAAAAATATTTAAATAACGTACAGGATGCTTGATGTCATTTTAAACGTGTGAACGTATAAAGTGAACTTTAAGGAACACATTTTTTCAAGAAAAGAGTTTTGATTTATTTATACTCTAACCTTAGAAATGCAAATAGATAAATAATTAATCAATATGTTCATTGTTGTTATTATAATTGAACCATATATTGTTAAAATAGCGTATCTGACAAAATGTTAGTTTTCAGAGATATAACAAAACCCAATATATTTTTCATGAATTAGGACGTTACAGTTCAAGTCCTTAATAAAAATTCAATGAAATTGATATTTTTTTAAATATTCACTGTTTTTTTCTAGGCATATTTTGTATTAAACTTTTTGCACTTACGCGTTTGTAGCAATGTATACGACAAATTATACTGTGAATATCTTTGTAAAATGTATATATGTTACGTGCCAGGTCTTAAATACTGCCCTTTTTGAAGCGCACAGAGATGTAAAGCCCGATGTGAACGACCTGCTTTGTATAAAATCCGATACATCGAACTTGACACAAGGAATTTTTTGCAGATTGTGAACTGCACATTCGCCTTGTACAAAGTTGATTTATGCATCGGGCAAAATAATAAATTAGTTTTCATTATACGAATAAATGTGTCAATCAGATATAAATAAAGTATTATAGAGCGTAATAGGTAATATAAAGAAGAAATACTCGTGTATAATGTACTTGAGATTGCCTTGAGAGTGTATCTATCCAATTCCCATACTGCAAGTATTGATAATTTTAAAGGAA
Source organism: Gastracanthus pulcherrimus (assembly GCA_949152435.1). Lineage (NCBI taxonomy): Eukaryota > Metazoa > Arthropoda > Insecta > Hymenoptera > Pteromalidae > Gastracanthus > Gastracanthus pulcherrimus. The sequence continues at coordinate 181,075,096 of OX424575.1, forward strand.
ATATTAAAAGCTGAAACTAGAGTGAAAACATTTTTTTTAAATTACAGTATGCTAAGAAAATACAATTTATTTACGGTTGGTGGCCACTCTGAGAGACTTAGTAGCATATTAAACTTAAATTATAAGTTTTTTTTATTACAAATTGTCAGGTGAGAGGTAAATTCAGACACCTACTATGCTTATACATAGAATATGTCTGGTTTCATTTCCCACCCGACGATATACTATCGACTAATTAAATGAAATATTTATTTGTAAGATCAGCAACGAACATTGTTTTGACGAACTTATATATTGCTTTTTAATGTAAATAAATGTTTGTTTATAATTTTTACATCTGTTTTACGTATAACCGACATAATTAAAATCCATTGTTTAGCTTTTCCTACACTGTAAAAAGTGGCCTGCAAAAATACTACTCTGAGAGTAGGACATTATGGGACCTACTCTGAGAGTAGTAATTATACTATTCTGAAAGCAGTAAATTTACCATTGTCATAGTATATATGTTACACTGAGTTTAGTACTCTCAGAGATAGGTCCAATAATGTCTTACTCTCAGAGTAGTATTTTTACAGGAACTTTTTTACAGTGTATGTATGAATCAACTTTGTATAAGAATGATGCTAAATTCGCAGTCTGCACGAATATTTCTTGTGCAAAGTGTGACAAATCGAGCTTTGTACAAAACGGGTCGTGAACATCGGGCTTTGCACAGAAATCTCTGTGCAATTCACGAAGTGCAGGATTTCGGACTTTGCACGTAACGTATACAATCGAATAGTATAAACTAAACTGTTCAAATTGATAACATACAACGAAGTTTGAATGTTACGTTTATATAATTAATTATTGCATTTGAAAAATCATTCGATGCATGTAAGCCTTTTCAAACTAAAAATTATGAAAAAATAGTTACGAATTGATTGTTGGAAATCTTTAGGTTAAATATGCATAAAAACTGCTGCTATAGCTTCTTTGTATTGTTATTTGTTATGCATAATTATCACAGAATGTTTCTTATTATTGTACATAAATTTGGAACGATCCACAATAGAAAATACAAAATGCGGCACCCAGGTAGAAAAGATTCGTACATGATCATATATTGTTATTGTTACAACAAAATTGTTATTTTTATATTATAAAGTTTCAACTGATGTCATCAAGCAGTGTGGCGTAAGAATCATTTTAAGGCAAAAAAAGAAGATCTGAGAAAACGGCTTTAACCCTTTCATACCGAATTAAATGTAGTAATGATATACTTCTTTTTCAAGTGTATATTGACGTTCTATGGTTTAACTAAGAAATTTAAGTGATTTGAGAAAAAGAAAATTTTTCCACATATTCATCTATATCTAATAATATATATAACGATTATATATATATATAAAAATAACGATTTTCTATGAGATATGTTTGATCCCCATCTTACGTAGTAAGTTGTGTAGAACAATATATCTTTTATTAGTATATTTTGTTGTGTAATTAGTTTTTAACTGTATCTATGTTTTCTTTAGTTTGGGAAAGGGTCGACTTACAAGTATACACAGTATATAAGTATATATGTACACTCGACGTGTGAAATTTCTGGTCGAATGCGTTTGAAATCCTCCATTGAGTTTAGCGAAAACGTGCGTTCAATCCAATGAGATCCAATGAAATTGCAGTATTTAAAAAAATTCAAACGCATTCGACCAGACATTTCCCACGTCGAGTGTACATACATTATTAATACTCAGTATGTCAATTGGGATCCATCAAGTTTAGATTAAAAAACCGTTCAGACCGACAAATAATTATTTTTCCATCTTTCCACTATATCCATTTTAATGGACGGGGAGTCTGAAGGGTTAAATATGACAAATTACATATATATATATATATAAGCCAATGTAATTAAGTAATGTAACAACTAAAAATATTCAAGTAACTTACATTAACGTATAATATGAACTTCAAAGGCCACTTCTTTAAGAAAAAAGTGGATATTTTACCCCTTCCACAGTACTCTAGTTAATTAAATGATTAACAGTATTAATATAACAACGTTGGATTTTAAGAATAGTATTATGACTGGAAAAGGGACGTTTCAAAGCTGCGACCAAACCGTAAGCAAAATAAACCACATTAATAATAATAATAAAATTAATAATAATCAAAATTTTAAAATCGATATTTTCATTATCTTTAATCAATTAGTAATTTTTTAAAACTATATAAATTGATTTAAAAATCGAATATCAATTATTAAATTGACTAATCGCCCAGCCTTAGGAATACCCATTCTCTTACATGCTCCATGCGCTCCTACACCTTGAGTCTAATGACTTCCTACTAAGGGGCCTTGTTACATTCCTACAATGACATTTTGAATGTCAAGTGTCTCCGTATTATCATTTATCTACGAATTATTCAGGTTCTCACATATTAATTGATAATTCTTACTGCATTATCATTATTATTATTATTATTATTATTATTATTATTATTGTTATTATTGTTGTTGTTGTTGTTGTTATTGTTATATATCAATATATATATCGGATCTATAATAATAATATTATAGATAATTATATATATATGTAATGATCTAAACTATTATTATTATAGATCCGATATAAGTATATATATGTACAATATTATATATTTATATACAGAAATACTTTCACGTTTGATGAATGGCGAACAGAACTGAAAAACTAAAGTAGCATCGCACACACCGCGCCCGGGATAAATTACGTGGTATACCCATTCTCTTGCATGCTCCAGGCGCTCCTAACGCCTTGAGTCTAATAAATTTTGGTATTTCTATATACTGGTGAGAGTGCTATCACCGGCCAACTGCTCATCTGCCCGCTTCGTCGAGCGTTAGTATAAATACGAGAGGAGATCTTCTGGACCATTAGTAGTCAGCTAAAAACTGTACAAGCATCAACATGAAATTCATCGTAAGTCTCGGTTGCTTCTTAGTTTTTCTTTCGCAACTCTAAAAAATTTCTTATTTTACATCGATTGACCATTTTATCTCTAGCTATTCAATTACAATTTTTTCAATTATCCGTGTTCAAAATCTAAGTCTATAAAGCTCTTACTTGAGTAGCCTACTTCTATACAATTCTCTGTCTCTTTAGTATCATTTTTAATATTCTTAAGATGATGTTATCGGTAAATACTAGGAACTACTTTTCTCGTGTAATTTTCAATTTTTTAAAAATATCTCTATGGAAAGTTATTGTTTTTGATTAGGACAACAACGTTCTATAGAGATGTATATTCAAAATTAAAAATTAAATGGAAAAAGTGGATTCTTGTAATTATCGGTGACAGGTCGGTTTAGTATTACCTTAAAAGTCTCTTACTTAAGTCGTCTACTTCTAACACAATTCTCAGTCTCTTCCTTAAATCTTTTAAGTATTTTATTAAGTCTCTTACTTATTTAAGTTTTAAAAGTCTTTTTCTTACTAAAATTCTGTAAGTGTTTATTCAATTTTCTAAAGAGTATTGAGATAAAGAAATAGTACACTAAAGCTTCATTAAAATTAAACATCCATCAAGATTGAAAAATACGATCATTCTAAAGCATCCTCCTTTATCCTTGCAGATCGCCGCCCTCGCCCTCGTGGCCGCAGTAGCCGCCCAGCAGCCGGAACACCAGGCCGCCATCCTCCGCCAGGCGTCCGACATCACGCCCGAGGGCTCGTACCAGTACAGCTACGAGACCGAGAACGGCATCCAGGTCGCCGAGCAAGGCGAGGCCCGCGTCCAGGGCGAGGAGGGACTCGCGGTCGCCGCCCAGGGTAACTTTGCCTACAACGCACCCGACGGCAGCCAGATCTCCCTCACCTACATCGCCGACGAGAACGGTTTCCAGCCCCAGGGCGCCCATCTGCCCGTAGGCCCCGGCATCCCCGAGGCCATCCAGAGGTCCATCGAGTACAACCTCGCCCACCCCCAGCAGGAACAGCAATAAGTTTACCAAACCTCGACCCATAGAACAATAATAGAAGATATGTACAACCAGTTGTTACCTCAGTTACCGTAGTTCTACACACCTGTTTTGTTGATGAAGATTTTAGGGCGCGTATAACGGTCGTGCGGATTTTGTGATCATTCTCGATCGGCATGCTTGTGCTGAATAATAGTGATGTGTCCTCATACGCACGTGCGCGCTACTGCGCGCCTCGGGATGCGCGTCTGATAAATGTGTTGGCGGCTTTTTGGCTGGCCATGTTCTACTGATCTTGTTTTTTAAATAAATACTTATTTTTTCCTATATCACTGTTTATTATTTCTACTCATTCATACCCTTGATCCGTAATTTTTTTAAGTTGTTACTGCTCTTGTAATTCTACTTTCTTAACTTGCTATACGCATTTTACAGTCAACATTAAATAATTTACGTTGAAAATATAATAAAACAAAATTGACAATTAATTCTATTAAAAGTAAACCAAATCTTGTTCAAGGCATCACTTTATTTTTTTCTCTTTTTAATTAACTCTTTTAATAGAAATTTCTCCTTGAATGATAATCACAACATCAAAATTCATTGCTTTAATGATGGGTGATTAGTCAATCTTCAATTTCTATCACTGATTTCTAAAATTCAGTTATGAATACTATGGTTTGTGAAAATGTACTATTATAATCTAAATTATTGAATATCGTAACAATTCATTCAAATATGATTATCATGCTTATATTTCATCTTTTGAATGTTTTTCATAATTCAATTGTTAATACCATCAGTTTGAAAGACTACTATAATATTAAAAGTTGAATAATTATTACAGTATGTTGAAATGTGATTACTTATAATACAGTATATACAATTCTATATTTATGCGTAGTGTACCATAATTAATTGAAATTCGTGACATTATATAGTCGCCGCATCTTAATATTTAAATGAAAGTATCTAGCATTTTAAGAGGAAATCATTTAATACAAATGTATTTATGTTCATTCTTAACATTTTAGTTTGCATAAGTGAATTATTAACAACTGAACGGGCAAATCAATGTTAATTATAATTTTTCGACTAAAAGAAATGGATTCCAAATAATATTTCTGTTTAGAACGATTATTGACAACTAAACAAATTACGTTTCAAGTTATTTTAAATAAATTTTACGTGTCTCACTTAAGAAGAGTAGCATTTTCAAACTAATTTCACATCGTTAGACTCTATAAAGATAGTTGTTATTTTTTATAATAGTTATATGAATGAATATTTAGAGCAGAGTTAGAGTAGATGTTTGTAAAAGGTCTGATTTTTTACTTTTTACTTGCAGAGTATAAAATATATAGAATATAAACGCACTGACGTATTGTCAAAATAATATTTCTAAATAATAACTTAATAAGTGTTAAGAATTATTTTCCCATATTATAAAGTCTCTAAAATTAAAAAACTATGAAAAATCATATTAGAAATAATTAAGCATTTTTATATATTATTGCTAAATTTACGGGTTCAATAATTGAAATATAAACTTCAAATAATCAGTATTTAAAATTAGAACTAGCATTTTGCTTAAAGATAGTAAAAACTCAAACTTTAGAACAAATACAAAGGAATCAGTTTTAATAATAAGTTAAATGCTCTTATATACACTATATACATGTCTAAATATTCGTTTAAAAATATCATTATTTATTGTTTATTAATATTTCTTGTAAATAAAAAGATCTGGTTGACACGTTAAAATATATTATTCTATCAATACTTTTTTACACGTGCTTTAGTATAATAGATAAGATTTTTAAGTTTTGTAAAGTAGGTCAAAGATTTCTCACAAAATTCAAAAATCAAGAGAAATTTCGAAAACTCGATGCATTTATAATGTATAATATATTATACCGGTAGCCCAAATTTTACGAAGCTTAGGAAGCTTGTCTGGGAGAAAGTAAAGTTTTGACGCCTTTTTTCCGGTCGTCGGACCTGGATTTCGTGGCCAACTGAGGTCTCCAACTACAAGCATTTGTTTCTTTATGCATTTTGGCCTCCTGAATCTGAATAACGAGGGTAGAATGCTCAAAAACGGCCCAGTTAATGATTAATTATCAGACTTTATATACAATTGCAAAATATTTGTTTTCATTTTGACATTTTTCTTGATTCTTTAAGTAATTTTAAGAAGAAAAGATTTTTACAAGTTTTTCTCTAAGACCCATGGATTTCGAGTAAATAATCGTTGAAGTTTCGAAAAATGCGATTTTTGCAATTTTCAATCGTTTATTGCAGCACGGCAATTGAATATTTTTTAACAATCAGGGACTTAAATTACTCTTTGAACCATATACTACCAGCTTGTAATGGGTATTTGTAATCCTATTGATGATATAGATGTGTTTTAAACGTCGAATTTAATGTCGGGCGTTTTGCAGTGCCTGTTCTGACCCCTATAATTTTGGTGAATAATTTTGTTTTTCAAATTCCCTAACTCATATTCTAATTATAGGTATGTATTTTGAAAACAATAAAACCTCAAAAAGTTGAATCTGATCAGTTTGACTCTCAAAGCCTTGCAACAGAGCAAGACATATACAAGTTTATATTATATAGCCGAATAAAGAGACCTATCGACCTTCAAAATTCTTTTAAATTTTGTCCATTATATTTTGATAAAATGGTTAAATATACCAAAAAATATAGGTAATATATGGTGAATAATTTATTCTCATCTAAGAATATATAACCAATTTATTTGTAATTTTATGGAGGTTAGGTCCCATTAAGTTCAGTTCAGTTAAGGAATAAAATGAGTCGTTTAAAATTTAAACCGGATAATAAATAGAAAAAAGGTATTAGAGTTTTGATAAATATTTTTCCAGTCACCGGTATCTAGGTGATTATCAAAAAGTCGCTTCTTTTCAAGATCATAGTCTTCAAACCCGAAAATAAAAAATATGATGTAATAGTATTTATCATATGAATCACGAAAACAGAAATAGGCGATATAAATGAAAACAATTTTACGTAGTAAAAAAGTTCAGAACATTGAAAACTTCTTATAATAAATTCTTTTAACTCTTTCATTATCAAAGTATTTTCTAAATATCGGATATTGTTTACACAAAAATTAAATATTAAAAAATAATTCATTAAAAAAATCTACTCTTACTAAAGTATGTTCTTTAGATATAGTGGAATGTTACAACGCCTCAAAGCTACAGTAGATTGCATAGAAACCTCATAAATACAATATTTTTTAAGATCTAAATGTGCCACCAACGGGAATGAAATGGTTATGGGGAGGTGAAAGGCTACATTTCAAAACCGTTTTTTGAATTTGTGTTATGATAATAACAGAATCTCTTGAAAATGTAACTGCATAGATAATGTTTATACAAATACGAAGGGCATAAATATCTTTTTACATGTATAATAAAATAGTGTATTATTTTTTATTTAATTACTTTTTAATGTAAAACTTATTTACTGTCAATTTACCGTTTTATTATACCTCTACATATTTATTATTTTTGTTCTTTGATCACGGTAGAATAGCTTGCAACGCATCTTGCAGTCAAGTGAAGCATATCCATACAACTCGTACCTATGTAGCTCCATTATATTATGCAGAAGGACACCACCAAGGATCATGGGATTTTGCACTAGGATAACAAGCAAGGCCCCGGCCGATTATATAACAAACTGAGAGGAGCAGCAGTATCCGATCGATTTAGTAGTCGGCGAAAGATCACGATGACAGATAAATTTCGGCAGAAGACCTCGAAGATCCGCGCACGCCTCTTCCCCATGTAACCTATTGCATAAAAATCTTGCCGGGGAACTCGTTCTTTTAGTTCCTTTCTTTGCGTCATCTTCACTTTTTTCATTTTATCTCCGTTTGGGCAGCGCGCGCCCGTGGATTATTGAAAAAACAAAAATAAGAAAAAAGGACCGCGAGATGCGAAAGTGGGGTTCCTCCTTCGGACAAGTATAAAATCCTTCAACCGTCTGCACATCCTCACAATCGGCTTCAATCCCAAGTCTCAACTGTTTCGATCTGATCGACCGTCACACTCGCCAAAATGAAATATTGCGTAAGTGTTTTCTTTTACAATATTTTTGTAGTTTCCATTCTGACAGTTTCTAATTAGCTCAATTTGTTGATATTATCACTAATAATTATCTAATTTACTCAATTAGAAATTGGTTGGTCCTATTCTATTATGTTTTTTACAATTTTAATTATACTGTTGTGATTCATAACCTGTTATCTAATAGAAAGTAACTTCTTAGTTCCATAGAATTTCATTAAATAATTATATCTTTATGAGTATTATTAAACAGATATTTGTAAATAAAAAAATTAACTACGATTGATGCTTTTAAATAATTATTATGCATTTTACTTCGTGTATAAGTTACTCAAAGCATTTAGCTGTCTAATTCTATTAGTATGTAGCTAGTATAATTAATTACATATGATTGGTCTGATTAGTTTTATAATTTGAACAAATTTTCAATGTTATCATTTTCAAAAAATTTTCACTTTTATTAATTACAACAAATATTCAATTTTAGCAATTTCAACAGATTTTTAATTTTATTTATTTAAAAAAGTTTAGATTTTATTTATTTAAAAATTTTTAATTGATTTACATTTTAATAAAATTGTAACTTTATCTATTTCAACAAATTGTCTTTTAGCTTTGTCAACGAATTTCAATAAATTTTCCTTTTACATATCGACAAATCAGCCAACCGAAATAATAACGATTGCTCGCACTTGTCTTGTTCAACTTACCTGTAAACTTAAGATTTTCTAAATATAGCCTTTTCTCTTCCCGATAAGTTCAAACACCCAAATTAGAACAAAACACTTAAAAAAGGGAGGGGTCCGTTTATTACACTGTTTTATATAGATTTGCTGAGTATTACGAATTTCAAAGTTTAGATTTACACAAATTAGAAATAAATAATTTCAACAAAAATAAAAAACGGATGTACAAACAGTCAAAGAAAATATTTAGAGTCCTTATTCAGACGATTTTTGTAATAAGATCGATAATAAGCAGAATAATTATAAGTTAAACCAATTAAAGTAATACTGTCTATCATTTTTCTAATAGTTACACGTTTTCATTGTCGTATATCTATTTATCTTAATGAATTATTTTTCTACATATATGTAATAATATGAATACAATTTCGCTTCGTTTATCTGAACGTCTAATTATTTGCAAATGTTCATTTTAGCATTACTTATATTTACTATCGAAACTATGAACATTCTTCTTTACCCATTCGTTTGCAATGAAACTTCTAACCTACCAGCAGATCCATAAAAAACAGTCAAACAAACGCCCCCTCCCCAAAATAAAAGAATCTTCCTCCACTCTAACTCGATCTCCTCTCCCCGTTACAGATCGCAGTCCTCGCCCTCGCGGCCGTCGCCCTCGCCCAGCACAACCAGGAGCCCATCCCGATCCTGCGCCAGGCGTCCGACATCTCGCCCGAGGGCTCCTATCAGTTCAGCTACGAGACCGGCAACGGCATCCAGGTTGCCGAGCAGGGCCAGGCCAGTGCCCAGGGCCCGGAGGGCCCAGCGGTCGCCGCCCAGGGCAACTACGGCTACACCGCCCCCGACGGCACCCCCGTCGCCGTCTCCTACGTCGCCGACGAGAACGGCTTCCAGCCCCAGGGCGCCCATCTGCCCGTTGGCCCGGCCATCCCCGAGGCCATCCAGCGAGCCCTCAACTACATCGCCGCCCATCCCCAGCCCCAGCACCAGCAGCGCAAGAGGCGCTCGTACTAAGTTCTAGCTGCTTAGCTTCGTCTGTGTGTTTACATTGTTGAGGACCTTACATCTTCTGCGAGATAGTTTCTTCGGTTTTTTATTTTTTTGTATTTTTTTTGTTTGTTGGAATATGTACCGCAAGTTGTGAAATTTTGTAGATACACGTTTTTGTTCTGCTTTTTTTTTCTTGTGAACTCAGCTCATGATGCTATGTAGCAATACTCGTACGATGCATAAAGATCCAAAGAACCAGTTTTAGACGAAAAATTTACTGCCTTCTTTTTCTTGTGTTACTTTCACCTCGACACCCACAATTCGTTTGATATAGACAAAATGAAAGTTTGAAAATATAGTTACTCACAGGTTGTTGGGTACGAATATTGTTATGTGACAAACGCTAATGTTTGTTACGTAACTGGAGCCTGGCGTGGATTTTGTAAGTGCAATGGCCAGTTCGTAACAAAGTTTTGAACAAGAATAATTGGAAAATCGTTGCATTCAGTTTCAGGTTTATTAAGTAATTTGAATTGACATGACCAGTATTTGTCTTTAAGTAACTTTTAATCAAATTATAATTTACTATGGCTCAAAAATATATTGCATTATTTTATGGGATTTATCGACGCCTCATATGAAGACTAACGCGTTTCAGATTTTTGATAAATCATCTAGTTTTTAAGAGTTAAATAACTGATAAAAATATCCATCAAATTTTCCTATAAAGTACACAAATGAAACATACGGATAAAGTGAACACATTGATATTTTTTTGAAATTTTTCAACATATTATTTTTTTTATAAACGTAACATTGAAATAATGACCTCTTTTCGGAAAATTAAAATGCGTTAGTCTTTGTATGAACTTTCTTATAAAGTTTAATATGGAGATAAAACTTACAGATACACATATTTCTCGTTAAAAACATGGGTCATTTATTTGAACAGTAATTTTACATTAAAAAAAATTTCCAAATTGCTCTTATTGATTTATAAACAATCGCACTTTTCATTTACATTTTTACATCTTATGTATTAGTATCATTTTTTTTCAATTTTCATCTCATTTAAATACATTTCGATGTGTTCTGAGCCACTTACATCCAAATTCACGCACCATTACTTCTCGTTTTATTTGGACGTTGTCAGATACGGCGAGGAATCTTATGGACATATCAAATATTATACTTCTAGTGTTATCTATACTTTTCCGTGTGAATTCAGAATTTATCGATATTTAATCTTTTAAGGTTTATGTAATAATATAAACCCTGTCGAGATGGTGTTTCTTTTTCTTATATATCAGTTTCTTTGCACACGTAATAATCGTACAACGTCGTATATACAGTGTCAAAGAACCTCACTTTTTAGTACAATTTATTACAATGAAACGATTAAAAGAAAAAAGAATTATCAGTGTAAATACAATTTGAAACACTTGAAGAGACAACAGACAACTTCTTTTGAAAAGACTTTAAACTTTTATTCTCTCATAAAACGCGTTGAATAAATCTTTTACAATCGAGAAAGATTACAATAATAAATACAAGGTATAACGATCAACATTAAAAATTCTTGATATTAATTCAATAAGTTTCTTTACAATAAACAATCGCAGATCGAGGGGTTAATTTTCAAACGAGTAATCAAGACTTTTCCTACACCTCAAATATAAAACTCTCAACAACTTGACTGGATTACCTAAGGAAATTCGACTACCTTTAAATAATGCTGCATATTTATCATTTTTATCAAGAATATTTGTCATTCATCTGTATAATAACTTTTTACAATTACACACTTTCGTCATAAAAAAGTCATCTATCTACCGGTTGGCACGAACTAACAGTCGCCCATCATCGCAATCACGCACAAGCGCTTATAATACAGAGCCGTATTTACAGAGTACGCGCTTTTCGCGCGCGTTTACAGTAGTATCGTGAGGTACATCGAAATACAATGTTTTTATTTTTTTTTTGTTTCTTAAATTCTGCTAGACTATGGAACAGTCTTTCTTTCGCCGTGTAGCGCCCACGTGCCTTATTTTTCAACTCTCCGCGTCTTCGTTTTTTATACAGCTTGTCGCATATATGTAAGAATGTACAGCGAGGCGGTGCGCAACTTACACTGATCGCGCGCACTTCTCAGTGTTTCGCGATTGGGATCTCCTTCCGAACGCTCCTTGCATTTTTGAAATTTTTAATGCCTTTTAGCTTTGAACGTATACTTTCTATTTTAAGTTGGAGCTCTACTGATTTCTTTGATCAAAAAGTCGTATTTTCGTTTATAATTATAATGCTGTTCTTTAATTATAATGATATTTATATTTTGTGACTTGTAGCGTGTTAACAATTTGAAATTGAATCAAGTTACAGTACATAGAAAAGATGAAATTAACATTTATTTGAATGTATAAACATAAAAATTTAAAAGCGTTTTTCTCGGAATAAATTTTTATGAATTAAAAAGGTTTCATGCAAATTTCGTTGAATTTAAAACTTTGAAAGTATTTTTATAATAATCTTTACTTTAATCGGAATATTAAACTCATAACTAGTTTACTAAATATATAATATTAAAAATGAAAAGTAATTATGCATCTTTTGACTTCTTGTAATTCTGGCTGAATATTTAATTAGAATTATTTTACGTCAGCGAATTTTTGTAATTTAGTAGCATAATACAAAATGAATATAAATGTGAATCTATCTATTTCCACGAGCTACGTTGAAGTTTTACTTCATTTCTCATTTGGTAAAATATCAACGTGGTTCGTAAAGATAAACAGACTCATGTTTATATTAATGTAATTAATAATGAGAAATGAAGTCTATTTTTTATATAAATAGAAAGCTATTAAAAACGCACATTTGAAAAACAATTGTTTTTAGCAATATAGAAAAAGAAAAAAAATGAGAATGAAACTTTTAATTTTAAAATGTAGTCATGAAATTTATACTCTAAAATTTTACTGAATACTTGTTCTTCTTATTACAAAAATAACCTAAAACATTATTTTTTGTAAAAAATGAAGATTCAAGATTTCAAAAATGTATGTAGAGCTTCACCTTAAAAGAGAAAGAAAAATAAAAATAAAAATAAAACACAACCAAGTAGAAGATAATTTCGAAAATGCAGGGCGAGCTCTCGGGGAAACTCAATCGAGTGCAAAGTGCCAAGATACAGAGCTTCGACAAATACGGTGCTACAAGGTAACACTTGCGCTGAGATCCTTCGAAGAAGAAAGAAGTACGCAAGGCGACACGCGCCGTGTGTCTGCGCTTCGCGACGACGATGAGAGATCGATGACGACGATGTGAAAGCTACAGCGACATAGGCTTCGGGGCTCGCTACACATGTGTGTCTAGGTATGTATGCATGTACGTGTGTGTGTGTGAGTGTGTGATGTATTACAGTCCTGGATCTCCTCTTTGAAACGGCAGTGACGCGTGATCGACGCGGACGAGAGCTACGCGCGTATACGAGTAGTGTAGCGCGAAAATTGGTCCGAGTTGCAGCGTGCGTGGGTGGGACTTTTTTGCTGAGTCAGATGAACACTTTTGCTGACAATGGCTGGCCAAATTTTTCGCTCCGGCGGAACAATCTTTGGATGATGCGAATGTTGGTGGTGTAGCATGAAATTTAGTTACGGTAGTAACATTTTTAGAATGTATTTTGCTGGGTATTTTGTAGCAATGGTATTTGTTGAATATAGTCAGTCATGAGCAAATATTTATACTTTTGAAGAATCTGAAGTACTAGGTACAAGTATGTTTAAAATAAAAAAATCATTAACAGACGAATACTTTTGAGACAAAAGTTGTTGGCACCGAAAGGTATCAATATTTTAAAATAAGATATTGTATTAGATACACATGTATACAAACGATGCAACTAGATACTGGATAAAAAAATCAAAATTAAAAGTATCTTTAAATAGTATTTAGATTCAATAGTCTAGATTTTAAAAGTATCTTGATATGGAAGTATTTAGATAATTTTCATTTTAACCTCCAGCTACCGTGGTGAAATTTAGTAATGTATTTAGCAACCTGGTGTCTGTCTGATCCTATGCTGATATTTTGTAAAAATTGGTTTACAAAAGACGATTTTTGGTAAGCGACATCAGTAATTGACAAAATCAAAACAATATTAGGTTGAAAAACTGATTTGATATATGAGATAAAATTATTTGTAACTTATAAAAGTAGAAACGTCTTTACCCCTCCAGCACTACATGGTTCATGTAGGCTATACATATATTTTTCGTTTTTTTTCTAATTTACATGTGACAAACTTAAAATACTGAAAAATTAAGAAAATTTTCTTTTGCGAGAGACGTTTATTCACTGACCAAAAATTAACCTAAAATTTTATCTAAATTTTTAGTCAACGATTTCTACGATCCGATGTTAATAATATTACTGGAAATTTTATGAAGCCTACTAATATTGATTAAAAATGTAAATATTTGAAAACAAAAAATCTAATGATACAAATAAATTTTTCTTATTTTCATTTCCATTTTTTCTACTTTTTCGTACTTTTATTATTCATAACGTTTTAACTATACTTCGTTAAAGAACTACGAATATATAATTTAAGAAGTTATTACTACTTAAATTTCAAGTGGGGCCTCACAGACCTCACCAAGGTAGCTAAAGATGAATTTTTTTGTATTCATCTAGACACTTTTGACAAAACCTTCTTTGCTGCAAATATATATATATCGACGCTCCATACGAAGACTAGCACAACTCAGAATTCTCAAAAAACAACAGTTTTAATCAAAATCCTCCTACGAAACTAGGAGTTTTCAGGTTCTCAGACAAAAACTACCACCTTTTCAAAGGTTCTGAGAAAATATTAGTATTTATTAGAGGATCTAAAAAGTGCTAGTTTTATAAGAGGTCTTGAAAAAGAACTAGCTGTTTTTGAGAATTCTGAGCTGTGCTAGTCTTCGTACGGAGCGTCGATATATTTAAATACTTGATCCAATCATCTTCATAGAACCTACTTTCTGTCCCTACATATACGTCCATCTCACTCATTGTCCACGACTGACCTTATCAATCTAATTACCAACCCAATGCAAAGCCTCCCACTGCCCCCAGCAAACCACTCCCACCCACCGGCACTTGCGTCCGTTCCATCGATCTCGCAGCTTCATTTTTTTTGTCCTGTCCTCTCTATGAAAAGACATCCGCGGGCGGACGAAGCGAGGAGCCATCGCAGGACTCTCAGCTTGGCTACAAGACCGACTCCCTCGGATCGACCTCGTAGAGCAGCAGCTTCCCCTGCTGCTGGTGCTGAAACTGATGCTGATGGTGATGGTGATGCAGGTCCCTGGATGAGTGGGGAGGAGGCACGCCGGTCGGCGCCTCCTCGAGTATCGGTCAGAGGGTCGTCGTGCGGGAGACCGTGGCGGCCGAGGCGGGCAGCGCCGGCGGGGGCGGGGGCGGCGTCGGCGGTATGACGGCCAACGGGCCCGGCGATATCACCACGTCAGGCTCACCCGCCAGCTCGCAGTCGAACCTCCACAGGATGCTCTCAGGGTGGTCACCTCCTGCGGGGGAGGAAATGAAGAGTCAATGTGGGTGTGGTAGGATTGTTTGCTCGTTCTGGTGACGTGTATGGGCGGCTCGGATGGTTCTGTATTTAATATACCCTTATGGACCTAGTTCCTGATCAGGACCCAATTCATGATCCTTTTCTTACATAAAATATTACTTTAAACTTGTTGCTGCAAAAACTTTTTTGAAGATTGCAGATATAACTATCTACTATTTAGATGTTCCTGTTCAAAGTCTAGAAAGTTTAATTGTAATTGGCTTTTATGGAAATCTGAGTTGATCAGGAATTGCTCTTAGTTGATCAGGAACTGGGTCCGTGACGGTAATATTTGTGGAACGAAGTATTTGTAGGAATTGTTTACGAGGATTTAGGGAGATGATAGGAGTGAGGTTAATGTGGGTTTCTGGTCAATTTTGTTTGAAAGAGAATTTTTTCCGTGAATACACGCAGTGTAATTATGATACTTAATAAAGTTCTAATTTTTGGCACTTCATTTAATTTTCTATGTATTTTGTGCGCCACTTCGGCCATTAATCATCATTTAACATCTCATGAATTCATTGCTTAGCCCCGCCAATTGTATTATATTAATTTACGAAAAAAAATTAAGACGTTACATGTCCAAATTCGAAAAATTAACGAAATCTCAATTGTATTTGATTGCGAGGTGTTATTTACACTGGAGATCATGAAACTCCCTTTATGAAATCAACACGAAATCGGAGAGAAATAGTATAATAATTTAAAATCATGTGAACTTATTTGAAATGAAGTTGAGTTAAAATAAAACGAAGAGATACTTTAAGTCATTTGAAGTCATGACATCGATTAGTATCAAATGACATCTAATCGGGAACCAATATTTAAAATATTCCGAGAATTATTATTAAACTAAATTCTTTAAATGCAAAGAAAGTATATTAAACGTAACAAATTGAATTGATTTTAGGCATTAAAGAAAAGAATTTATATCTTTTTTTATCTGAAAGATCGATCTCAAAACTATAAGAAACGACCAATTCCAATATTCTCTTTGATACTATCTCAACATAAAATAAATACAACAGTACATGTCGATAAATAAGTATTCATTTAGTTCATAATAGGTTAATAAGACACAACTGTTTTTGGATACGTTGAGATTATGATTCCAGGCGTTTTTTATTTAACTTTCATTGTTAATTAGAAATTAACTCGTATGCCAGAATATGCCCGGAGGGATTGCGCTTTCGATTTATGTATATAGGTATCTATACAGTAAAAGGCAAGCGCAACGTTTTTCATCAGTTGAAATTTCCAGTTATTAAAAGTGTTTATACAAGACTTAAAATTGGATTTCTTTTTCGAACATGGATTTACAGTAAATGTTAGATGTACGTACAACTAATATGAAAATTCACGCACTTTTAGAATATATGCATATTTTTTGTATATCTACAATATAAATTGACTGCCAATTAAAATCTTTCAATTTGTAAATAGATAGTTATTGAAAAATGTGTACGTAAGTTCAAACTTGTATTTCTTTTAATTGAATTTACGTATATATTTCGTAGATTTAAAGTATACGTACAATATGTAAAAAATCTTTTCATTTATTAAAATAAGCAGTAATATTAAAAAATGAATACTTTAGATCCAAAATGGTATCTCTTCCTGAAAAATTACATTAAAATAATTGTTAAATATACAACTCATATGCACATTTCACATAATTTTAGAATGCGTGTATATTTTTCGTATATTTCTAGTACAAAGTGCCAACAAATCTTTCAGTATGTTTAAATAGCCAGTTATTGAAAATGGTTTAAAAACGTATTTCTTATTTAAACATTTCTTTCAAATAATTTTTAGATACATGGATTGAATAAAAATCACGGTATTTGAAGAATATAGGGAAGAATCGTACAGTATGAACAAGTTTCCAGTACAAACATTTTTAAGTTCTAGGATACCATCGCTTGTGGTTTTATTATAACATAATTTGCAGTGCATTTTTAGCAAGTCAAAAGTTTATCATAACTTTTATATTTTAATAAATAAATAATTTTGCCGATTAATTTTAAACTCCACGAATTGGTTTCTCAAAGAGCATTATTTTGATAAAAATTTGGTTTTGCCATCTTTTTTTTATATAAAATCATATTTTATGACTTGTCAAGTTTGAACAAGATACTCCCAAAAAATGTCCGCTATACCAATGGATGTGTATATGTGTGTGTATTTGTGTGTCTGTGTCTGTGTGTGTGTGTGTGTGTGCGTGCGCATGTGTGTGTTTATGTGTGCATGCGCGCGCGTATGTGTATGTGCGTGTTCATATGTATGTACTGTGTTTGTGTGTGTCATATGTTTGTGTGGGTGTCTGTGTGCGCATGTGTTTATGTATATTTCTGTATAGCTCATTGAAGCTAGAAAACCAGTTGATACAATCTAATCAAACTGTGTACAAAAACTTAATATGTAGCAAATTTTCTGTATAAAAACTTGCCAAATCCATCAACAGCCTGCCAATTATATTTGCCCTCGGCCAATTATTGTCTTTAAACATACCATTTCAAAGAATAAATCCTTTTTCGGAAAATCCATTTTCGTTGCTCTAATCAAAAGTTACAGTCAAAATAGTTATGGGTCACAAATAAAATTGCGAAGTATCAAAGTGATAGCATAAAAATGAAAGACTTTTCAAATTTGACCAGAACCCCAGCTCAATGTACACATCCAGTTACAAAATGAAACTCTAATAAAAATTGACCCCATCCAGAAATATAAAAGACGCACAGGCACATACAATCTAAAAATCCCACTTCTCCAAAGCACACTCACGCATCCGCAAATGCCCCTCTCTCTAAAATTCCAGTTCACCAAACCTCCCTCCCCCTCTTCCATCCCTCAGAAAATCTCCCTCTCTTCACCGAGATAAAAAGGCTTTTAAGATAAGACGACCCAGCTCCCTCTCTCCCTCTCTCCCTCGCTACATTCACATTCACACAAGGGGTATAAAGAGAGCTCCTCGCTCTCCGCGTTTACCTTGAGCCAAGCCGATGCCGGAAGAGGCTCGTCTCTGCTTCGCCTGCTGCTGCTGCTGCTGCTGCTGGCGTTTGTGCGAATGACTGAGAGTGTGGGAGTGCGAGTGGCAGTGTGTGTGCGTACTGGGCGCATTGCAGCTGCTGCTGCTGCTGCTGCTGCTGGTGGTGTTGGTGGTGTGGATGCTCCCGGCGCTGCAGGGCCGCTGACGGCGAAGCTGCGGGAGAAGCCTGTGCTAGGCGTTGCTGCTGCTGCTGTTGTTGTCCCCGCTGGCAGGCTCCCCCGTCATTTGATCGTAGCTCAATGATTTCTTCATCTCCGTCATCTGCAGCGCACCAGCCTCCCGCTGCAATGTGAGACAGGCGCCGAGCGCGCGTGTTAGTATTGGGATTTCTATGAGGGATGGTCGGGGTGGGCTTTTTCAAGTATAAGCTGGAGCTGGGGTGGAAGTTAGGGTGGCAGTCGTCTGGAGTTAGAAGTCTGGCGGTTGACACTGTGCAGGTATGTTGCGGGTAATGTTGCAGAACAAAAGTAATAGTTTTAAGATAAATTGCAAGAAGATAAAATTACCATTCAATGAAGAAGTATGATTTCTTACGATTCTGGACAATATTGACAATGCAGCAGTGCCAATCCAAGTGCGTACATTTTTGCTGTGGTTATATTGGATTCAAAATCTGGGACACTATGACTAAACCATTTATTGTCTTCAGAAAAAACAATTACTGAACGTTCTTGAAACCATGTTGGATATGGATCAAAGCTTTTTTATTTTTTCTACTTTTACTTGATATTGAGGTAGGACACTGGTGTTATTTGTACAAAATATCGAAATTTTTTTTATTAAATTTTCTTACTCTTTGTTATTGCAAGAATGTTTTAAAATCATCTGATGTCCAAATTCCATGTCTTAACAAAGTTATACACATTTAATTAAAACAATTTACATTAGATAATATACGAAATTGAAACTTTAAACGCGTTTTTCTCGAAACTAATTTTACTAACTTTAGAAAGTGGCATGCGCATGAGGTTTTCATGAATCTTTATCAAAACATTTCAATTTTTTTCTTCTTATGTCATTTTATTATTATTAAAATCGTGATTTTTTAAGCATTAAAAACTGATCATTTTCGTTTAAAAAAAATAATTTTTCTCAGTAACTCTAAAAATAATCGATTTCTTGAGCTAAAAATTGGTACAGAACTTATTAATATAGTTTTGTAGTTCAGTACCTTTAATGAATTTTTTGTTTCATTGCGTTTTACCATCTTCAATATAAAGATGAAAGAAAATACATTTGATTAGTATTTTTCATTGTTTAAAGGATGTTCAGTAATTTGTTTGCGTGAAATAATTAATAAATAACTCAGGAACGGAAACCGATTATAGTTGTTTAAAATTATCGTGTCAAACGGATCTCGTGTGATCGTCGAGGGTTAAACCAACACTTTTCCTGGTCACTCTTACGGATATAAAACACAAGTAAATGTATTATACAACAAATTTCCACGTGTGCAAATTTGGCAACACGAATTAACAATTAACTAACTTTACAATCGATTTAACGACTAAAATCAACTTATAATTAACTTGGGTAAAAGAGTTTAACTTGATTATTTTGACTGTCCACAAAATTTTGGTACAGTAGCGAATGCCAGACTTCTACCAGATTTTCGCCTGGCTATTGTCAGACAAACGTCAGACTAAAGTTTTGCTATACGTGGGAGAGCGCACTGCGACGCTTGGCGGAAAGGAGGATAGCGTATTTAAGCTCACTTTTCAAGGTGTCCCAACGAGTCTACTTTTTAATGCTTCAGCGCACTATCGGATACGCGAGGAGAGTCGTTTTCTCTCTCTCCTATCTCCCGATCGCACGACTGTCTTATTGATTGCCGATAAAGCGGATACCGAACTGCGAGTTTCGCGGACTGACGGATTTTATTTAGTATTTTCATGCGAAGTGGAATAGCGTCTTCGTCTTGGAAAATTTAGTTGCATCAGGCATTTTAAAATGAAATTTAGAGACGCGTATCGACGTTCTCCGTTTATGAAAGTTAAGCTTTTTCTCGAAGATTTATATCAGAACAAGAATTTTGCATCTTAATGCATTATAGGGCATGATAAATCTGCGCGTTCTGGTATAACAAATATTATCTGATTCCGGGAATGGCGTTAATATATAAAAAATGTTACCCGAGTAAAACAGCTTATATCATTATATATATAATCATATATAATTATATATAATTATATATAATGATATATATATAATGATATATAATTATATATGATTATACATTGTTATATTTGGGTTTTGTCTCTATATAACTATGGGTCAATCTTTTTAAAAAAAGCTGAGCAGGGGGTATTCGAAAATTTTCGCTAATTCTTTATATAGAAGTATATGTTGAATGAAGCCCCCAAAAACATTTACAGCCCTATTTACACTATGGTACCCTCTAAAATTTTTTGAATTTTTGTATTTGTCTGAAAACATGATATCCAACCAACGATCTCAACCATTTTGAACGTTTTAGATTTCTTCGTCTTTTGGCCAACTTTTGGGCAAAAATGTATCCGACTCGTAAATACTGAACGGGCTTATTTTGGCGAGCACTAGAGCACATACGCATTTTTCTAATTTTTAGGTATTATTCAAACTTTTGCCATTTCTACAAATTTCAGTCTTATCAATCCTGCTCATTTTCTTTGTCTTAAAAAAACCTTTAATTCCCCTTTTGAAAATTTTGAAAAGGTTGCGGTTTACTAGAGTTACATCTGTTTGAAGTTAATGCTTTTTAAAAAATTCGTTAAGTTGTTACGACTGTAACTCCGGTTTACCGTATATTTTTATAAAGTTGTACCAACCCAGAAAAAAGATATTAAAAATTTTATATTTACGATTTAACACGTAGCCTTATGAGAACTCACGTTTCCGACAGTTGCCATCATGAAATTCATGAAAGCTGCTGTTCTGATTTCGACGAAACTTTGAGAAATATATACGAGGGTAGTTCAATAAGTCTTTAGAATAAAGTATAAAAACAATTTTTTTTGGGTAAATTTTTTTTTATTTTTCAACATAATCTCCTTGGAGCTCTATACACTTGGTCAATCGCTATTTAAGTTTTTTTAATCCTTCAGAAAAGTGCGTTTTCGGAAGTTCCTCAAAATAAGCACTTACAGAGGCAATGACGTCTTCGTTGTCCGTAAATCTCTGTCCACCGAGCCATTTTTTCAAGTTTGGAAATAAGAAAAAGTCACTGGGGGCTAAATCTGGTGAATACGGTGGGTGTTCGACCAATTCGAATTTTAGTTCTTCATTTTTAGCCATTGAAACGAAGCATGTGTGAACTCGGGCGTTGTCGTGATGAAAGAGAATTTTTTTTCTCGCCAAATGTGGTCGTTTTTTTTTAATTTCTTCTTTCAGCTGCTCTAATAATTATGCATAATACTCACCAGTAATTGTTTTACCCTTTTCCAAGTAGTCAATAAGTATAATTCCACGTGCATCCCAAAAAACTGTAGCCATAACCTTACCAGCTGACTTTACGGTCTTTGCCTTCTTTGGAGCTGGTTCGCCTGTGGAAATCCACTGTTTGGATTGTTCCTTTGTCTCAGGAGTGTAGTGGTGTATCCATGTTTCATCCACAGTCACAAATCGACGAAAAAATTCCTCAGGATTCCGACTTATGCGCGCCAAAAGAGCCTCAGAGGCGACCACTCTATTGCGTTTATTCTCAGCTGAGAGCAAACGCGGCACCCATCTTGCCGATAGCTTTTTCATGCCTAATTTTTCATGTAGAATTGAAACAACTGCACCTATAGATATCCTTGTGGCCTCAGCTAACTCACGCACTTTTAATCTTCTATCCTTCAACACCATATCGTGGATTTTATTGATGATTTCGGGAGTAGTTGCTTCTACGGGCCTTCCTGAACGTGGTTCGTCACTTATTGATGTACGACCACGCTTAAATTCATTTACCCAGTTATAAACCGTTGCTAAGGCAGGGGCAGATGTGCCATGAACTGAGTCCAATTCATTTTTTATCTCATATGGAGTTAAACCCTTTAAATGAAAATGTTTAATTACCGCTCTGAACTCGTTTTTTTCCATTTTTCTTAACAAGCAATTTTTTTTTTTCAATTGGTTATAAAAAACACGTAAACTCAGAAGATGTGGACTGGGACTGCACCATATATCTAGTCGGGAGTGGTGCTAACTGAAAACAGATGATTTGGAGCGATTCGCGCGCCATCTGTTGGTCATTCTAAAGACTTATTGAACTACCCTCGTATTTAATATTCCATAAATATAATGCTAAAATCCAAATGTTGATTCACCAATTTTGAGAGCTAATATAAGCGAACGAATAAAACTTTACACGCTCACTCAACCATTTACGCACACCATTTGGCCTACCACGGAAGTAAAAAACGACCAAACTTGCATTTGACTCACGGAGTACCGATGGTACTCTCTTAAGATGGAGATAAAATTCAATTCAAAAAGGCCTGCATTGTATCATTCGTATTCTTAATGGTAGGTAAATACTTGGCCTGGATCATCTTGCATTATTTTCTACTAAAAAAAGTTTTGCAAGTTTCATAAAGAATAATTCTGGTAGACTGGAGTTGCAGTGCTGCCAACTTAGCGAATTTTTAAAAATGCATTAACTTTAAAATCTGTAACTCTAGAAAAACGGTACCGTTTTAAAAAAATGTCAACGGTGAAATTAAAAGTTTTTTCAAGATAAAGAAAATGAGATGTCGGAGGATTGATAAGACTGAAATCTGTAAAAATGGTGTAAGTGTGAACATAACCTAAAAATTGGAAAAATGCACATGCGCTCTAGTGCTTACCTAAATAAGCCCTTTCAGTATTTACGAGTCGAACATATTTTTGCTCACAAGTTGGCCAAAAGGCGAATAAATACTTTTTTGAAACGTTCAAAATGGTTAAGATTGGAGCTCTGTGGATTTTTTTGAAATCATTGTCATGTTTTTGTCCAAATTCGAAAATTCAAAAAATTCTAGGAGGCACCATAGTAAATCAATAGGGCTGAAAATATTTTTGAGGGCTTTTAGAGAGGGCTTTTGAGAACCCTCTGCGCAGCTTTCTTAAAAAATCGTTGGATTGACCCCTATATATTATAATATAGTTATATAGAGACTTTATATATAGTTATATTATTATATATAATCATATTGTTATTTCTTTAACCTTTTTTATTGACTAAACGCTTACACTTTGAACTATTTCTTAAATTATAATTTAAGTAATTCTTTTATCTTACCCTAGTAAAAAATACTTATATATAATTATATATGATTATATATAATTATGTATAGTTATATAAGTATATATATAGTCTCTATATAAGTATATTTTACCTGGGTAAAAGAAAAAGAATTGTTTAAATTTGTATAATTTAAGATATAATTTAAAGTGTAAGCTGTTAATCAGTAAAGAAAGTTGCAAAAAAACAATATTTATATAAACCATGCCATGGAGGTAACATTTTCACTATTTATAAATTTATAATTTGACACTATGTAATTCATAAGTATGTTAATTTTTTTTATTGTTAAAAAGTACAAAAACATTTGAATACAACAGCTTAATATACCATGCATAAAAGCGCTGTACCAAAATTATATAAGTGTTTTGACTGGAATGAAAATGAGGACAGAAAAATCACAATATTTTGAAAATCAGCAACATATGCATATATATTTCTTTATGGAAGTATTTTTAAAAGTTTGTTTAATCATGTGTGCTAAAGTTTTGATTATTTAATTATTCAACTTTCGCGGTGACGTCGACATTATGATCGTTTCTACAAATTCTTTCAATCGCCACGATCACGGAAAAATTTGTTGATGGCATACCGTGTGTGTTCAGCATCAAACGTACGCTTTTACACTTTTTTCTTTTGTACCAATATAATTTTGCATGGAAACTCGTATCCCCCTTTTCAAGCAAACAGAATACATTTTCCGTTCTCCGCGCGACGCTACCGATCACGTAAACCATCAAACGCAAATGCCATCAATCGAATAAACCGTATACCCAAACATCGATCTTACATCGAAAAAGAAGCTTGCCTCCCCGATAGACGAAACGCAGGAAATCGCGTTTTACATGCTACGGCAAACAAGCGCGCCCGTCCAAGGAAATCGAGGCTACGTGTTTTCCCAACTGCCACGACGCATCGTCACGAGTGGAAATTGCAGAAGTCGATTTGAGAGGAGCGAACGCCTCAGGCAGATGCTCGCGTTATCCTAAGCGCGCCGAAGACAAAGTCCGGAAATTGAATCGACTCGTAAAGCTGTCCGGTTGTAGCGCCGCTGCAGGGGTGCCGAGAGATTCGATCGAGTCGAGCTAATCCAAAATCGACGCGAGCTCGGGCGCCATTTTTAACCTCCCGCGGCTTCGAGGTGCGGGGATTACTTTTTTTGTTTTATTCTTGCGTTCGGTTCGATTTGAATTGAAATTGCTTTATACGGTGCTTGCTTCGATCTCCGGCATAAACCGAGTGGTGAGTGTTTTGAACTTGTTAATTTTTTAGCTTTTGGATTTGGAGAATTGTATTTCTTAGTGAATGTTTAGTTATGTTAAAATTTGAATACGGAAGTATGAGGAATTGTACAAAAATTTGGCCGATAAGTGGTTTGAAAAGTGAAGAAAAATAAATGCTGAAAAGACCTTATGGGAATTTAACGTAGGGATTGTGAGGTCCGGCCTCACTTCTGCCTATTTTTCTAACAAAAAAATTAATTATAAAACACGAAACATCATTTTTATACGCAAAACCCGTTCTTACCGTGAAAATCTAACGATCGTGAGAAAAGATGCAATACTTTCTCACACGCAAAATACACCGATTACGCGCCCTCGCCTAGGATTTCCTCTTCGCCCAAGCGCGAGGAATTCTTATAGACACCTTCGCAAGGACTCCTGAGTTCAAGCGATAAACGGACTTCACCGCAGGTAAAAAGGGCAACGCGCGGAGTCGTACCGAGACAAATGTCTATAGCTGTATACATATGCACAGGATAGCACATTACCGAGAGTTTTCCATAAGAAGATTTCTGCCGGATTTCATTATACCTATTATGTATTACTTTTTCAATTTGGCTCCTACTTATAAAAGCTACGATTTTTATTAAATAATATTAGTGAATAATAATATATAGAATTATGAAAAAATAAATTCACTATCAACAATAACAATTGGTTAATTGAATTCAAACTAGAACTTTTTGGAATGGCGCCAAAAATTTAAGCAACTAGCTAAAATGTTGCGATTGAACATAATTGTCGACTCTGACGCTGACTCTAAAAAAAAAAAAATTCTAGTTTGAATTCAATTAACCATTTGTTATTGATAGTGAGTTTATTTTTTCACAATTCCATATATTATTAAAAAAAATATTATTTTTTACTTTTTAGAGGGTTACTTTTTATCGGTTCTATTTTTTAAATAAATATTATTTTGTGGTTATTCGATCTTATCTAATATATCTCTTTGATCATAATCAAAATAACTTCCGATATTATTAATCTTTTTAATCACAGCACGTTTCAAATTGAAGCTTTTTTTATCTTTTTTATATTCTATTTTATGAAAAAATTGTTTCCCCGTCAAGAGCCAAGTAATTCTTATATCAATGATAACCGTTTTTAATGCATAATTTCGATGTCAAAGTCCCACAAGAGAAATTGATATACATATAAAACTGTGTCATAAGGTCTTTTTGCATGTTGAAAATTTTTCTTGTATATTTTAGCACCTATATACCAAGCCAAATTAAGTTGTAGAGGCATTCCTCATCATTTATTTTTCGGCACTTTTCGAATCATTTAACGGACGATTTTTTGTAGAGTTCCAGAGATATATTATTTATATTATTTATTTACTAGCAAAATCGAATTCGTTACGTGAAACTTTATTCTTGTTTCATATATTTATCATTAAATCGAAACTGTATATGATTATAAAAATTATATATCGTTAAAGCACATAATTGATTGGCATTACAGCCACATTAATATTTTGCGAGCGGAGTAATTTATTATTAAAAATAAAATACGTATTAAAATATACGACGTGTTGCAGTTCATGCACATAAGAATCATCCACATTTTAATTATCCATAATTTAGCATTGGTAGAATTACGTAAAGATATATTGACCAATGCTAAATTGTGGACAATTAAAATGTGGACGATTCTTATGTGCATGAACCGCAACACGTCAAATATACATAGTTGAATTGACATTTAAAGATCTTATGTGGATTAAACTAAATATAAAGGTGATAAATATTATTATATACATTAATTATAATAATTAGTCAATCATTTCATATTGCATTCCGTATTTATATGTATCTTATTAAAGTTGAATTATATTCATAAGTATATTCATATAGTGATGGAATAAATGTATTAATAACTTAGTTTTAATATGTTACAATAAACATTATTAGCAAGTATTTTGTTCGCAATACAAAAAACTATATTTCTTAATCATAAATTACAATATTGTTATAATAATACAGAGATTCAACAATAGATACATTAAACTTTCTATAAAGAGCAAAACAGTTATAGTCCGGAAAAAATGTAACCTCTTCTTATAATGAAAGAAATAGTAAAAATTCATGATTTATTATATAAATATATCATTTTTATACGTACATTTGACACAAATAAATATTTATACAGAAATAATAATCTCACAGTCGCTTTGATTTTCGCACGTAATAATATGAAAATCATTTAAAACACGATTAATTAATAAAAAAATACTCAATCATAATCCAGCGAATACAACGCGTAAAACACAACCTACACCCGTGCATTACGCGAATTGAAACGTTCTCGCGCTTGAACCCCCCTCTCGTGCTCTCTGAATAAAAAAATTAAAACAGACATCTCGCGGAAAATTCATCGCGCCTCGATGCTCCCCTTTCTCATGTTAGTACAATTCGGCGCGCGCGCCAAATAATAAATACGAACGACACGAGCGCGCGCGACGTTAATCGACGATCTGCGCCGCGCAATAATCGCGCCGCTGGGTGGTTGCATTTTAATTATGGCTCCAATAATCAAGGTAACTGCAGAAAGCCCGGGCTCTCTTTCGTTATTTACGGCGCGAAGGGTGTGCGCGCGTGTACGTGTGCGGAAGTACTAAAAGCCCATCAATACGCGAGATTACCGAATTAGTCCGACGTCGGCGCGCAGTGGCTGCGTACAGGTACCGCAATGTATTAACTTTTCAGAATAAATGCCTCGTTCATAGAAACGTTAATCCGTATCGCGGGCTATGGTTTACGGGGTTTAACCGTGGGGCCATCTGTTGGAAATTTACAGAGGCGAAAGCTTGAGATATGACATGCGGACGTAGCAACAATGCGTATTTTGGTTAGTATTTACATCATTCGTAGGTATGTGGATAGATCGAGAGAACTTTTAACGTTTGTGATGTTCAGAAAAATACAGATGTGAAGAATATTAAATGTCATAAATAATTCGGCTCGAGCGATCTCCGCAAGCTATAACTTCTTTATCAGATAGAAGCTTCACTAAGAAAGCCTGATTTTTTTAATAAAGAAGGAATATTTCGTGGAGATCGCTGGAGTCCAATTATTTGTTAATCTAAAATCCATGAATGCTAGAGTTATATACACGATTAATATTAACTGTAGTTTTCACGGTTCTTATTAAAAGAAATGCAATCTTTTACTTTACTCGTAATGTTATTAAGTTTTATAAACATAACATTAGCAAAGAATTTCGAAAGTGACAGTGTGACTTGAAAAACTTACACAGTATTTACTTGTACGCTATAACTTTTTTATTGTCTACCCAAACAGTTTGATAATTGGTTAGATAATAGTCTACAATTAGGTGAACACTGTACTAGAACAAAAAGTCTGCCACCTAAAGAAACAAAATATCGGCAGTTGCAGTAAGTGTTACTCCTTATTTCCATTGTACTTTCCATTTTCGTTATTTTTGAGCTTTGAACATCCAGTGTTTCGTAAACAGTAACTTTTCTTATTCAAGCACATATACTTCTTGAAAAGGACAAACAAGTTAATTGACTGTAAGAAATTACAGTATTTTCATGACACACTTGTAACATAAATAAAAATTTATTAAAACTCTGTGTGCTGGGTAGATTTTTGTGTAAAATATTGAAAAACATTTTAGGAAAATACTTATTTTAAATACCGATTGTTCAGCGTTTCAAATAAATGAGCATTTTATAATTCTTCACGGCTACACTGAGAATACAAAAGAGCACGTTTAAAAAGAGTGTGCCCTTTTTTCAATAAAATCCATTTCTTTTGACCAAACTTAAAAGTTCCAGAGACTTACCAATACAATATCACAATACACACTAATTAATCAACAATATTAAACAAACGAAGCATGCAACAACAGTGCTACACAATACCACCAAGCTAAGGCAAATGTAAATGCGTGCAATTAATCTATTCGTGGACAGGCAGCGAGAGATACACATCTATAATATTTCGTCTCTCTCTTTCTCTGAAAAGCCTAATAAAGTGCGAGCGCAGGACGTGAATGGAGGATGAAGTTTTCAGTGAGAGAAGAGAAGGCAAAGTGAGTATATGCATATACATATACAGTCGACTGTTAATTGCTCTCGGCTTCCATATATATACATATACACACAGACATATACATATACATATATATATTAGAAGTGGCCGCGTGCAACTTGGAAAGTTGGTCAGCGCCGGCGCGCGTGGACAGCAGGCGTGGGCTAGTAGGTGTACACTATATACAGGTATACACATACACGGTCGGGTGCGCCTATGTAACTGCGGCTCGTTAAGTTTTATGAGATGGCTATCTTTCAGTGCTGTGTGCCGCCAGACGCGGTGAGCCCGCGTCCGAATAAAACTGCACATGCTCCGCAGCCGCAGGGCTGCCGGATTTTCTAAATCCTCGGAGGTTTTAACCAGTGCCAAAGAGAATCTCTCTCTCTCTCTCTCTCTCTCTCTCTCTCTCTCTCTCTCTCTCTCTCTCTATCTCCAGTTCCAATTACGCCGCGAGATGATTATGGCCCTACACATCGGCCGGATACAAATGCGCGCGATGCCAGTGAGCTAAATCCAAATGCTCCGTAGGTGCGCGCGCGCGCGCTTCATTAATTTTATCGCGGCTATTACGAGTCGTAGGTTCTGGATTTAAAAGCGAGTGGCCGCGTGTGTCGTTTGTGGGACGACGAGATTCTCGCGTGTAAATTGGAAAAGTGCGCGCGGCTATGTTTGTTATTACCGTCGATGAGGTTTGTAAAGGGAACAGGGTGACCCATTGAACGTGACCTATTCAATCGTTACGAGGGATTGGAATTATAATCGCATTTGCTTACAATATTCGAACGATGTGCTTGTGCGAAACCGCAGTTTCGATTATAGTCAGTTTACCGCGGGTGGGTTGTATGCGTGCGCGCGCTAAGCGCCTATTTACCCTTATGAATAAATCAAATTCTGCTTTATAAGGGCTTGTATTACTGAAGATTGAATATGTTAGAGGGACTTTTTGGATGTATGACTTTCCCTTTTGCAAGCAATCAGAAGTTCTTTAATTTCGTATTGTATAAATATATTTATTTATGTAGAAAAAACGCAAAAATAACGCTTGGTTCTTTATTTTCTTTAATATAAATATTGTTTCAAAGAAAAATCTTACACAAGTGATACTTCTGTAGCTCATATTAAAGTTGAGTTTTTAATGTCAATCAAAAGTAACCGTGCTAGCCAGCAAAGAAAAAAATTGATATTAACTTTTCTTAAATAATATATAATTACTATAAAAATTTTACGTATTTTCTCAAAGACAACGAAAATAATCAAAATGTAAATGAAAACTTGCGTATTCGACTTTACATCTGATAAATCGCGGATAAGTCGTAAGATGCAAAATGAATTGCAAAACGAAAAGTTACTTTTGTAATTTTGGGAAGTTATAAAGTTTGAATAAAAATAGTTTTTGTCAATTTAGGTATAACTGTGTATATAACTATTGTAATACTAGTATAATAATTATTTGTAAAGCAGAAAAAAGATATACAGTTTACACATACAATAAAAGGTAATACTGAGATAAGCAGCTTCGACAATAACATCAGTATAATATCGTAACGAAAAGCAGCGGCACAGAATTCATGTAATTTATTTAAAGAACGGCAGCTCAAAGGCTCAAAACTTTCGGCAAACGTTAGCCATAGTCACTAGTCTTCGCAAAAGAGATAGAGAGAGAGATAGATAAGGGAAGAGATCTTTGAGAGCGCGGAATTCCTCTGGTAAGCCAATAGCCCTTTTTCGGCAGCCACGGATTGTGCGGAGAGTGAATGTTCGGAGATCTAGAGGGACTCTATACAGTGTACAAGATGAAACGACGATAGAGGGTGGACCAATATACGTACACTGAGGGAAGAATGTCTTTGCCATATAAGTAAGTTGATTCATTTGAAATGTTACGAAAAGCGCATTTCATTTTAAAACAGATTCCTCGACTATTGAGAAATTTGCGTTTAACTTTAAAAAAATTAGGTTAGGCTAAAGATTTTTAAGTCATTATTTATACTAGCTATTAAGAAATATTTAGTCAGCTGTATTTTAAGTTTGCTGATTTCAGGGCACTGAACGACGACTTTGAAAAATTTATTCTTCTTTATTACATTTTTCAACAAAGTTTGTTAAAACAAACCTACATTTTAACGAAGTCAATAACAGTTATTGGCATGGTAAAAATTGCAGAATATATTTTTTTTACATTGAAATACATTGATTTGATATACATTCATAATCATAATTTTCTCCTGAAAAATCGTAAACAATTACATTTTCTTGCATCCATTACAGGATCCTGGACGTAAACTTTAACGAATTTAACTTTATACCACTTTAATCTCAAAATCACAACTTACGAAACTAGTGCGTAAGTAGATTATTTACTTCATGTGACTTTTCACGCACACTTCGCTCGAGCGAAAAATTTCACATGAGGCAAATATCTACTTCCGCACCCGTGTCGAAATGTATTATTAAAAGTCTCATTTTATTCTGTAAATATGTCATTCTCAAAAGAATGTTGAGCTTTGCAAAAATAAAGAGAAAATGTTTATACAAGTTACACTGTTTGATAATAGAAAAAGCAGAAAAGAGATCTAAAATATCACAATGTCCATAATTATTCTTTCAAGTTATTTAGATTGAGTTATGTTTAAAACTACGACATGTACTTGAGAATCACATATTTACTCAATAAAATGATACTTGCTAAAGTCAAATTTATTAAAGTTCACTTTCAGATTCCTGCAGAGAAAGGGAATATGATTTTTCTGGAGAGTAATTTAAAATTAAGATTTTTTTTATACTATCAAGAGAAAGCTACACGCGTAGTTTTCTACTCTCTTAATCTAACGAGCGGTAATGCCCGCTAAAATATGGACGTCATTACTACGTCATTGAATACGGACCTATTTCTGAGACTTTACTTTAAGCAGTATGCCGTAGTAAACTCGCCTGTATGTCTGTGTGACGGTTTTGTCATTATTATACTAGAAAAATCTCCCTTCCGTGTCCCTCATCACCACCCCCTAATTTCCCCCGTACTTTCCCCACCCTTCTTTCACCTCCCTTATGATTTTACGTCCCTGCTTGCCACCACCCCATTTCTATAAGCACTGCGCCGTAAAACGGTTTTAGCTTGGTGCTAATATAATTATTTTGTTTAGGAAATTACCCCTCTACATGTATCATTACCTACCTACTTTACCACCCGTTCTCCATTTTTTTCCTTATGCACCCAAACGTTCTCATCCTCTCCTCATTGACCATCTAAGTACTTCGTTGTAATAAACTCGATCGGATTTCTCGCGTGACGCTTTTTTTTAGGAAATTCCCCCTCCTCTTTCCTCGTTACCTATCCCTTACTTTTGCCACCCCTCTACCGTTTTCCCTTATCACCCACAAACTCCCATCCTCTTCCACAAATAATCTCAGTATTGCGTCCTAGTAAACTCACGCGTATTTCCGCGAGACGGTTTTCAGCGTAACGATTCCAACCATTCTTTCATTAAGAGATATCAATGTAAAAAAGAAACACATCTTCTATTATGTTTACCATGAAAACGACTCTCACCGATTTTGGTGATATAAAATTCAAGTTCGTTACAACCTACTCTGTTGAAAAATAAAAGGTCCCTCAGTGCCCTCCAGTTAAACAATCCTACCATCTACAAACACACTCTTCCCTCAGCGTACACACCAAAGGGGCAAGTGTCGGTGATAACTGCCATCTACACCCCGTGCCCATCTACCCAACGCTCTACCCCCATCGCACCAACGAAAAAAAAGAACGAAAAGAACACCACCTATACTCCCTCTCCTTATCCGTGATCACGGCCGTACGAGACTTACACCATTTAGCCAGGGGATTTCGATGCTGGGCACGTAGGTCGTCTCCTCGTGGCCCAGCTGATGCTGCTGCTGCTGGTGATGGTGCGACTGCTGCTGGAAGTATCGGCCGCGTCGGATCGACGAGGTGCGCGAGCTGGCGCAGCGCGTGCAGGCGATCGCCGGGGCGCCAGCGAGCGCGGTCGAGCCGGAGGCGCGCAACTTGGAGGCCGGACGCTGACGCGAGCCGCACCGTATGGCGAAGCGCAGCTCGGAGGCCATCTCCGCGCACAGGGACTGAGGGGACGGGACGTGGACGTGGACGGGGACGTTGGTAGTTGGGAGAGAGGGATGCATTGCACGATTAAACGACCAGCCGACGAGATTATATGGATGCCCAGAAAGAAGAGGTAAAGAAAAGAGAAATAGATAGTAATTTTACGGCAAGACAGTGTGGGCTAGTAGTTGTTTGGAGATATTATGTGTGTGTGTGTGTTTGGTTCAGGCATTTCAGTCATACTGATTTGTCGGTTTGGTGGGTTAAGCGGGTTACGGAGGACTTATTTTCGTCACAGAACTCAGGGATAATTCCATTTGGAATAAGTCCATTTTGAAAAATTTTATCTTCAATATTCATAAGCATTTCAACTTTTATGACATATAATCAAATGGTAATTTAATTTTGTATTGAATTAATATACTGGATTTACCCGTGTAATGAAATCAGTTAATTTTGAGAATGTTAGAAATGTTCATCAACATTTATGGTATCTACATCAAATATTAATTAAGGTGGTTCTCTCGTGACGACACTTGTTCAAGAATTTTTTGAGTTTGAAATATTAGTTTCGATTGTCGGTAAAATATGTTAACAAATTGTTTTCAGAATAATACATTTTAGTATCATTTTCCAGCATTTTGTAGTAAATCTCCTAATTAAGTCTTATGATGAAATAATATAAGTACTTTAAGATCCTTTGAAATGTCGTTTGTATGAATCACGTTCACGGCTCGTGGAATTGAGGTGCGTTTTCTAAATATAAACAATTTTCTCGGACACAAGAGGCATCCATGCTATCCGGATTCGTACCCTATGTTTAAATACGTTTCAAATTATTGTACAAAATATAAATATTAGATTGTATTGTAAACGTGTAACAGTTTAAAATAATAAGATAATCAAATGTTCATGTTCCCTTTAAAGTTTATTACAAACAATGCTCGGGGTCCATCTGTAGTAAATAATATGTACAGTGACTTTGTCGACTTTTAACAACTCAAGATTTTTCATTACATTGTACATTTTTATTGTTTCTCGTCTTAAAGGCTCAAAAATATTTATATACGGAAAGTTCTAAAATTCTTTATATCAAAATCGAGAAAGAAAACAATCAACATCTCCAAATGTAGTGAATAATTACTGACAATAATTAAATTAATCAAATTATTATGCAATGTGACGTAAATTTTGAATTGATTATGAACATTTAAAAAACTCGTACCGTTTACACTTTCAATCTGGTGCTACCGGGCCCCTTGATAATCAAAATGGTCTTATTCCACTAGAGTTTTGAACAGCCCAAATACTAGTAAACCCAAGCGCTTATATCTTTTCCTCAGTTTATTTATCAGTACGCGAAGCTAAATATGTATATAACTGCAGTAGTCTCAAAAGTGCAGTATCATTTTAACATCACGTTTTACATACAAATTTTAAGAAAGAATATGAAAAAGATTTCCGTTGCTTTTAATTAACATTTAATGAGTTGAATTTAAATTGGGCGTGCCTTACCAATGCCCGACCGTATCTACTGAAACAACTTTTAATTCCTTACAAGGAGCGTGTTGTATCTACGAATCCCGGATTTTCATGCAAATCTGAGGGGTATTTTCTGATACTAAATAATGAACAACTGAGCTATATATCAGTTTCATCAGAACTTGTTTAACAAAAGAAGCTATTATAGTATTTTTTGTTCATTTAAACTTCAATATTTTAACGACCCTAAATTCTACAACTACTTTTTTAAAAGGGAAATGAAGTAGAAAAAGCCAATATCTTTAGTGTGAGAATCATTAGGTATAAAATTATCTTAGCAACCCTAAATTCTAAAACTGCTTTTTTAAAAGGGAAATGAAAGTAGAAAAAGTCAATATCTTTAGTGTGAGAATCAGTAGGTATACAAATATCGGATTGCTACAAAGTTAACCCGTTTATCTCCAAATTATTTTTAAAATATCGCATTTATTCTAAAAGACATTGTAAAAAATAATTCATTCGCAAAAAGCTTTCCTCTTAATATAGTACGTTCTCTGGACATACTGGAAGGCAATTAAAAGGACCAATAAAATTCCCCAAAGTTCTGCATAGATTGCATACGAACCTCATAAATCCAACATATTTTTAATGTTTCAAATGTGCCATATATCTATAATGGCCATGAATGTTTTAAGATACAATTTTGAATATCAAAGTAAAAAATCATCTAAAAATAAGATACTAATAGATCTTTTAGTCGCATTTTTCCACTGATTTTAAAAGTATATATACTATACGTATACGTATAAACTTTGTGGCAAATCGATATTTTTGATACCTCTCGAACTCACTTCAATTTAAAGCTTGTTTCCTTTATTTTATTTTTCATTTCAAAAAGTTCTTTAGAATTCGTAGTTCCGAAGATATAACATTGTAAATAAAATTCAATTTTTATTATTGATTTTTATTGATGGTTTATTTTATTATTTCTTATAGAAAAAACAATGCTCAGACTTTAACGTGAATCCATGACTCAACGATGTAATACGCTTCTTATTAGCTTGTTTATCAATTCTAAATAAAGTTTTATATATATATTTAGTTACAATCGACAATAATTTATAATTTAAACTATATAATTCTACCTCACTAAAAAGAATTCTTTACCGATTATTTAATTAATTCAAAGCAAATAAACTTTGGTGCTTGTAAATTCTACCTACATGTCGTAATCGCGATTGGGATTATCCCGTGAGTGCATACCCTTGCACACACACGTACACATACTACAACAAGTGCACAACAAACTTCGCCTTTGTTACATTGGAGTGGTCGGGACGGACCAAAACTACGCTCGGAGCATTTTCCGTCCTCAACTATCCCTCCTAAGCTCGAACTCGTCTTATACATCGACGTTTCAGAAGCTCCGACTCACAGTCACTCGCTGCTTCCTTTTTTCTCATCTCTACCCCGCTGGTTCAATGCGTATTACGTATTTAGGGCTTTTGTCCACGTGAAACTACCTCGTGCATCTCGGAGCAGTGCATTCACTCACTCGTGTACGCATGTATTATGTTTATTCGTGTACTGCACGTGTATAATATATAGAGAGCATATAGAAGAATATTCAATCATGCGACATACACAGCTGCACACACGCACCGTATTATTCGCATATATGTGTATTTATCGTATACGTTTTTGTATATGCAAATGTTTGTATAATAGGCGGAGTGGCGGAACGATACCGGATAAATTCTATTACCGTTCGGTTCCTTTTTGATTTATGATAATTTTTTATGAAAAATAAATGAAATCTAAGCATAACAAAGTTTTATTTTGCAATTAAAATAAGATCATCTCTAAAAAACTGAATTGTTTGCTTAATTTTATATAAAAAACGAAGAATGGAATAATCTCGTCCTGCCACTCCTCATATGCGTGTGTGGAGTCAGCATAAATATAGATATATATAAAACACGAAAGCATAAGTATGACTTTTCACGCGATATACGTAATACAGATATATGTAGAACTCATACGTATACACATTACATCCACGAGAATCAACAAGCTGGGCAAAATTCGAATGTTCGAAATAGCTTACCCGATCCGTTTGGGCGTTCTTCTTTGAGTTCCAGCAGAATTCCAGGATCGCCACGAGGATCGCCAGCGCCAAGCCACAGAGCAGCACCACGAATACCCCACCTGCGAACACGGTCAAGCAAAAAACGCGTACAACTTTGATCACTTATCGTTTAATCTTTTTTTTATTCTCTCTCTCTCTCTCGCTACGGCAAATAATTCTGGATTCCTGGACGTACATTTCGGAATTGCTGAGTGTATTCTTTCAGAAAGTCAAAGAGCCGGGAATGTTTCGGTGAACATTTCGAGGAATTCGGTAATAGCAATGAGAGAATGAATTAACCGTGTAACGTTTGAGAGTCAAATTTTTTTTGCCCGTTTGCAAGCTGTGCGTTGAATATTTAAATTGTATGCAATTTGAGGGAAATCATGTATGCTAAAATCTTTGAGTTTGCTCTTTTTGATTTCAGTTAAAGAATTATCTTAATAGGAAAATCCAATACGGTCGCTTAAAAGAATTAAAGATAAGAAGAGATAAATAAACATGATTTCGTTAATTGGTATACAAAATATTTGTACATTAAAGATGCACTTTGATAATTTTTAATTTAGTGTTAAAAAATTATACTTTATTTTAAGTTCATCGAATTATTAAAAATGAATACGGTTTTATAAATGTTTCTTATATTTATTTATAGTTTCGCTGCCATTTTGAGGACCACCTAACTAGTTGTATTTATCAAAATTTTCAAAGTACATCCTATTAGAAGTATATTATTGATCACAGATGCATTACTTTTTAGTCAAGTTCACGCACTTATTGCATGATGTGATATAAAAATGTCTCTAGTGTTTTTTCTATTTTAAAGTTACCGTATCAGATTTCTTGTTTAGAAATCTAAAATAGTTCTGGCATCGAAAAGAATATACTAAGAAATATTAAAATATGCAATTTCATTCATATTTCTTATGATATCCAGATTTAACACAATGTTTTAAAATGAAATTGATTAATTTGTAGACCTTATTACAGACGGTATTATTGTTGAAATTGTAATTAAATCTTCGTAATTACTACTTACTGTTATAATTATAATTATTATTGTCATAATCTTTTATAAAGGTTAAAATAAAATTTGTGCATTCAAACACAAAGCAAAGTACTGAATGCATAAATATCCCAAAAGCGTGAAAGAAAAACTGAAATAGCATTTTATAATTAACGAGATAGCGCGCAATGCCCGTGCAAAATGTCTTAATTACCAAGTTCTCATTGGAAAAGTTCCGTTCCCATTTGCGGCATTTTGCTCGCAAAAATTTTAAGCGAATGCAGGAAGAGACGGATGATAAGAAAGCAGACAGCAACGTCAGGCAGGGAGTGGCTGCCGAGGAAAAAGAAGAGAGAGAGAGAGAGAGAGAGAGAGAGAGAGAGAGAGAGAGAGAGAGAGAGAGAGAGACTGAGAGAAAGAGATGAACAGGAGCAATAGAAAAATCAGGATGCGAAAAAGGAAGCCAAAGACAGACAGGAAATCGTGCGCGCAATATCCAACAAGCGCCACATCGACGAACTGCAGGCAGTCGTCGGAGCTTCGCCGCCGCAGCGCAGCGCGTCTGAAGTTTCTTTTCCCTCGGATTTATACTCATTCAGCCCATGTTTTTTCGTTATATTTCCCCCCCCTCTCTCTCTCTCTCTCTCTCTTTCTTTCTTGCTGCGCTTTCCTTTCAAAGATTCTTTTATTTTCTTATTTTTTTGCTTCAACCAACCTTCTTCCTGTCTCCACCGACTTTGTATATTTGTTTTGCATATATTAAAAAAAAAGAGAAAGGTAGGTACGGGACACTGAGAAAAGTAAGCCACGGTAAAGTGTGCTTTTTTCGGATTTCTTCAATCATTTTGATTATTTATGCTGAGAAAAATTTTACAATATGTATTTTAATAATACTTAAATTGTTATTGAAATAATAAGGTTTTTCAATCATGATGGCGTAATGAATTTTGATTTGATATTTCGTAATACCTGTACAACTTTCTGAATGGAAGTCTCATTTTATCTCGACCGAGAAAAAATGGAGGTAATATTTTCATTTTTGCTAAATGTATTTTATGTACATGCATTAAAGATATGTTTTTAATCTTTTTTTGAAAAGTATAACTTAAATAATGTATAAAAAAAGTTCTGTTTGATTTCATAAGAACTGTAAGTCTAAACTTCTTTTTGAATTTGCATACACATGTGTGCAAAAATTAATATATTGCGTAAAAAACTCTTTTAAAAATATTCAAAACATATTGAAAAATTTAAGCAATATTTATCAGAATTATTTCTCTATAATTAATCGTTTTAAAAAACGTACTTTGGAAATTCACCTTCTAGTTACTTTACTGCCTCTATATTCTCATATATAACAATTGAACTAGTTTTAGCGATTTTTTACTGATCTTATATTCGATATTGCTTCCCTCGCAAGAGCGCCACATACCTATCGAGAGGGATTTGCTTTAATCTCGACTCCATCGCGATACTTGGAGGACGAGATCGATTGTATTCTTTTGGACCTGGACCAACTTTTTCAATTAAATCTCTCGCGATATCTTATCTGTCCTTAGTCCTACGGATATCGATTCGCGCACCAACTAGTTGCTGACGGAATAAATTATCCCTGCCATTCGTTTCCCCATGTTGAAAAATTTTGTAAGTTTAGATTAAAATCGTGCTGCCCTTGCGAATTAAATTTTCGTTTTAATAAAATCCAGGCGTACCTATACGTCACGAATCGAGTATTTCACTGAAAATTTGATTTTTAGATTTATTCTTATTTGTGGAATTGAAAAAACTTTCACGTATTTTTTGAATATAACTATTGACATGGTGTGCATAGTTACGAGTATTGTTTGCTTGATTTCAAAACACGTATGTTATATATAGATGTACGAATATTTTTAATAATCATATGTATAGGAGAAAGGGGCTATAACTTGTACAAATCGAATATACCTAGCTAAAAGTAAAAGATACAACCAATCTTAGATATAGAGTTTCACAAAGTGTACCTAAGTCAGATTAAAAAATAATCTTTTTCTATAATAGGAGTACGTAATCATATAGATATGAAAAATATACACAACCACGATCAAAAACTACTTTTACATTAGTAGAAGATTTTTAACGAAATTATAGAACTATATATATCATAACTACATACAAAAAAATCAAGACAAAAATTTAGTTTAAAAATAGTTATTTTTAAAAATTTTCAAATATTATTTTGAGTTTTAGCATGAGACAGGCGTGACATGAATATGTTATAATTTCTGTTTATTTAAAAAATATGCAATGAAACCATTCAAAGCATCATTTGAAGAATTTAAAGCAATAGTACAGACGAAACGCCAAAATCGGGGGCTAGATTGCAAGTGATTTTAAATATCGATACCTTGATATTAAAGACATTAAACTTAATCTGTTTAATAGTTGAACATGAGTAGTAACGTTCTGCTGGCCATTTTTCTCTCGTCTTTAGATGAAAAAAGCTATGAATATTCATACTGTACGATCGTCCCCTATACCATGAAAAAAGTATACAATTCAGCTTTGTTTTTCTCTACGACAATAAAACACAGTCCCTCCAAAGAAATGTAAAGTCGAGCAGTCGCGACTCGAGAATCCAGAGCAAAAATACCCGATCAACCACGCAAAACGACAAAGCAAACCCCATGCCAATATTGACCTTCCCTTGGACTACAAATTCTCGTTAACGACAAAAACCACCACTCACCACCGCGATTTCCCAGAAGCTCGCGCATGCAATGTTCACCGAAAAAAACCTCATCTCTTCCGCCTCTTACATCAAAACCCACACAATCCCAAGCACACGCACCCCCGAATTAAACCAACCCACCGTCCTCCTGTTTGCGTCTCCGAAGGAAAGTGAAAATTCTCCGAATCCACCCCGGTCCTCAGAATACATACATCCGCGCGAAAACCGTCCACCCCGAAAAGGAAGAAGAAAACGAAAGCACACATAACCGGGTCTACTCCGACTTGCGCCGTCGCTCGTTAGCCAGGGCAAAACCCCCTCGTATAATGCCCCTCTCTCTCTCTCTGTTCGCGTGTGCTTCGTTGGATAACTAAGTTATAATTCGCGCCGGTAATGCCTTCGCGCGCTCGCTTGCCAGTGGCGTTTAATTTAAGCGCGGCTAAGCGAGCCCGGCGTTATGGCCCGTCTGAGCATTCTTTTCTCGGGGGAGCGCGGCGATAGCGGAGAGACACCGCAGGCGCGCGCACACACGTGCGAGATGGCCATTGGGAATTCCGTGAGGGCGACGCGAGGCTATGCTCTCCTGCGTCGCCGCGCGTGGTATATACTCATTACGGGTCTTCAAGGATATGATGCGCGCGAGGGATGGTCACGCGGCTAGTGAGTTCGAGCTAGTTTGGGTTTAAGCTCGGTGCTTGTTTCGGGGGGTGGGTGTAGTAAATATGGACAGTTTGCCCAGTATGGGCCAACAGTTGTGTCTCGGTTATTACGCGATTCCGCTAATAGCGGGGGATTGAGGATTGTGTGGGGGAGAGTCAGTCAGTATGGACTCTTTTATAGTGTGGAGGACACAGGTGGATATTATGATCTTGGCGCCAGATAGGAGCACTTTACATGTTGGATTGGATGCACGTTATAGGTATATTAAATGTGATCAGAGTACAAAATTGCTGCCCGAAAGTTAAATACATCGTATTGTGTTCATTGCATAAGCTAGCTGAATACTAATTATTTTATGTATGATATGATTTAGAGTAAATGGACGCAATAAACATACTATTTTATAACTTTTGTGTGCACTCTAAGCGCCATTTTGTAACATTTAGAAAAAAAACCTTCTAAAAACTATAGGGTTAAGATCTTACTTTTTACGTTTCATGAATACTTAATTTGGATAATTGTTTTTTATCAAAATTAACTTATTACGTTTACAAGGTTCTTCAATTCAACAAATAAAATTTTGAAACTTTTATTTTTACGTATCACATACTACCTAATATGGATTACTTGCTATATTCTTTTTCAAATCTCTATAGAATAGCCCTACATACATATTTTCACCTAAATCAAATTTTTGTTAATTGGATTTAGGCTATATTGTGACATCCAACTGGCCCGAGTAGTATTTTGTTAATAATAATAATATTTTGTTAATACTTCAACTATGGTAAATGCTCAAACTTTAGGTGGGCTATATTAGGTAGATTTACCTTCTGAACTTATGCATAAGACTGTGAGTTCTCTTATTTTTTGGTTACAATTGCTGAGTTGAAAAACTTGTTACGCTAAACGTTCTTGTATTATTTTTTCATGAATAATTCATAAACGCATGCTGTAATGCTAAAATGTCCGCGGTCCAGCCATTCTCGTACCTTACTGAGGGTCTCAATTATAATTCTTACGAACTATGAGAGTATCAGAACTCCGGCTCATGGATTTTGTAAAAAGTTTGCGGAAAGTTTTAAGACACTTAAGAAACGAGAACAAACACATCTTAGTGTCTAGCACGTTTTCATTTTGCCAATAACTACTTCTTTTATTCAACTTATAAAAGTTTGCTAAAAATTAACACGTAATTAAAAAAAAACTACTTTCTAAAAATCTCTCTCTGTGATTATGTTGTCCTATTTTGGAGAATTACTGTAGATATTTTTAGATAAACTACAGTTTTGTATTGAATTTAAAATGTTTATTGCATTTTTAATCTAATAAAAATAAATTGTTGTAAGTGTTAATAAGTACATTATAGTCAGTAATAGGGCTATTTACCCGAAACGTATGTAAGTGAGTTCTTTTATTTTCTTTTTATAGTACCTGCTAAACAGTTA
This sequence comes from Gastracanthus pulcherrimus, assembly GCA_949152435.1. Taxonomy (NCBI): domain Eukaryota; kingdom Metazoa; phylum Arthropoda; class Insecta; order Hymenoptera; family Pteromalidae; genus Gastracanthus; species Gastracanthus pulcherrimus. The sequence goes on from OX424575.1 coordinate 181,117,612, forward strand.
AATGGCGTAAGCTAAACTTTCAGTGGTCTAATCAGTCTCGGACCTTATCTACTGTCGGCCCTAAATTACTCGAGCCGAGCCATCATCATCGACAAGTTAAACAACACTCACAATTACAACTATTATTTTTAAAAAAAGAACAAAAATAGAATTTATTTCACACGCTTTCACGAGCTTCAGAGTAGTAAAAAACAAATTATATTTAGCAAAATAACCCGGGAAGAAAATAACCCGGGAGACAAAGAGCGCTCCAGAAAAGAAAGAAAAAGCAAAAAAACTAGGTGGCTCTCTAGCTCAAAACTTGTTGCGTGTCCCGAGTAAATTCGGAAGTCCGTCACGCGGCCCGTGAAGAGACGCAAGAGAGAGAGACAGAGAAAATACCGAGTCAAGCAGGTCAAAAGAAAATTCGTCCCAGAAGTTCGAGCAAGATTTTCCGTACGCTTTGACGTCTCATTTTTTCCTCCACTTCTCCGCAGCCCACCGCTGTGTGTGTGTGTACAGCTCCGCAAGTCCCAGCGCGATGCTCATACCAGCCGCATCAGGAGTTCCGCGAGAGCCCCGGCAGTTATATATACGGAGCGCGGCGAAGTAATTTCCCCCCCAGCAGTGCTAGCAAGTTCGCGAGTTTACTCGGAAATTTCCTGGCTCGGCGTGGCTCTAGCTCAAGCTCGAGCTCCCAGCTTCATCTCTTTCTCTTTCTCTCTCTCTCTCTCTCTTTGGCTCCGGCAACTGAGATTTCTCCGACTTATATATCGGCGAAACGTCGCCGTCCGTTTTCGCGAGGGAAGGGAGGGGGGGGGAGGAAAGGACATTCGCCGTCGTTTCTATGCACCGGGACGCGAATAAATAAGAACGATTTCGGAAAAAGTATAAATGCAGCGGTGGATGTGCGGGTGTGTTTCGGATTGGTGGCGTTTAAGCGTTTACCGATGTTTTCGAAGCTGATAGGGTTGGTTTGTGTGCATATAGGTCTAGTTTTTGATTTGAGCCTTTCATGTGAAGATCCTCCAAAAGTTAAACAAATACTTTGGGAAAGTATTTAGAAATGTGTTTCAATCCTTTATAGAAGGATTTGTTTAATAAAAATTTGTTTAAATATTTTAAGTTTTCTCAACTGCTATTTAATTAAAGGCAACTTAGGCCTCATTACGAGATTGGAAGTAGTCAACATCGACCTAGTTCTTATATATATTTATATTATAACAATTTAAGATTATCAACTAGATAATTTAAAAAAATGAAAAAAAAAAACACATGTATTCACCAGAACGCGTAAAGCGTTAAAAATACACACGTAAAAGCATATGAAATTGGTGGCAGGCCAAGTGAGTTAAAATAACGAGCTCATTACAAATTTACATGTTCAACGCGTGTAATTTTACACACTTGAATTCGTAAGGTAGAATATTCATTTACTAAGATTTCAAAGCCTGGTTCGCAATAAAATGTACAAAATTATCTTCACCATGATTTTCTGGAAAAATAATTAATACAAGGAAGAAGTTGTATGTACAGTACCAGATTCATAAAATATATTTTAAAGTAACGTAATCTTTAATAGAATGAACACTCAATGGAAAAGAATGCGTATTGGACGATTTGAAATAATATAATTTCATTGGATAAAATGTATCTCATACATAAAGAGAATCTTTGGTTCGTGTAACTTTTAGTCTTAGAAACAAAGTTTATTGGTCACCACAAACCACTAATTAATTCTGAATCTAAGAAACTCCCCACATTAATTTGAAAATTCTAATGTAAAAGTAAATAAAATTTAGGAGAGAATGTAAAGGACATGGATGTAGATATTACAAATATGTATTTTCCCTTCTACTATTTAAATTTATTGGAAAAACTAAATTTTCATTCTCCTATTCAATTTAAATCATAATATTTTAATAAATACATCACCAACAAATTTATTGTGGTAGGTCTGGGAACTGTCCGTTTATCCTACTGTTCAGTTCGGCAGACGCAAAAATTACATTCTGCTAAATTTTATTAATTTTTATCTTAGATTAATACAAGGAAATAGTACATTATGTAACAAGGGCAAAAAGTCGAATATTTTATAATAACGGGATAAATCGACTTTTTTCTCAAGTTACATATAGTACTTTATGCCCATCTCAACTGTGGCCACTTTTTGACTTAGAAAGCGGGACTAATGGACTGTTAACAGACAATATTGTTAAAAAACAATCGAAAATCAGGGTTATTGATAGAACTTCACGAAATAAAGGAATTTGGACTAGTTTCTAGCAAAGTTACTTTTTTACAAAAAGTGTAATTTTGGTCTCGCTTTTCAGGGAAAAAAGTGGCCATTTTCGTTCAGATGGGCATAATATATGATAATGATAATGATAATAGTACATTATGTAACAAGGGTATAAAGTCGAAGATGATTCTCGAGGGCAGTAATCACCCAAGGGAATACTCAACTTTATTCCCGTGTTGCATATAGAACTTTACTCCCGACTTATCTGTGGTCACTTTATTGACTAAAGAAGAGGGACTTCCGGTAAGAACTAGAATTTATTGAAGAAAAATAATTAAAAAAGTGCATTTGCGGGAGAAAAGGGCTACTTCTAATTAAACAAAAGTAGCACTTTTTATCCACTCAATTCAGGTCAATTAAGAGGCCATCACGGTTGAGTCGGGAATAAATTATTGTATGCCCATCTCAACGAAAATGGCGACATTTTGTCCTGAAAAGGGAGACTAAAGTACACTTTTTCCTCGCAAAAAAGTTTAGGGGGAGAAATTTGAAGCTTAAGACGGAGGATGCCCAAGTACCCGCAGTAAGTAGGGAAGCATACATAAACTTATAGAACTGTTGTTCAATGTCTGTTAAAATGTAAGAATTAAAAAAATATTTGGTCCGGTAAGTGAAGGGAAACTTAAAAATGAGGGTTACATTCGATAAAATAAGTGAAGAAATCACGATTTCATCGGACATTCAGTAGTAGTAATTAAAATAAAAATTATAAAAATTCTTCTTTTCAAGCCTTTACTTTATACGAAAGGGAATCGGATACTTGGGCATCCTCCGTCCTAAGTTTCAATCTTAATATTAGTGTCTCACGGCGAGCAATAAACCCGTTTTCTCAAATTACAATCCACCTTCAATCCTTTCAACAATAAGCAAGAATAATTCCAAAAAAAGTCCAACTGCAGCTGCGTACATGTGCTTCTAATCGCATGTACACACCAGACTGTTGCTTATGAGCGCTTACCGATGTTTTCCACGCCGAGGGCGTTCGCCTTGCTCTCCTTGCTCTTCTCGTCCCGGTTGCATACGTCGCCGGTGTTCTTCCACCACTTATCGTAAAGAATCTGAATCACGCCCTTCTCCTGGAGCTCCAGGATGGCCAGCGATATCTTATCCCGCCACGGCGAACCTGCGCAGCAGCAGCATTTCGCGCGCGGATTTCAACGTTATACGGCCGCATAATATATAATGTTGGATTACATTCGCGTCCCGCGCTTAGATAAAAGACGCTCCGCTCGCGCATTGATATAACTATATTATTGATGATTCTGAGAGCGTGTTTTATCCGCGGGACGGTTATGTAGAGTGGTGTGCAAGTCTTATATCTTAGCATGCGGTTTTTTCGACCTAGTGATGAGTAATTAAGAGTATAATTAAAAAATCCTTTTTTTAGGCAGAACGGAAATTTATTAAAATGTATTATGATATTTAAGGTAGTCCTTTCCATTGAACCATTAATAGACGTAATATAATATTAAGTTCAAGTTAAATGGCTTTTTTTAGATACTTTTACGGCTGTTATTTGGACCCTAGATTAATATTTTCATTAATTTATTTTATGAATCTGAGGTTAAATGGTATCTAATTAACATTTTCTGAAATTTTCAGATCAATTCGCGCAAGAAATGAGGCAAGTGGACGTCGATGTTAAACATTTCAAGCACACAATGCAATGCACCTTTAAAAATATTTGGAACGAAATGTTGTCATCTCGTGTACGTCCAATTCACATATTTTGAAAGGTGTTGAAATGTTTGCTTCGAATTTCGTAGTACGATAGAATCTGCTATAAGGGATTCTTGTACGTACTATTTGAATTTTGCATGAATAATGAACGATGAAATTGTACACATCTCAAATATTGTCGCAGGTGTATGTGGGATATAAAATGCACCCGAGTACAACATAATAGCGACACAATTTAAAAAATTCTTATGAGAATCTATTTCAACGGAACGTACATTATTATAACACCGAAGGCAAATGAATTTGGATTTTTAAAGTACAGTCAATTATTTATTTCAAGATCGGTAATACTTGAGACGGAAAGTTTGAATACTTTAAATTGACTTCCACACCACCTTAAAACGCTTTTGGAAAATGCGAATCGTTCACCTTTCGGCGTGGCTATGCCGTATCCCTTGCTGTCCAGCAGACCGCCAATTTGCGTCAAGTTGCAGTCCCTCTGTACGGCGTAGTCCAGCATGGTCGACTCCATTAGGAACGCGTAGTTGCCCTCGAGAACTCGCTTCACGCCTTCTTCGTAGTCCGACACAAACACGGACGGCTGCTTCGACTCCATGTACCTCCACATCTTTTGGTAGATCGCAATTTTCGAGTCCTGCGGTTTGTCAACAAAGTCAGAATTTCAATAGAATGTTCTTGTAAGAAATTTGTTTTTCTTTATGCTTTTCTTTTGTTCTTTTTATGTCATGTTTGAATTGATTGATATGGATTGTTTGTTAATTAGAGCTGTTTGATCAAGATCTAGAGAGTCAAAAATAGACGTGGATATATAAAAGAACATCACTTGTAGTTTGCAACGAACAGTATTTTTACGGCGGATCATCGAATTAGTTTGTTGACCTCATCAAGCAGGTTCAAATAATTGGCTCGCTTTACGCTATAATATAATGAACAAATAGTCACCAAAGAGAGAGAAAGGTCTGAGTTTGGATGTTGAAAACGTGAGTATGTTGAAACATAAAATGATAAGAAATCCTGTACTATAATGTTTATTTTTTCGATAGATATTATTTATTGTATCGATACTCTAAAGGGTTATAATTATGTTATTTGTTTCTAAAGAAAACTGTATATATATAATCTTTTTTTAAACGTATTATTTTATTCGCTATATTCTGTGAAAATCAATCGATATCAAATTGCGTACATGACTTCTCACAATTCGATGATCAGAGGTAAAAAAACAAATTTTTTCTTCAAGTTTTATGTAAATGGGCTAGTATTATTGAAAAATAATACAAACTTGGTAATTAGTACGTTGATAAATATAAAGAATACATAAATAGGCATTCTTTTATTAAATTATTGTTTCAATAATAATTTGTTTGTTATCACCACACAAAGATTTTTAAATAGGTCAACTAGTTTTTGATTTTCATGTATATGATCTAGAGTTTTCACAGATTTTAGTGAATAACGTAAATTATTTTTATATCTTAAAATATGTATAAATAAATCATAAAAGATTATACATATCACAATAATCTTTGAAAAAGCTGCTTTTTAGGAGTACTTACATCAAAATGTACCCTTAAACTCGCCACGGCTTGCAGAAGTCAACAAACAATTCAACAAAATGTCGCAAAAAAAATTGTTTTTCACAAAAAGAACTCGATATATTTTATATACACAAATCCGTGCATACGACTAATCAAACATTGATCAAACAACGAATCCAATAAACTTTCCTCACTCGTTCAACGTCCCAATACTTTCAATATCCCACAATACAAAAAAGAAACACCACTCACAACCGCAGTAATATACGAAAGAGCGGGCAATCATTGCAATATTTACCCGGAAGAAGGTCATGGTGCTGCCGCCCTCGAGGGTGCCGTAGGGTATGTCCGTCTGCTCGGCGAGGTCCGCGGCGTTCTCGATCGGCGTGATCATGCGCTCGACCGTGAGGAAGGCCGCGAGATTCGCCGTGTACGAGGAGATGATGATCAGCGTGAAGAACCACCAGATGCCGCCGACGATTCGCGTGCTCGTCGCCTGCGTTCACGCGTGCACGTAAAACACGTGTCGGGGGGTTAGTTTGCGGTGATGATGCTTGGCAGACTTGATTTTGTAAACGGGGATGGGGAGCTTGCGGGGTAATGGGGGTAGCCCGAGTGAAGACGCGAGCTCAATGTAGTGGGGCAGATAGTGACGAGTATGGAATAAGTAGATGTGGTTATTTTTATTACTTTTATTATACTTTATTATTTAATATTTTGGTTATAAAGCGTGTTATTACTTCGCCTCGAGACTCATCGATTATCATTATTATATAATATTAATAATAATTTATATTTTAGTTTATTATAAATTATTCACAAAATAATGAAATTTATATGAACTCATATTTATAAAGCACAGTTTAGCATTTTTAGTAATGCAAGAGGTATAAACTTATAGCATAAATTAATAAAAGTGATTCAAGATTACAAAGAACTTTGTCAGTAAAACATCAACTAAAATGGATAAAAAACTGTTTAATGTAATCGGTGTATCACATTATTACAAGATTTTGCTTCGAGTTTGTCAACTCACAACTCATTTTTCTTCTTTACAATACATGAAGCAGTTCAATAAATCAACCATTTGTCTTCAATTTTCAGTAATCGCAATCCACATTGAACTTTCGTTTTCACTCGGGCCACGCATTACCCTAAACAAAACCCCACCACCTGTTTATAAGACCACATTTGCATTTCTCACTAAATTCCTCGAGCTCACCCACTCACGTGACTTCCTTCTTTATAAATTATTCTCGAAATGGTAATTAATTAACGGACAGGATGGGCCAGTTGGCGGTGATGGTGGTCGGTTATAGGCGGGGCGAGTGTATATATACACACACACCCCGTTGCATAAACGAGGCCATTAATAATTGCGGTGCGCTCTCGAGCTTCCCCAGGCTGCATAACTATATCCACACACATCTGAGGGATCGCTGCGCTTAGCATTTTAATGCAAAACGGACCGCGCTTATACCTACTCTATTTCGCTTTCTCTCTCTCTCTCTCTCTCTCTTGCGAGAAAGTTGTGCATCGGATGGCGACTTTTGCCCGCACGAGCAGGTCGAACTGTGCACGGACTCGAAAAAGGGGGTGGGAGAGCGGAGGAGCATTAATCATTGATCCTCGGGCCGTCACGGGAGTTTCTCAGTTTTGTATACAGTCGATTTTCGCGAAACTTACGGCTGCAGGAGAGTGCGGAGGGGGAGAGAAGCTTTGTTCGACAGTTGCGCGACGATACGGCGGGGTAAGCGGGGTTTAAAAAGTCGAAGGAAGAGGTGCACGTTGTGGAGAGACGTAGGTATGTATATCGAGGAAGAGAAACGGTCTTGGAGAATCACGAGGGTTCCAGGAGAAGAGAGAGTTATTTTTTAAAATTTATAGGGTGATAGGGATAGTATAGTCGATCGTCTTAAGCTATATTGTTACTTTGATTAATCCATATATTTTTATTAATTTATTTGAACCTTGAAAATATATCCTAAAGTTTTTTTTATAAAATACCTAATATAGAGTGAAATTTCACTCCTCCAACATTTCTATAGTAATGACACGTATTATGAGATAATAAATGAGAGACGATGCTCGACTACTAGCGCCTTTACTGTGCATCAATTTTGAGTACAAAATTAATAATTGATATGTACTAATGAGTGAGCTTTATGATATAGTAGGCAAAGTTAGAAGTTAAAGTAGTACCGGTGGGGCACGTTCAACACGAAATAAGTCGAAATTCGTAGGATTTGTAAATATGTATACATATTTAGTCTAAATATATTTAGATATTTTGACTTACGATAAAATATTATTATTTTTAAAAATGTATACAAATTTTGAGTACAAAATCCAAAATGTATGTACTACAGAAAGAACTTCTGTCGTCAGTTTCTTGACGATACTGTAAGATAAAATAAATAATCGAAAACGGTCATGATGCGTAATCTAGGAAAACGTACGAGTAAAAGCGTGCACTCTCGACGGGAAATAATGCAAGATGAATACTTGCAAAGTACCGTTTGAAAATATATAGGTGAACATTTAAGAAATGTGTTTTAATATTAAATATTAAACTCAAAATTTATTCTCAAAACTCGAAATATACATTTTTGTAACAGCAAATTTAATTCAATAATAATTAAATTAGTAGGAGTTTAGCTACTGCAAAGTAACGCATGCGACGGCATAAAAGATAGGTATGTTTAATTTCAACAGTGAGTGTTCCGCATAAAACTCTCAATCGCAACTCTCGAGAGGTGCACGTCGCGTACGTCGATTGTTCAATAGTTGAACCGTATTACGCGAAACCCGTCACAGCATTAAGCCTAATTTTGATTTAATGAAGTTTTACTAAAATACAATACTATTAGAATATTATTATTTCTCCTCTCATGAAAACCTGCTCTTTACTGTAACATGCACACAGTGAAAGCTTTGTTCGACAGTTTCGTGACGATTAGTAAGCAAAGTTAAAAGTTTCAGACTAACATACGGGGAATAGATTCAGAGAGAAGATTAAAAGAGGATTATATAAAATTTGAAGTACAAAATGTACCATTAACTATGAAAAGTTCTAAAATGCTTCATAGAATAAGTATAAGCCTTCAGTGTATATTTTAGTATATTTGTTTATTTTGAGGCGTTTCTAAAATTAGTGGATGAATTAAGTAAATAGATAAATTTTGTATTACATTTTTAAAAAGGCTTATACCGATTTGACTTTTCCTTTAATTTTATTGTTATGCAAAATTAAAAATTGTCAACTGAAACATATTCTAAAAGAACAATTAATTCTAAAACCATTCTAAAAATATCTCATATATCATTTCTACCCCCACATTTAAGAACTTCCATCTCTATAAAGGATTAACAATACACAATCGTCGTATCGGAGCATCGGTTTGATTTTCGGCGAGTACGAAAAAAGATTATACCCAGCAGCTCGATAATCGCCGAGTATAATTCCCGAAGCTACTCATCGAATCAGGCGGTCGCGCCCTTTCAAAGCTTTTCAGCGTAAAAAGCAAAGCTCGCTCGCGCGCGGATGAAAATGGGCAAAAAGAGAAAGGAGAGCCGCCCGCCCCGCGAATAATATCCACCGGACTGTGCAAAGCGCACAGACGCGCGCATACGATGTATAGGCTATAGGAGGAAAATCCGAGTGAGGTCTGTCTGTCAGAGAATGGATGGCTCGCGGCCTTTTCCACCCAAGCGTTTTCTTATATAATCTGTCTCTATATACCGATCGAACGAGTGTCAATGTTACTTTTCTCAACGTATAGTATTTTTCCTATTTATATAAACAAACCTTAACCATTATTAAAAAATGAAAAATAATATCCTCTATTTACTCTATATACTCAAAACCATCTAATAATTACCACACGAGCATTATTCAACATTAAACCTCAAATCAAGTCTCTACTTCTCAGTCCACGAACACAAGCCAATATATACCTACAGCGGCAGCCCGTATACACCCGCGAGGATCAATCCTAAGCGCATCAATCCCAGATATTGAAGCGCATCGCTCCTGCTCGAAGAATGCGCAATACGAGAGGAGAGAGAAAACTCGTTTATGCATCGGGACGCGCGCGCGCTTGTGTGCGCAATATTTCGCGCGCTCGCTGGTCGCCGCTGTGTCGCGAGGGTTTATTTTATGGATCGGGATACTGCGGAGGAAGGAGGAGATGAAGCTTTGCGCGAAAGCCGGAAAATCGATTATCTTCCAAGCTCTCGTGTGCGTATACGTACGGATGTACGGATCGTCCTTGTGGTCGCTGTGGTTGGAGTTCTCGTCGGCTGCTTGTTACTCGTGTAAGTGATTTTGGGGGTCTTCGAAGTACGATGCTTATTGAAATTACCGTTTTTCGGGGAGGATTTGTTCGATACTTCGATATTTCAGTTTTTAACGTCGACCAATTTGTTGATTAATTCTAGTTCGGGAGTACGTGGTGTTAGTCATATATCGATGGCCCTTTTTGAAGGCTACCACACAAAAAATTTTTGAAAAGTAGTAGTGTTTTTTAGAAGGTTCTCACGAAATGTTGTAGCAGTTTTCAACTTCTCTATTTTTTTTGAGGTTTTAAAAAAGCTTTAGACTTTATTCGAAAATTTAAGAAGGGTTATTTTTATATGGTGCCTCTAAAAAGAATTACTATGTTTCGAGAAATTTAAAATGCGTGAGTTTTCGTAACGCTATTGATATAGAGAGAATTATACAGTAAATTTTAAAAATAGTTCCAGAATTTTTATCAGAAAGTATAGTAATTTTGTCAACGACTGCCAAAACTCTGAAAATGATTATACTGTTTGGTATTTCATGCTGATTACAAATCTTTATGAGTTTTTTTCCAGATATATAGTTTCTCAAAAATCGTGTTCCCTCTCGACACTTTTTTATAAAGCGCATAATACACTCACCTATTTTGGCGAAAAAAGTCATTTAAAAAATACTAAAGATTATAAAAACATTGATTTGTATTTCCAAAGCACATATTATAACAGAAAAGCTCCAATTCACTTAAAATATTCTGTTTGTAACAAAGAAATCCCCCAAAAACGGTAATTATTTAGAACGTTACATCGAAAAGAGACCGCTTAACTCTATTTTCTGTTATTTTGTTCAGGGCAGAGAGAACAACTTAAAAATCTCATTTCTCCAAAAACGCAAAAAACAAAATTCGCAACGAGCGATTAATTTACAGATTATTAAAATCCACTTTAAATTCGAAACAAGCGGGTTAAGTCGCATTCTGAAGTAAACAGATTGCGCGTACTTTTGAGGCGACATTCGGCGAGAGAGATAAAAAAAAATCGCAGCGAAATTGGAAGAAGCGAGGCTGGCAGCCAACCCCCAGGTGCACGCAATACTGACAAGTAAATCCTGCGGATTTTTATATAACGTGTTATGTTATTGGCAGTATTCGTACATCGCACATGCCAACAGAGCCGGCTAGCACCATATGTTAATGCTTTTGTATGTACTTTTCTTCGTTTCAAGAATAATAGTTTCTTTTCGTGTGTTGTAGTAAATCAGTGTTTGTTCTTGCCAATAGTTACGTTGTGAAAGAAATTCATGTTCCGGAATAATAAATAGTGTGTTTATTTTCAATTTTCTAGTCATATTCTGTATAGATTGCTAGATAACAGAGAGCTCTATTGTTAGATCAAAGAATAGATTAAATGTCAACAATCGAATTTAATTAGCATTATTTTATAATATCATATTAAATTTAAGTCGATTGGATATATTCGCAACTAATTAATTTATATTTTCGTAGCTATTGCAAGATTATTATGTATGAAGAGAAAGAAGATTTGATAGAGAAGGTATGCTATACTAAAATAACATCGTGGCAATTTGCTGTGTTGGAAGTTAATTTAAAAATCTATAGAGCGCTTGGTATATTAAATGTACATTGTCTAAAGTAAAGAGTTGGATGCATCAGATGTAGGGTACTGTAAATCGGGGACTATACGTGAAAATAAGGAGGAAGAATAACGGACGAAAGGAGTAAAATTTAAGCAACGCATAATGGAAGAAGCAGTGTATGAAGTAGATTCTATGCACACAGTGAACGGAATCGGGGCGTTACACTTGATTTACGAACAGTCCTGTATGTACGTACTGGTACGGTTAAGCTTAAACCAAACAAGCGGTAGAGTAAAATGGACTTTTGACTTATTGGTTGACATGCATAATCTGACAGACATTGCACAAACATTTTCAAAATAAACTTTCACAAGTAACTGCAAAACGAAACATAAACAATTACAGTGTAATAAGCCACTCGTCATGACGTTTTTATTTAATAACTTAAGAGGGAGATTTTTTTTAGAAAAAATTGCTGTGGAAGTGTTATGATAAACAATACAAACAAGATAATTAATATGCAAGTTAAGTTGTAATTAGTCAAAATTTTATAGAATTTAAAATATCTAGAATCCATCTATTTGTTTGAAATAATGGTTGTGACTATTAAAAACCCCAACTAACTTATTCTTTACCTTATTTACAAAAGCATTAAAGAGCAAAAAAATGTTTCTAGAACAATAACTCCTATTTAAATTATTTAATAAAAACATCATGCCGATACGGCAGGTTTCTTTTTAAGGAATTTTACCTTCTCTTAAAAAGCAGTTCAAGTTTTGTAAGTCACAGTAAATTGTTTTGTCATGAAGTTGTATTTTCAATTAAATAAATTTAACAAGAGCAATATTATGAGTAGCATGTTTTTATATTTGTGAAAGCCGTTATAAAATAAATTTTTTTTTCTATAGATAGAAAGACTGAAAAAGAAAGACTATGCATGCAAGATCAAGCACGACAGTATAAGAAAAATATGAACAGATAGAGTGCATAAAGTAACAGCACTATAATCAGGAACATGCATTATGTAGAACAAGTTTGATAAGACATACTAAATTGTTATATTCCACTCTACTATTCTTTGTATATAAAAAGAAAGGTAAAAAAAAGATCTTTGAGTGATCGCATGCAAAACAAAACACTACAGCATAAAAAAAAGAATAAGCAGTTACAGAGTACAAAGCAACAATGGCATAGTAATCAGTCATATATGTTCAGTAGATCAAGTCAAATTTGATAAGGCATACTAAATTGCTTCATTCAACTCGTACATTTCGTATTGCATAAATCTAACACGAAAGATAACGCGAGCAACTTGCTTTTTACGTTCTTAAAATACGTTACAAAAATCACAACAACATGACTACTCACTGTACATCCCGGAACGTTGAGAAGAAGACAGATGCGCAAGACCAAATGAAACATTTCGCGCTGCTTATACGCGCGAAAGCTCACGCGAGCAATCGTCCGCCTCCACACTACACACTTCGCAACAAAGCAACTTACTTGATTCTATGAATGCACGCGCGTCGCTGAGTGCAAAAGCGAGTATACGGCCGAGGACTTCGGCTCTACACTCTCCGAGCGGAATTTCCAAACAATGCAAACACGACGTGGCGCGTGATTTGTTCGGAAGGCCTTTCCTTGCGGGCGCGGCGTTTCTATTAAACTGCAGCGTGGATGCTCGCACATAACTGCGGCGATGCATGAAAATACCGGCCGCGAGTATTAAATTATATCGTTGGAAGTGCGATGATGATGACGGGTATAAGCGCGTACGCGCGTACAGAAGAAGCAGATGCGAAGCGGCTTTGCGGAAGGAGCAAAAGCGAAGAATAGAAGCGTCCGTTAGGAGGAGTTAAGTATTTCATTCGTCTCGCGAGCTGTCGGGACTGTTAGGTATTGGAGTATATATACTTACTTAGGAGGAAGGGATTTGCTAGGTGGAGGTGCGGAGTTGTCTGCGGAGATTTGAGCGAAAGGCGCGGAGAGCGAAAGACGCGGAGAAAAATCCCGTGGGATGAATTCGTGCGCGCGCTGTGCCTTGGTGTGCTGAGATTCTTAAGGGTGCGTTCATAGTGAGATACCGGGGATGGGTTTGGCTGGATGTAGAACTCGTCTGACGTTACTAGAGTTAATTTGAAGCAAGACAGGAGCTGTATTTTCGATCGCGTAAGCTTTTTTTTTTTTTTTTTTTTTATTATTATTTAACGTCGCCATGTTTGTGCTTCCATGTGGTGCTAATCGACGACGGGGATCTGCGGTGTGTTTGTAAACAAAGCACATGTAATTTTTACAGAGGTGCTTGTATCAATCGGCAGAGACTAGGATTCGAACCCGGGTCACCGGCGTGGGAATCCGACACTCTACCGACTGAGCCGCCGCAGGCCCCCGCGTAAGCTTTGATGGGCTTCGGAATTTTGGTTGTAAATCGAGCATTTTGAATGCATATTATGCTTGTGTAAAAAATTGCAGCTGACTATTTTAAAGATCAAGTAGTATTCAGTAATTTTACAGCAGAGCTCTCATACAAATTTTATTGGTTAACTGAAATTAAATTCCTTCAAATTCATATTTATCAACATTTGAATGTTCCCTGTGCAGCAGTTTTTATGGAAATGGCTTTTAATTGTTTAAGCATGTTTTTATACAGAATATCAACAATTGCAAACCGAACTTTTATAAATTGGGCAAAATTATATTTTCTAAAATACTTTACGTGATAAACTTCATTACTTCGTTATTAACTTTAAAAATAAGTATTAGAAAAAAAAACATATTTTAAGTTTAGCTAATTAATATAATTGACGAGATATAATACGAGAGCTCTGTAATATAAGTTTTGATAATTACTGTATTTTTGAAAATGCAATTGGCGAAGACTGCAATTCATACACATAGCCAATATTAGCGCAAGAAATACTTCTTATAAATTACATTAAAAAAGCATACATTATAATCAACATGCATACATTATTTATAAATGGACTAACAACAAAAAATAAAAATAATTATTATAAAAATACTATAGTTTCCATTGATGCAAATATTACTGCTTATAGGGTAAGTAATTCCAGTTACTGTGTAGATTTTAATAAAAAAAAATACTTTTACATAGAGTTATTATATAATTTTATAACTTTTTGAATACAAACATTGAAGGACATCGTAACTGATGTAGGACATAGTAACTGATTCATTTACCCTACATATAAGATATTATATTTAAGACCTTACGCTAACAAAACATACAGTTGCGTCAGATAACGCTTAGGTCTAGTCACCCTCACGAAAAAAATCTGTACAAATGTCTTCAACAGTTTTTCAAGATTTTCTGCATATTTTTTACACAGTTTTTTGTAGAATTGTCAAAACTTGCAGATTTTTCTGCATGTTTTTCTAAAACATTTCTCTACAAGGCTTCCGCTTGCAGATCTATCTGCAGAAACAGAAGATATTTCTAAAGAAAAATCTGCAGTCAAACCCGTGTAGAGAAACGTGTCGAAAAACCTAAAAAAATACTTGCAGGTTTTGTAAATTCTGCAGAAAATCTTGCAGAAATGTCTGCAGATTTTTTCCATGAAAGCGAGTCTAGACTTAATCAGTCCCATTCTTGGTATCTCACTATGAACGAACCCGTAGCTTGTATACATGCTGTGGGTATGTATGTATGTGTATGATATCTGCGCTGATGCTGCTTCTGGTTGTTGTAGAAGCGCAATGGAATCGTATAATGGCGCTCGAGATGCATGAAAAACACTGAACATAAGGTGCTCGACTGCTATGTGTGCATGCAGGGGCGCTTGGCATGCTGTTTTATATTACCTGCGCGCGCTTAAATTTCGCTTCTTCGACAGTATAAAAGAGAGAGAAAGAGAAAAAGAGAAAGCGTGTGAGAGAGAGGAAGGATTTTCTTTCCGATGCGTTTTCTGCTCGGAAATTCCTTTTTGCATGCATATTATGCCAGACACTTGCGCCTCGATGTGAAAATTGAAAAAAAAATCGGGGAGAAATTGTAGTGCGTTGAGGTAAAGAGTGAAGGATGAGAGAAGAAAGGAGAGAATGAAGTTTGAGTATAAGAGTTGAAGAGGGTGAGATATTTTTTGTTGTTAAAAAAGTATTTTCATATGGTGCTCGAGATCTCTCGGTCGACGATTTGCGGATACGTGAATACTGCTCTATTGAAAGAACTTTTGACAATATTTTACCGCTGGAAAAATTTAACAACGTAAAATCCGTTATTACAAGTTGTAAAAAAGATTAAAACTATGCTGAAATAAAAAATAAGCCGACATAGTACTACTCTCGCTGATAGTTTTACAAATTTTCAGTACAATTTTTATAATTTAAAATAAAGTTTAAAATATATTAAAGTATTGTAGTAACTATTAACTAAACAACAAGAATCTGCTTTTGTCATCTTTTTATGTAAATAATATCTTTAGGTGAAGATGGTCCCCTGTACTGGATTGTTGATTCACGAAAGCAAATTTTGACATAATATATCAACCCATTTTCTTATATTGATTGAATAATACTAAAAAAAGGTCATTCCCGTATCAGGTTCTTATTTTGAAAATTAGTATTTTTGTTTCTAGTTTATTAATTATCTATATACTTTTATAAATTAAGAATATTTATTATTTTTTTTTGTTTGAGATAGTCCAATCAACCGAAATGATTACGATCACCAGTAAATTAAAATTTTGAGACACCTGCTTTAGTCGTAGATATTTACACAAAAAGATGTCAAACCAAATTTAAAAACTATTTTTTGCAGTTTTAGAATACTAAAATATATTATAAAGCGTTCAGGGTAAAATAATCAATTACTGTGCCCTGCAACGATTACCGTGTCTCTCGATATTATTATTTAAAAAATGATATAATAACTTGATGTAAAAGTAATTTATATTAAATTCTACTATTTCATCAAATCTCTACATTATTTATAATTTTTTAAATACAACTACCGAGGAACACACAGTAACGCCGGAACACACCAACCAACTCACTTACCCTACATCCCCTCAAGTTAAAAACAGCGCAAAACTTGAAAAACCCCAAGTACTTGAAAACAAACTTAAAACTCTCGTTCTTCCAACAGAGCCAACTTTCACGCGCGAGCGCAAAATCTCGACGGAGAGGAAACTCGCTCCGACTCCGAGTACGGCGCAATTGCGCGATGTAGGATTCTGTGCGTGCGTTACCTTGGGGTTGAGGTCGCTGCCCTGCTGCATGAGGGTGCCGACGGTGAACCAGAAGCTGTTGGCCAGGGTGAAGTCGTTGACGTTGTGGGGCAGCGCGATGTCCTCGGCCTCCGGGTCCAAGGAGCCGACGTGACCGCCCTGCGATGGCCACCAAAGGCCCCCGCCAAGTGGGTGCAAAACATCAACAACAATTACACGAACAACTTTGCGCGGAGTTGCATGGGTGACTCTGTACCGTGTCGTTCGATCGGTCGAGCCTCGCTCGTGTACTTGCGGTTCCGACGTGCAGCGTGCGTGTTGCAACTTTGCTCTTTTGAGTGCTGTGCGAATGGAGTGGGCGAATTTATAGAGTCGCTTTTTAGTTCTCGAGTATGGTGTGTGGGGGAGAGAAGAGTAGGGAAACCCTGGAATATTTCGAAAAGGAAGCATTTTTGCTGAGAACAATGGATGGCGATGTTTCAGGACTTTAAACAGTTACCGAATGGGATGATTAGATTTTGGGTCTAAGGCCCATTTTGGGCTTTACCGGGCTCAAAACCAGTTTTTCTTAAATGGAAACATCAATGTTTCTTCGCAGATTCGTATTCAACGTGAAATTTTGCGTTTGAATCGATAATTTTCCATATTATTGTTTGCACCTGTTTTGGGCCTAACGGGCCCTATGACGGTTTTTTACGTTGAAATACAATTGTTTTAACTACATAGTTGTTTTCAGGAGGCATACATATTGTACTTCATAATCTGAACGTAAGATTTCGCACTGAATATGAATCTGAAAGAACTAAATCTGGGCTAGGTAATGGGTCTTTAACTCAAAATCTGATAAATTTATCTAATAGTTCTTTTAAAAGACTGAAAGTTTCTCGTTTCATGTTTATAGTGAAAATTTTATAACTTTAATATACATTTTATAATTGACATTACTAACAAGGAGAGAATCATACCTTCTAAAAACGTTAGTATTATCCTTATTCCCAATGTTAAAAATGTTGTATATGTAGATATTCTGATAATATTAATAACATATTCTGTATCTACGGGTACTGGGCTTGAATTTTTCTGGTACCAGTGACGATTGTAAGCCTCTAGACCGAAAATCTCTAATACTAAAAGCTATCGGTGTCCATACTGAAAGACCCCCTCCTTTAAAAACACTCAAAATTTCAATTTTTCGATTTACATTAACAATTAATTCCGACAATAAAATCCACTTCACTAAAACTACAATTTTCATCCCGGCAATCGAAAGTTACATCCAAAACAGCACCCGCCACCTCTCCCTCACACCAAATCCTGGGCACTCGTCTGAACCCATTAACACTCGACAACCGAGCAACGACCATAAATTCGCAACAAACTGAACCGTGTCCACGCGCACAACGGGAGCGCGGCGAAGTGTCGCCGGCAATTCCGGGGCGCGCACTCGTTTTCGCGCGCCCGCGGCTGCTGCAGTCCTGAAGTGCGGCGGAAAACGCAGTTGCACAGCGGTCGAGGCTCGCCGAATACACACGCGCGACAAACGGCATATATGCAGGAGGGACAGAGTGGCAACTGAGAGTGAGAGCACCACTTGACAGGAGCCTACCTGTAGCGGACACTTGCAGCTGGGACAGGGCGCGGGCTCGGCCCACTCGTACGGCGAGAATTGCGCCACTATCCAGATCGTCAGCGAGACCAGGATGTAGGCGGTGAGGACGTACAGCCAGATCTCCACGGCCAGGGGATTCATGAACGAGAAGAGCCGGGACGGCACGCGACCCGACACCTGCCGGCATATATAGCCAATCGTGTATACACGGGCGAACGACGGGCGTTGGACCGGTGAGGTTGTACCTACAGGCGCGGAGGTGTAACGAGGTGTAGAGTTTGTGAGAGTTGCGAGTGTCGCGGTACGGTGTGCGGGGTGATATTGGCGAATCTCGAGGACGATCGTTTGGCGAATCGGTTACGTGGAATTAAATGGGATGTGAAAGAGTGCCTTTTAAATCGGTTTTTCTCGAGATTGTTTGTAATATATTTAAGATCTTTAAACCATCGTTATTTTTTTCAATGTTTGCGAACGAAATTTTAGGAATTCATACCTTATCAGTTTCTATTTTTGTTCAATATTTGTGTTTAAATAGAAGAACAATTCCCTCAGTTATACAGGCTGAAGTTTGTAATGATGAAACCTTTGTAATCTACATAATCTTGGTTTAGATCACTACGAAACATAAATTTAAAAAAATAACATTTCTTTTCCAAAGTAAAGTGGTAAAAAGTACCTTCAGAAAAATAAGTTTTTTCTCAGTTCATATTTAAAGGTACTTTTTACAACATTTCCTTCTTTAAAATTTGAACCGAGAACATTATTGACTACGTGTACATCACTAGTGACACCACGCATTTGCTGCAAGCTTTAGAACCGCCCGATTGCTAAAATACATCACAAAGTTTCTTTCCTCTATGAGGAAGTAAAAATATTTTACTAAATCTCCCATTACGCTAATATATTTTAGCAAGCGTATAATTCTGAGATTTGTTACCAATACAGGTAAAATACGTGAAGCGCGAGTGTCATGCACGTAGCGAATAAAACCTATGAAAACGTTTTTTCTAACAAAAGAAACGCTTTTTAAGCTGTCCAAAAAAGTTTTAATAAATTTCATTCATATTTGCCAAAAAAGAGATTTGAGAATTTATTAATACATTCTGTTCTAACTGGCAAAACTTTCACATCCTCTTAATAATGTACATTTGTTGAAACGATTACGTTTTTATATGAGATCATATGTCGCATGTTTGGTATGTCAGTACAAGTTTTAATTAAACTGACATAGTACTGCATTAAAGTTCCATTTCCATTTGTGAAACGAGGGAGATTCATTTTTCGTGAAAAAATAATCTCATATCACGAATATATCTCGTAATTTGACGTAATATTAGTTATTTCACGTAAAAAATTGCTCTTTTATGATGCTCGCATTAAATCATTCATAAAAAGCTTTATTGACATTTAAATTCATTTTGCGCACTTAAACTTTCTGTAAAATAATAATAAATTATTGTCATATATTATTACATTCGGAGCCTTGAGGAAAATAAAGTTATATTATTCGCAATTTTTCGACCTACAGCATTCTAATATCTCGGTTCGAGATGACATAGCGTGGTTAAATATTGTTTCTGAAATACTGCGAGCTCTTGCAGTAATTGAAGGCGTATCTGCTGCTCAAGGAAAGAGGCACAATATACATTCAATTTCATTTGAAACCCCATTTCTGAGAACCAGCGCGCTAACAAGAAAGCAGCAGTTTTCAATGGCATTTTCCTCTTCGCAAACCTTAGAAAAGTATGGAAAAATGCAAATCGGAGAAATAAGATGAAGTCAGCGAGCTTTCAATTAAATGGACATTGACGAGTGCGGCCCGTGGAATTGGATTTCCCGCGAAATCCATTCGAAATCTGCAACACAGTTCAGATTACTTTCAGCAGCTCGCCGTGACTCGCAACAAGAGTATTCCAGGTTCACATACGCGCCCACGCACACACATACATGCATACACACTCTGCATCGAGTCGTCGTAGTATCTGCAATATAAGAATGGAGAGAATCGATTTTCCGTAGCGGCAACGAGGTGTGCAGGAGGTGTGGTACAGAAATAAGGAGAAAAATAATAAAAGTGTACACCCTGTCTCGCAATATCGTATTCTTGATTTCTAAAGGAAGAAAAGTTACATTTGAAAAGAACGTATTATATAACTGTTAACTGCTATGAAAAAGTAAAGATGCATTCACATGTTACTTCGTCTAGTATTTGTCAAGTATTGCTTGACAATGTATGGATATACTTTCAATTACATTATCAGTTCATATTAACAGGAAATATTACCAATTGGTGTGCAGGCAGTAGTAAAGTTATTTTGTATTAAAAGCGTACAGTCACTGCAATACTTCTACTTTTTTCCAAGATCTTAAAGAATGCAATTACCGGTTACATAAATAGTCTCATTAATTTTTAATTAACTTGTGAAAGGGTTGATCATGATATTAAGACATTAAAATGAGAATACACCAGATGCAAATGCAATGGTTATTTACACAAGTGTATACGAACGTCATCATCAATCAAGCAGTACAGGACCAAAAACGCATCTTAAATACTCAAAACTACTTCACAGGAATCCACATACTTCTCAAAAGTACAAATACTTCTTCTCTTCAAAATTAAGAAACACAAACTGCTCGACAAAGTCTACACCAAGAATATCCAGCCCCTAGATCCAGAAAAAAAATACGTCGCACCACGCCACCAGCCCTCCATCCACTGGACCTGTACCTTTGGATTCAGTCCGCTGCCCTGTCTGAGAAATGTCCCCGTGATGAACCAGAAGCTGTTGCTGATGGTGAACTGATTCTCCACGAGATCCGTCTCGCCCAGACACGGATGGGGATTGTTCCACTCGTAGGGCGAGAATCGCGCCATGACAAAGAGCGTGAAGCTGACGAGCATGTAGGCCGCCAGGACGTACAGCCAGATCTCCACGGCCAGGGGATTCATGAAGGAGAAGAGCCGCGTCGGCTGGCTGGACGGTACCTAAATTACGTTACGCTACGATTTTAATTAAAACGGCCCCCGCGCCGGACGAGCACCGAGTGCCACGATCGTAGAGAGTGAGCGGGAGAGCGGGTTATAGAGAGAGCCCTGGCATGCGATCGAGCCGGACTCAACGCAGTCGACTCCCTGTCTATATTATCCCTCCTGAGCTCTGTGGCTGGATGCGTGGATAGTGTAATAGGAGAGACAGGGAGGCTACGCGTCAAGCGGCCGAGAATGGGCTTACCTTGGCACTTTGCGCTGTGTGTGTGTGTGTGTGTGTGTGTGTGTGTTCGTGTGTGTGTATGAATGTGTATGAATGTGTATGTGTGTGTGTGTGTGTGTTTGTGTGTTTGTGTGTGTGTGTGTGTTTATGTGTGTGTGTGTGTGTGTGTGTGTGTGTGTGTGTGTGTGTGTGTGTGTGTGTGTGTGTTTGTGTGTGTGTATGTATCTATAGCTGCCTTCGTCGGTTATCGCATGCAATTGCATCGCAGAGTCTAATACACGCTGATCTCTTTTGGTCATTACCAAAGTTGAGCGTGGACTAGATTTAGATTGCTGGACATGCAGTGTGAATTTTGGAAGCTCACAGTGAGGTTCGTATTCCACGGTTTTTGTATATGTATGCGCATTTTTATTACTGTTTGAACGCAGTATAGTAATGTGTGTTTTTCGTTATTTTGACGTACATTATGTAGGTGATTTTCAAAAATTTAGAGTATTTTGATGTAATTACTGTGATACTTTTAGTATAAAATTTGATTCCGAATGCAAGTCTCTCGTGGGTAAACGTCACATCGGTACAAAAGTGCTTTAAAATTATTGTTTTTAAACTATTCAAATATGCAGTTAGTTGGAAGTATTAGAAAATAATAAGTGCCACGGAGCTTACAAGAAAATCACAATATACAGTTATGGTTATAATAAAGGTGAAAACGTATATTTTATGACAATGTCGAATTAAAGGATGTTTTTTACATATAAATACAACTTTTGAATTTAATGAATTAAAAGAATTACAGCTTTCCGCATGCTAAAGTGTTGTCTGTTTTTAGTTTTGGAATACCTATGGTGCTTAAATTTAGCGTTGGATGCTTCATTATTCAATTTGCAACGTTTTCATTGAAAAATGTTCATTAAATATGAAGCACACAAAATAATACGAAGAGATGGTTAATGTGTTTATAAAAGTTAAATTATTTTTCATTTCAATGTGAAATATACGTGAAACAGAAAAGCACAACATTTTTGAAAATCACCCACGTGTGTAATTACTTTATATAGATATATTTTCAATGTAGGACACATCAAAGCACGTACAATTGGCGACAAGCCAAGTATGTTGAAATAACAAGTTTATTGAATTAACACGATTGGCGCGTATAAATTAACACAATTAAATTTGCAGAGTAATGCATTATTTTTAAGTCATTTTTATTGAGAATTATTTAAAATGTTTAAACAAAAACAATAAACTTTAATACATCTGACTTTTCTTTTATGTATTCAGGTATTTTCGAAGTTCTCAACATTTTTAAATCAATATTATTGAAAAAAATACAAGGTTTTAGCTGGTTAGGTAATTGTTTTAAAAAATTTTTTTTTACTTTCTTTTGTGTCAACATTTTATTAAAATTATTTGTTTTTATAATAATTCCATTTCCACAGACAGCGACGCTTATAACAGAATACTATAAGCTTTTATTCTTTCATTTCGGGTGACTTGGAGAAGCTGCAGACGGTTACTCGGCCGAACGAATTTACAAAAATTGTTACAATTTTTTCATAAGAATACCTTAAAAATATTGACAACTTCTTTAAAACAACCTGAATAAATAGACAAATAAACCGATGCCTTCAAGCAGTTCATTGCCTCTGTTTAAAAAATTCCCAAAAGTGGCTTAAAAATCGCGGTATCCACACGGTAATACCCCGTTAACAACCATCGATCCTGTATACGACAAGCAAATGTTTACACAAAGCGTCCAGATTAAAAAGTGAATTCGCAACAACAAAATAAAAAGCGCACATTCCCTCGTACCGCATGCATTTTTCATTCATTTTTCAGCGCAGTCAAATCATCCCCACAGTACATACGCACTGTACAACATGTGCACATAAAAGGTCAGCAATATCGATTCTTTCACCGCGCGCTCCCGCGGTTAAACATTCGAGTCGACACAATCGCTCCGTCGCGATTTAACCCGTCGCGCCTCGCTAACTACGCGCGCACCGACTATTACTGCGCGCGACAACTGCTGTGTTCTTATGCTACATACATGCGTGGGTGTACGACATCGATTGTTGGTACATCGGCTTTTACGACGCGATCGTTTCGCCGCATGCTGCGAAATACACCAATTGCGCGTGCAACATTGCGAACTCACCTTAAACAGAATGCCGATGCCGAGGTTCATGAAGGGCTTCGTGAAGTCTATGACGCTCTCTCGCGCGTAATTTATCGTCATCGACGCGACCGCCAGGTCCGCTCGCTGTGGAACAAAAAGAGAGAAGTAGGGTTAGTTGTTGGGTTCTTTGGAAATTATTGTGTGATCGAGGTGCTTCGTTGAAATTGATTATTGCTGCAGATGTGCAAGCATTAGTGGATAAGTATGTAAGTTGTTAAATGTCGCTTTCCATCGTTTATAAAAATTTTGTGTAATCTATTTACAACAATATTCGTGTAAAAGTAGACACTAAATTTGTGTAGTCAAGCGTAATACTGCTTTTAAATTAAAAAATAAAAATACAAAAATTACATAAAACTGGAATAACATTTAAAAAAGTAGTTTACACAAATATTCATTTATACAGGATTTGTACTTTACATCGTTTTTTAAGTGTTGAATTAGTTACTGAAAATCCAGGCACATTTTCATGAATTATCATACACTTTTGTATTTCATATATACATTTTTAAATATCTAAATACTGACTTTTTTTGCAAATAATTAATTAAAACAATTTAATCAATTTTATTTAAAATTTTTGTTGCAAAATATATAATAGGAGTTATTTTCAAGTATGTCAGTTAAAATGCATTGATCCTATAATTGATAATTAAAGAAAATAATAGCTAAATTAAATAAGGTGATGCCTCAGAATTATAATAACTGTACCCACGACATATAAGAGATAATACGCATTGTTCGTGTCATTCGCATCAGCATCGCTTTGTTTTAAATAATTATTGTAGGTCATACAGTTCAAATTTGAGCAAAATCGATGAAAAATTGTTTGAAAGATTCCTTTTAGGATGGCTTCTAAGTTTGAAAATAAAAAGCGACGCAATCGAATTGTAAAGAAAATAAACAAAGAGTGAATATAATTTTTGAAAAGAATTCTTATTAAGTCTCTTTTTGTTGATTTCCTTTACGAATTGACCGAACCACTCTTCATTTTCAATAAATAAAAAGCTGCATTGAAAGAGAATATTTGGACGGATGCGTCACTTCGTCAAACCGAAAGTAAACAATTTTTTATCGATTTCGCTCAAATTTTCATGAATTTTTATACACTTTCGCACTTGTAGAAACATTTGTATTTGAATTTCCAGCTACGCGTAAAAGAACAACTTATCTTAACCGCTCGACGCGATTCCCTATTCCACTTACATAAACTAAAATTCAACTCGTACCACCGCAACCGAAAATTCCAGAAAATCTACCACATTACACACGTAAAGTGGAACAATTGCAACCTCGATTCTCCACTAACCTCCATTAGAATGAAAATTCGCATCCATCGCGGTGTCCCGCACCACTCAAGCGGAAAAAGAAGAGACGAGACCGCTACACCAGTCGAATTAGAGCGCGATACAGCAAGACACATATACAGACCAAAGAAAGAAAAAGCCCGACAGCTCTTGCAAAAGCACCGGCATACCGCACATAAAAGTCAATTTGGCCTCGAAAAGGAATCCCGTTGGCAATATATATCTCCACTCGAGAGACTCCGCGGAGCGGTAACGTTTTTTCGCGCAATATCGAGTGTCATCGACGAGAGGACAATTTATATATAAAGGCTCCACAAGGCGGAAGGCATTTCAATCGCTCCCACATACATAGATATATACACAACGCGCGGAACGCGGAGCTCTCTCGAGCGTTAGCATGAAATAAGGAGTCGGCGAGAGGATGCTCTCTCGCTCCGCTACTTGACGAACTTCCTTTCCTCCCTCCTTCCGTCCGCGCTTCGCTTCTTTCGCGGTGAGTACTCGAGTGCTGGAGGGCCACGGACGACGCTTATCGAGTTCTCCCGCGCACCGGCTTTCTATATATCCACCCCGTAGCTTTATCGGGGTAGGGTATATATGTGTGTGTCGCCGGGGGAGTATCGGACAGCGACGAGGGAGGGTGGAAAAAGGGCGGCAATAAACCATACCGCGAAGAGACGATTCTCGCGCGCGAAGTATATAGCGAGGAGTAGCCGCTGCGGCTGCTTATGTATTTATTGCGTGCTCGGGAAGTTCGCTCTTGGTTCTCTTTTTATTATTTGATGGAAATTCAGGATTCGCTGGATATGCGTCGCAATTATTTTTCAATAAGGAGGATAATGGATAATGGATGGCAGCTGGTGGTTCTGGTATTAGATATAGGTTACCTAAATGATCTTGTAATAGAAACTTTTTTTTGTTCTTTATTGAAATATTTATAATGCGAGAGAAGATGAAAGAAGGCCGGGTTATTATACGCCGAAACAGAGTTTTTTAAAGGAATTTGTGATATTGCAAATGAAGAAAAAGAAGGACTTTTGTTCTTTAAATAGACGGCGATTTTATATTTTTCATCCGATTTTAATTTAGAAGGTCTTAATAATCAAACTTACATCCGAATATTTATACTTACTTCACTTATAAACAATTGTATGCAACTTTTTGGTTTATCCATTCAAACTTATTTTACAAAATCTAGACATTTTTAATTATTGGTTCTAGTTCTAAAGCAAAGTAAAAATAAAACAAATAGAATTTGAAGTTTAAAATAAGCTATTTTTTTTATTATGAAATAAATTACAGTATAATCTTCGTTTTGGCTATATTTTGCATTTAATTTGTACGGCATGTTAGAGCAGGACATCTTATCCGTGTTTTATAAAATCAATCTTTAATTCAAGCTTTATTTTTTAGTGCTATAATGCATACAAAATTATCACAAATTTATTAAAGTTGTTCAATTTATTAACATGGATACTTGTTTCAGTAATAAATATATATTAGAAGGCTGACTGTCATTATCCTACTTTTTGAAGAATTCTATAGTAAATCAGATTTTACAAGTTTATAATTTCAATATCAAGGAATATTGCATACAGTTTTGTATTAATATTGTTAGTTAACCTATTGTTAATATAACCTTGTATTCACTGTACTAAAAATATACGCTTCATTGCTAAAGTGACTGCGATTCCCCCAGTTTCCTTTAGCATTTAATAGAAAGAGCTTTATGCATATTTTATTTTTAAAAACGAGTTTTAATTTCGGTTGAGATTAAAAAGAGTTTTCTACAAAGTGAAAGGAAAGATTTATCGTTGTGACCAAGACGGTATGGTAAAATGAGGTTAAACGTCTTATGTGTATTATATATAAATCTAAAAAATCTGAGTTTTCTACACATATTGATGATTATCCTATAATCCTATAATGATTATTAGTATCAGATTTGAGCGTAACGTGATATTTAAGTGAGCTTTATACATTTTAACGGCAATTACCTAATACTTGCTCGTTTATAACTTATAGGTTATGTTACAAAATCGCAATATTAATGTAACTATAGCCGTATAGAATTAATCCAAATGCTTGATGATTCGATCGTAAAATACGTACTTGTAACACTTTCTGTATTTGGTAAAAGTTCTTTTTTCTTTCTATAACAATAATGCAAGGCGGGTATTCAACTCCAAAACGAGGCACATTTAAAGCTGACATACGGGTTTAAACAGGCTGAGCTTAATATGGACTTGTTTCACGTTATTACTTAAAAATAATCGTGAACTTTCGTTTAAACCAAGCGCAATTTATAGTTGAATATTTTAACAACATAAATGCCGCGGACTAATGCCGTTATTGTATTGAAAGTCCACCGCCACTGCTGTTGCTTCTATATTTGTTATATGCTCGTTTAATCTCATTTCTAAAAATTATATAAATTATTTTTCAAATAAATACCTATAATGGAAAAGACAACTTTGTCTACTTTTATATTTTTGGACAGAGATATTTAAAAATAAATACAAATTTTCGTTTATAGACAAGATAATTATGAATTGGAACATATTTTAATAGAATTGCTATTTTCAGCTTTTAAAGTTTTAGATAGGAAAATATATTCACTGATTTTTGTGTTTGTAGAAAAACAAAGTCAATTGAAAGTAAGTGAAGCAGTTTAAAATTAACCGTAAAACGTTTTTAACCAAAAAGTTTTCATAAAAATGTAAAACCAGCATACCATTTTCGATTCTCTCCCGTGACTGCACAGGGCGCGGAAAATGCACAAAAATGACTCGTTGCAAAGAGCGCACGCGGGGGTGGGAGGTGAATTTTATCTAAATAATTTATTTTGTCATTGTACTTGCGTCGACGAGGGGCAAAATGCCCGTTGCGGTGAATAACTTCACGGCTGAAATGCAGTTATAGCGCCCGGCTGAAATATTGCATTTTTAAAGGCCGCGCTGATGAACACGGATGAGCGCCTCCCCGCGCTCTATTATCGTAATCGGCCTTATTATTATCAATCGATTGAACTTGGTTGCCCCACAATAATGCTCCTCGCGCTGCGGGAAATTCAGCGGAATTCGCCCGGCCAGCGGTAATTTTGCTTCGCGCGCGCTTATTTTCTCAATTAGTCCCCACCCGACGCAAAATCGTCATTAAAATCAATTTTTTCTCCTCCCCCCCCTTTGACGATAAGCATTTGTGCATTATAGACATTGAATTTTATCTTGGCTGTGGTCTTTGTGCGCGCTAATTGTCAATTTTCATCCTATCGCGTCTCTCCATTATTGCGCCAAAAGCCATTCTCGAAATAAAGTTCCGTTCACTTAACGACCACCACAAATTGCGCGCGGTCGGCTACGTGCGGACCCGGAGGTTTTCTCGGTATAGTTTTCGGTGCGGTTGAATAAACGAGACTACTCCCGCGTACTCTCATTATACGTAACTTTATTTTTCCAGTGGGAGAGTTATATACCGGCGCGGTGGAGGGGGCAAATCCTTTTAAAAAAATTGACCCGCGCTTCACGCAATCTTGTAATAATACTCGATTTTCACAGCTTCTACTGTGCTGTAAGTAAGGTTAATAATGCGAAATCTGAGAAATAACGTTTTTCTTACGGATACACAGTTTCGCTTTATAACTTGTTTTTTCAATGATACAAAACTACGTTTATCAGCCCTTTGAGTCACGAATTATTAATTCGCAGAATTTAGTAATTTTTTTTGTAGAAAGTTAAAAGTTTATTTTATCAAAGCTTCGAATGAAAAGCTTCAAATGAAACGTATACCATTTCTGAGCCAGGGAAAGTATAGAAAGGCAAAAAGCCACTACATTTTGGTTATGAACCGCAATTTGTCTGTGCTTCAGTCAAAGTTCGACATTCGTTAAGTCAAATAATTTTTAACCTCAATTTTCCATGTTATATAACACTATACCTAGGGGATTAAAATTTCGTAGTTTCGGAATATTTTCCATTCAATCGCTTAAAACGAGTTATTAAGCCTTTCACGTAGGACTTTTTAATTCGTGGGATTTGTAATATTGGTTTTTCCGTGAATGGAAAGTTTGTCCTGAAGTGGACGACGAGAAATGGATTTTCAAGAGCGTCACTCACACTTATTTGGTTATTAACCCACGCTACAATTTTGTAAAGCTAACATTTCTAACATCATTTATGATATATTTTCAATTAATTCAATAAAATTATAATACAGTGTTCAATTCTTTGAAAGATCCCCTTTAAAGCTTTCCTCGTAGCCTTTTAAAATAATTTTTTTTAATGATACACGAGTTTCATCAATTTACTTTTACATTATTTCAAGCAACTCTCACGGCTGAAAGCTGAATAAAAATAAATGTTAAACACCTCCTGGGACTGAAGAAACTTCGCATCTTTAAAAAGAAACGCGCCGACTGAGAGCCTCTCGCAAATAAATCGATCCTCAGAAAGTTGACGCTGCACATCGTCGCAGTAGAATACAATCGCCATTCGCATTGAAAAGCCGCTCGCTCGCGATGCCATGAATAAGGGTCAAGTCCAGGTTCCGCTGCGCGAGCGCGGTAAAAAAGGCGCTCGACCCACGGGAGCCAAGGCGTATAAAGCACATCCACAAGCGGATATTTTAAATTTAAATATCTCCGCGCATAGCTTTAGCCGGGAAGCCGTCGCCTCGAAGTGCAACACTCCGCAGAAAAGTCCGAGAATGAGAAAAGCGAGAGATTGTATATATACCGAAGGGAGTGAGAGAGAGAGAAGAAGACTTTGCAGGGCGTGCACCTGAAGGCGGATAAAAGCGCGTCGCGGTGGCTTTTGTTCGCGGGCGCGGGTTTGGAAAATTCCTGCTAGGCGGAATTACTAAGTTCGCGGCGGGAGTTGGTATAAGCCCTGCTGCCTTGAAAAGCCTGTGTATAACGCGGGAGTCTTCGGGTATGTATGGATGTGCGGTGACGCAGGTGCTGCGTTGTCTTGGGGACACGGAAGCTGCACGGGAAATGTACTGATTCCGGGGAAGATCGGAGGCCGTTTTGTTTCTTAGATGGCTGTGTACGTGGCGTAGAACGGGGAAGATAGTCATTTTTCAAGATAATATATGTAAACGTTGCACTTTTCGTTTGAACAAAATTAATCTTTTTAAAGGTATATTATTATAAGAAATAAGAATCTCTTTTTTTATTTGATAATGGCTTACTTGACCAACATTTAATGTTATGCTTTTGTGTGATAATAAAACAGTTTGGACTTCAACAAAGCATACTTTTTTAAGTAGTTGAAATAACGTTCATTTTGCACAGTGGTCATATCATCCCTCTCTCCTCTATGTATGCATACTAGGGTGGTCCAAAATTCCCAAAGTTTTTAATTTTTTAAGTGTAATGATTAAAAATGGTAGGAAATATAGAAAAAATCATATTCATGTTGTCGTTCTTTTATTATAAAATTTTAGAAGCTATTTGTTTAGACCCAAAGTTGCTAAAACTTGTTGTTTCAGATAGATGTAGCCACTTTTAAATAATCTCAAAAAACAATTTTCGAAAACTAAATATGTTTATTTTATTATTTTCTACTTTTTCAGGGGGTTACTTCAAGAAAAAATAGAAGGAATATGTGCTTTCATTTGACTTTAGTATATTTTAGCACATTTTAGCTAAATATGCTAAAATATGCTAAAGTCAAATAAAAGCACGTATTCCTTTAATTTTTATTGAAGTAACCCTCTGAAAAAGTAGAAAATAATAAAATAAACATATTTCGTTTTCGAAAAATGTTTTTTGAGATTGTTTAAAGGTGGCTACATCGATTTGAAAAAACTAGTTTAGCCACTTTGGGTCCAAATAAATAACTGCTAAAATTTTATAATAAAAAACGACAACAGGAATATGATTTTTCTATATTTCTGACTATTTTTAATCGTTACACTTAAAAAATTATAAAGTTCGGGAATTTTGAACCACCCTAATGCATACACTTGGCTATAGATAATTGCATTCTTCTAGTTGTCATTAAAGACAGAGTAATGCAACCTGCAGAGATATTTTGGTGAAAGCGATAGGTTATATGTGAATAGGTGCTTACATTTATTTCGTTGGCTTCCGTCAAGATGAGACTATAACAGGATATTCGAGAATGTTATATTTGTATCGAATTCATAAACTAGAATTCTTGTATTAATCTATTCTTGTCATATTCAATACATAATATTCCTGGTATTGTTTCGTATAATTGTTAGTTTATTTGTAAATATGGAAATCTAAAATATTCTATTTTAATTAAAGACAATCTATTAAATCAAATATTAGTAACATATTTCACGGTTGCTACGGCTGTTCTTCTTTCAGACATAAAGCTATTCTTAAAATATGTCGTGCATAATACCGTATTGTGCATTATACCATTACTTGATAGTAGTTTGTAAGAAAATATCCATTAGTTTAATTCATAGTATCAAACATAAAAATATATGTTACAGTAACAATACACGTGTAATTTAATTGACAATATTTTGCAAATTTTAAGAATGTACCTTACCATTAATGGCAGATCGTATATGTGTCGAAATATGAATTTCTTGTTATAATAAACGTAAATGAAATATTATACATTGTTCACCAAATAATAAATCGAAAACGTATAAAATAGAAAAATATCAGATTATTATATATTTATAATATATAAATAGAGCTTTCAAAATTCCAATTTGTCAGAAATTGACATTAACGAGGCTAAATCAAATCATAATATAAATTGACATTGAAATTTACCCTGAAAATTGTCAAAATATCTATAATGTATTCCAAATATGCATTGCATTTGATTTTATATAATACGATTAATTATCCGGCGCAATTAATGGACTACTGCCTCCTACCATTCGCAAGACTGCAATCACATCCATCACCTGAATTACACACATTCTTTACACGCAACCTTCCACCTGAAATTCAAAAACAATCGCTCCACCCACTCAACGTCGCATTCTTCTTCCCCAAGTCCAACGCACTCCGGCCTTAATTAAAAAAGCAAAAGAGTCGCAGCAAACAACTGCCTGCTGAAAAATGAATGGAAAAATTCAATTAAGCGTCGGGAAATATATCAGAAAGATTAGCCTTTTCCCGGGTGGCTGGATATATGCAACGCGCGCGACTCTCTCCTGAATAATCCAGAGAGCGCGAGGCGAGTCTTTTTTTGCTCGCAAGCGCCTAGTTCTTAATAAGCGCGCGCGGGCGCGGGAGCCGGGAGATGGGTTCTTTGAATTGCAAACTAGGTGGCATCTGTAAACCAAGCCTATGAATCCAGCCGAGAGACAGCGCCGGCATCCGGAGAGAGAGAGAGAGAGAGAGAGATACGCGACCGCAGAAGCCGCGCGTACATAACTCTAATAAGTGAAAAGTCCTTAATTATGGATGCGCTTTAAAAATGGTAATTCGCAATTCAATAAGTTACGGCGGCTTTTTTTAATGTTTGTGTGGCTGTAAGATAATTTTAGAATATTGCCCGGATGTAATGTTGTAATTGTCCAACTTTTTGTCAATAATGTTTGAATGTTGTGGAATAATTAATTAATGCTCCTGTTCCTGAAATAATTAATCTTATATTATACATTTCAACGAGGCGAATTGTGAATATAGAAAGGATCTTCAAAGCAATGTTAATAAAGTACTCAGTGGGATGCTGCTATGTGCTTTAATTAATGAAGTCTGTTTCTTCGTTTATGACGAATGCTGGTTATAATAATATCATCAGAATTTAAATAATAGATTTTACAATTTAATGTGGGTACACTTATTTATATATAATACATGTTTTTAAATATAAAGAATAAAAACAGTATTTTAATCATTTTAATTATTAACAATTTACAAATAAAGTCTAAAATAGGTGGCAAAAATTTTAAATAATAATAAAAATTGCGTTTATTGATCTCTCCTAGTCAACTTTAGTGATATATATTATAATAGTAGCTTTTGAACGAAAGTTCAGTAGAACGGATGAGTTACGTAGCAAATAAATAATTTACTTTATACTACAATAATCTATCTAAAAAGATTGCAAATAATGCTAGAAATAAGATATTAGAGAATATTAATAGTTTCTGAAACTGAAACAAGACGAAGCTCATAAATATTACCCTGGCAGAAATCCGTCTATTAAAAATGGCCTGGAAAGTAGAAACTGGGTAGGATAAATGGGGAGTTCTTTGATTGTGATGGAACGCTTTTTTCCCATATTATATCCATCAACAACCACACCACGTAATTTTCAATAATACGAATACGAAATGTAGGTTTAAGCTAAATTTATAATACTATTTGTGTAAATATTATATTTTTACCATTTAGTTTTTGGACTAGATATTTACTGACTTAACAATGGAATCGATATCTACCAGGGTAATGATAGAATTATTGCAATTAAACTGGTGTAAATAAATGAATTTTTTAAAAAGATTCATAATTTTACATTTGTTCGTAGAGATCTAGTTATGTTTGAAGTTGTTTTACCTTTGAATAGTTATTATACGAGCAATGTAGCACCATCTTATTACAATTTTTAAAATATCACAAAGGTATTATATTTACCTATTCAGACAAAGGAAATGTTACTGTAGCAATTTAATTACGACTTGAAGAGATGATAAACGCAATTTTAATTATTAATTGTACTGACAAAGTCATATTTGCAATACAAACTGAAAATATTGTAAAAGCGTGAAAGCCAATTGAATAAAACCTTCAGTACATTCAATAACAGAAAACACAATTTTGCATACAAAAGATCTCTAGAACACCACTTTCCACTTTAAAAAAAGAAAAGCATCCGAATGAAAAAATACCCTCCGCAAACGAACCGAACGCCAAGAAAAGGCATCCACGAGCACCCTCCATCAAATACTACCGGTGTTTATCCAACCTCATCAATTAACTCCACGATCCGCGCCTGCGAGCGAGTTTCCCCACCTCGCACCAATCCACTCACACGCAGCATATACCTTATATACACCCACACATCGATGCTCTACGCATTTATTACAACTCACTTTCTCCATGAGCTCGCGGACGATGCCGTTCCACTCCTTGGTGTCGGGATCGTAGACGCCGTACATGTGGTCGGGCACGAGGCGTATGGCGTACTGGAAGCCGACCTGGCCGGCGATCCACTTGAGCAGGTCGATGCAGAAGCCCTCGAAGCGCGCGTTGCCCGTCAGATTCTTGTCCTCGCGCACCATCACGTACGGCTTTTCCTATGTGTGCGCGTGAGACAGAAAAACGATTGGCCTGGTTATTATACCGAGTGCGTTTATTTTAAACTGGGGTGTGGATGGAGATGGAAGAGGTAAAGGGGGTTGGGATGCGATGGGGTAGCCAATTGCGAGATTGGTAGCGTTCGTTGTGAAGTGTTGTTTGGAATAGAATAATGTTGGATTTATTTACTATTAAGGAGAGAGTATTACAAGATGTGAGTCGTGATTTTTGATGAAAGGTTTAAGAATATCTTATAAGAGTTCCTAGAAATGAAGCCTAGTACCCATAGTTTATTTGAATAGGTGTTATATGGTGAGATATAGCTAAAAACATTGGCATTAACCGTCTATTTATATATACGATTTTTTGAACATTAAGAATATGAGCAATGTTAATGTTTGTACTTATATCACGACATATAAAACCTATGTAAAAGAATCGACGGGTTCTAAATTTAAAATGTTTAAAGAAAAAATCATGACCTTCATCTCGTACTCTCTCCTTGTAAGTACCTAATAAATGTTACACTATAACGTTACTACATAAATAGCTGAATCTAACGCTATTTTGAGATAATAAATTGTGATAGTCTAAATGACTCAAAAACGCGTTTTTTGAAAATATTGGGGTATATCGAAGCACTCTTGTTTGTCAATGACATCAATCCTGAATCTAGTTAAATATTAGCGGTAAAGTCACTCACAATACTGTCAGAAATTAATTATGACACTGTGCAATAAATTAAATTAAAATATAGACAAAATAATACATAAAAGTGCAAACAAAACCCTTTTTAAGTAAGTACCTATTTATTATTATTTATTTTTCAATATTAAAAATCTAATCTTCTAAAAGCAATTTGAAACGGACAAATTAAAGAAATTCAATGTATTCTAAAATAACAAATGGAAAAGTCAGGTTTTCTTTTTTAAAATGATTTATAAATAAATAAAAAAAACGTTATTTTTACCGACATTATTATTAATAATAATTGATAAATAAATCTGATAGGATTATGTATATAGTAAAAAATATTGCATTAATACGTAAAATGAATTAACGATCTATTATTGCAAAAAATTCATTCTAAAATGGAGGCACATTAAAATCGAAACACAGTATCATTCAAATCGCGGGGTTTCGGAGATTTTATTCAGGATTATTCAGATTTAATTTGAATTGACAAGCTCGCATTGTATATTATACGAATGGTACACGTACATGATTGTCAATACCTTCGCGATTACTATTCAGTGCAAATATGAAACATTATTTGCAATTAATTTACATATTTGAGCAGTAAATATTTGCTTATTATTATGTAGTCAATCGAAGTGTAAGAATAAAATGAATAAAACCTTAATTTAACGGTAATTGATGGATGTACGCGTTAATAGCTGATACAGAGATATATTGCAAATAGACCCCATCCCCTATCGTTAGGCAGAGTTGGAAATTCAGAGGACATCATTGATAATATATATAATGCTTGTGATAAAAATGTGATTTTTGGATCCAATAAATCTATTAACCATCATACATATATCCTCGCGAATATCATATATGTTTTTGTTTGAGAGGAAAAAAAATACAAAATCGATTTAAAAAATTGTAATGTTGCATTTTTAATAGTTTGTGTTATTCCTCTAAGAAATAGTACGTAAACATAACGATCATCACGTCATGAAGAAGACTACTTGGCTAGAATAGCGAAAAGTGTGACTGAAGCCGCGATTAGCTGCATAAATTACGTCATGTTTGGAGGGGGAGGTTCTCATACGCGTAACGGTGTACTACAGAAACTGGAATATCAGTTAAAATGCGTTAAGCAGGGGGAGTGGGGGGGGGGGGGGGGGGGTACAAAATTCTCCAAAACAGTGCGACATCATTTGTGGATCGTCCCTAATCCGTCAAAAAGTTTCGCTAATTTATCTAAAATACTCGGGTAATTAACGCTTTGCTGTTCCACCGATATTTTTGTTATCGCTTTCTGAAATAAACAAAAATTGGTAAAAGTACCTACATCTTATCGTATTTTACGAGTATTGTAAGTAACTTATGATAATATTTATATTTGTTGGGTACAAAATTTATCACATTAATCTCATATAATTAAGACACTGATTTATAATAATAATTCATATAAAATTTAACGTTATTTGGTAACATGTGTTTATTCGATTTCTGTATTTAAAAATCAGAGTGATAATTTTGTTTATTGCTTTATATCTAATAAATTATACACAATAAGCGCATTTTTATTACAAGCATTAATGCATATTATGTTTTGGAATTTTTAAAATAGGTATCTAGGAAATTAAAGAAGATATAGCGCTTCAAAGTCGTTGCGACGTCATGAAATCAAAGCAAGCATCTTGCGATGTTTCATTACGCTAACTTGTATAAATATTAATTATTTTCCAATAGATCCACGAACAGGCTTACGGTCTCTACTTATTATTAAAATACCGATAAAAAATTTGTTTACCAAACTTCGCCCATCAACAGAGTGGTACTAATTTTACGTACATAACGAACGCACCAATTCATATTAACAAGCCTATACAGCTTAACGAGAGCGTACTCGCAATTCTCCGGGCGACATCGGACCAACAAGTGGCGATCGGTCCCCAGACTCCACCTCTTCCTCCCACCTTTTCCTCTCATTTTCCTTCGACGACCAAACGCAAAAGAAAAAAGAAAGAAACCGAGCGCCTCGTAAAACGCCGATGGAAAAGAGCGAAATAGATAAAGCACACGCACCGGGGAAGGCCGCGCGAGAAAAAAGTCGAGCTCGGCAAATTCACTGTACAACTGCATGCGCCCGCACCGGGGAATAGAGTAATTAAACCGCGGGCCGCTGCGGCGCACTCACAGGCTATTTTTAGCGATTCATTCGGAAAAACGAAGGTAGGTAAGCGCCTTTCCCCTGCACAGTTCGCTTTTTAGCAGCTTCGCGCTCGCGCTTCCGCAGTCGAGATTTCCGTGGAATAACGACAAAAAAAAACAGACGCGGAAGAAGTCCCCGGCGATAGCGCGCGCGCGTGCGTATAAAATTCATAGTGCCACGCGCGCGGACGAAGATGAATTGCCGACGCGATAAAGTGCGAGATAAATAAATAAATTTTGCGCGAGAGCCTCTCAAAGCTCTTGAGTGCATTATTGTCTTCTTTTTTGCGCGAAGTGCTCGGTTGAGTGGAGAGAGACAGAGAGTGAGTGAGAGAAGGGGAGACCGAGAGAGGTGAATGCATACTTGAGAGATAAACACACGCATGACGCTTACGCTCTGTATGTGTGTAGTATGCGCGGAGCTGCTTGAATTCGAGTCGGGTGGAAATTATGTATAAACGAACTTTGAGCGCGGCGGGGATTAAACGGGGGGTACGAGGCTTTATAATTGAGGAGTTTCGAGCTCTGGGTGCTTCTGTCAAAAGCGCAACGGCATAAAACGATTTTAACGGGTGTAAGTTTCTTTTAGTCGATTAGGCGGCTTTTGGGTCTTTGAGTTAATTTGCTTGTCAAGGATATTTATCGCAGAGTTTAGACTATCAATTTCGAACATTTTTTCTTTGAGCTGGCGCTTTGAAGTGTTGAATAGGACGTTTCGTGTATATGTATTAATTTATAGTATATTATGACACTGTTGTGGGAGATGGTTTTCTACCTTGCTCGAGGGTTTTCGCACGAGCGAAGCGAGTGAGAAAATCGAGCAAGGTAGAAAAACACCTCCCACGACAGTCTCATACGATATTTTATAGCACAACAACCTCAAAATCGACAATAAAGTTGGCATTTTGAGGTTAGTGTGCTATAAAATAAATTTTGCACCATTGTAGAAACGATGATTGAAAAGATACTTGAAAAGTTTTTTTATTGTCGACTTTTATTTTTGTAGTACCTATTTATTACTACTTCAGATTCATGCTATATTCCATAAACTATTAATTATGTAGTTTTGTAAAATATTAAAACAAATGTGCATTAGCCAATAACAATTTTTTTTTAAATATGTTATATCTATACTAAAAAAGATTATATGTATTCGATATAGTTTGTTTAAATAAATATTTATTTAAATTAAATAAATATTATTTAAAATATAAATAATTTTTAAAATTAAATAAATATTCTGTTAAAAATATAAATATTTATTTATATTTGCTTGTTAAACAAATGCTTGTTCGATTCAAAATATAATATATTGCAGAGAGTATAAAATTATTTACTCAAATTAAATAAACTTCTTTGGGTTGACTAAATTTTGATTGGAATAACGAAATAAATGAAAGAAAAATTAATCGATTTAAATAAATAATTTTGTTTGATATAAAATATTTTATTGAAATTAAACACGCATTTCCTTTAATTTAAATATTTAAAACTAATAAATATTTATTCTATTTAAGTAATTAGTTAGTCTAATAAAGAATTTATTAGTTGACTAAAGCATATAGAATTAATTTTTTTTCCAAAACCTAAATTTGCGAAATGTACATGTACTACTTGTACATGTATGCATGTATACAATTATATATAGAATTCGTAAAACTAAATGAAAAGCATATTACACGCATATATTGTAATGTATGTATAATGGTAGTATATGAGAAATAATGTTCTCAAATTTCTATTTTACAATTTTTATATTTGAAGTTCTCAATCGACGTTCGAATAATCCTAAATATTAGTCACTCTGATTCATCAACGAAAAGTCGTAAGCGTTAAATAACAAATTTAAACCAATTTCACGCACTTTTAAAATATTCATTTCATCAAGCAGCTTCAATTACATTTTACAGTAATATACCTCTGCTTCATACTCCTAGGAATTACGGATATTGCGGGAAAAAAAACGGGGGGACGAGCGTAAGGAGGAGATAAAATATACCGCCGAGACAATTAACGAGGCGACGCCATTTAGGTAACAAAGTGCCGCATTTTTCCGAAACGTATTATTTTTGGCGCACGAAAGCGCGCGTGGCCGGAAAGAGTAGTAAAGCGAAGTTGGCTCGTCGAAGCGCTTTGGCTAAAAGGATCAGGTTTGCCGGGCGCGGTTGGGAGGTGGGGAACGATCGTAAAAGAAATTTACCTCTCTTGTCATAACGACGAGGGTAATGTTGGTGGCGCTTGTTTCGTAGAAAGCCCCGACGTCCGTGATGTTGACCCCGCTGCCCAGCTTCCACTCGCCGACCTTCACCAGTTCCTCCTTTTTCAGTTTCAGCAGGTCCAGCTTGAAGTTCGTACGCTTTCCCTCGTTGAACTCGATGTGGCCGGTGAGCCCCTGCAGGCCAGCCTGCAAAACCGCACATCAAGTGACATTATTCGCGCGCGGTAATTTCATCCGTGTGTATGAAAGAAGTAAAAGTTAAGTATTAGACGTAATTGAGGCTGTGGAAACGAAAAGAACTGAATTAAAGTAAATAGCATTTGTTTTAAATAAATTAATTTTTAGTTACTCTTTGGTTAAATTTGGTTCTATTATAATAAAACTGCAAAATAACATTTTCTACATATACCATTGTTAAAATTTAATTTTATAAGCGATGTTCAAAATATTAGCCAGTCGGACAATTCTTTTTCCTGAAAATTGTCACAGCATGTGCCATTTCTGTTTCCAGAGCTTCAATTGCAGAAGAATAGATCGTAAAGCTGTACATTTAAATATTACATTCATTCTGACTTAACGATAAAATCCTTTTAAAATAATACTAATTTTAAATTCTTGGCTTGCGAAAGATATTGGTTTTGATATATTTCTTATTACGAGTACCAT
Source organism: Gastracanthus pulcherrimus (assembly GCA_949152435.1). Lineage (NCBI taxonomy): Eukaryota > Metazoa > Arthropoda > Insecta > Hymenoptera > Pteromalidae > Gastracanthus > Gastracanthus pulcherrimus. Next base: position 181,157,520 of record OX424575.1, read on the forward strand.
AAGAGGGTTCTTCTCCTATGAGAAAAAAAAAATTAAAAAAAATATATTGCTATTTGCTTTTTAAAATTGCGTGGTTAGTTATGATACTTTTTTAGATTATGAATACATTTAATTTAACTCGTTTGTGGTACAGTCTACTTTGGACCGAAAGATTTTACTATATTCGTCTTTCTTTATTTATACTGTAGTTTTTTGAAAGCTAAATATAGCCTTATAGCCTACCCATAATTTGGAAAAATCGGTTGAAGTACTAAGATTGTTTTATTATTGCAATTTATATGATTCTAACTAATTTAAAATATAAAAGAAATCTTTTAATATATATTTGACAGCATCTTTTTAAAAAATTAACAATGCATTAATTAAACCTCTTTTCATTTTAGTAATAAAACAAAATTCGCTACGCGCGTGCTTTTTCTTTCTAATACTATTTTCCGCCAAAACATCGAAGTCATTATTACGTTATTGGATACGCATACGCTTTACAGTCCATTGTAACTATGTATTTATCATAATGATACGTGCGCATTCGCATATTTCTTAATTTCCATTTTCCCTTTTTCCGCTTATGCTCCCATCCCTACTATCTCCTGCGCGTTGACCATTTAAGAACCACATCATATATTGTGAACGCGTATTCCTGCGTGATAATATTTAGCATAACGATAATATCATTCTATTCTTAAGATACGCGCTTCACAATTTTGATTGTTGTAATATTAATATCAATATAAATTGCAGAAAATAAATATAATATCCATTTTGTATACAAGTATAAAATCATTTATAAGCATATTTTTATAATGTAAAGAAAGTGATTCTTAATATGTTATTAGATACTTTTAACTTAAGGTAAGTTTACGGTGATTTTTGAAGTTTCCACAGTTATTAAACTGTCAACTTCGAATTTTTTTACAACATCCCTGGTAGAAAATTAATCTAGAACTATGTAGATCTATCTAGTTTGCCAAGGAAATAATCGAGGGCCTCGATAAAACTAGATAATTTTCTACCATAATATTATAACATAAAAGTAAAGTTTTTCACTAAATTTAAGTACAGATTTTCAATGTAAAAGAAAAATTTCGATCTAAAATTAAAACTGAACTGTAGTATACTTGATTAGATTTTATATAAGAAGGTTTAATTACTTTAAACTAATCATATTTTGTCTATTTTAGATTCAAAAAAGTCATATCCTTTAAGTAACTTGCAATTTTCATAATTGCGGAATTGCATAATAAAGTATTGCATGCCAGAAAGCATGTCAATTTCGTACGCTCTTTCTTTTTTCCACTCCTTGACCCCATCACCCACATCCCCTCCATCTATTCAATCCATCCACCTCATCCAATACCCTACCTCGTATTTCCTGTCCTCCTAAAATCATTTGATTTCATTTTCTTTTCATTTGAAACATATATAAATATATCATACGTGTATTTATGATAATTTTTATTTCCACGCTCCTCCACTTTTCCCATCATCCACCACACTCAACCCAGCTATATTTTCTACATTCTGTTACGCTCCCGGTTCTTTCTGACCCCTTCACTTCATTCCTCGATTCACTACATCGTAGAAAATGAAGCGTTAATTTGCGTCTTAAGCTTAGTGATTAGAATCATTCTTTTACTTAAGGATTCTCTCCAAATTCCCCACATTGCTCTCACCCACTCACCCCACTCTTCCCCTTTTCTCCCTTACACTCCTGCTTTTTCCTTCCCCTCCCCATTGCCGCTATAAGTACTACGACGTAGTAAACTCGTATGTATTTCAGCGTGACGGTTTTAGCGTGACGATCGTATAATTATTTGGTTAAGAAAATTCTTCATCTATATTCCTCATTATCCTCTGACTTATCCCACTCTTTCCCTTTTATTCCCTCATGCTTGTAACGAGCATACACACCACAAGGAAAATCTCCGTAAAATGTTTGTATCTCGCGTGCTTTCTCCGAAATCAGATGTGCACTTATCGATGCAATGCGAGAATTTGTAGCCGCAGTTAATCACTGTAGCGTGGCCTTAAAGTAAGGAGTCACGAGAAGAGCTGGTAATATGCCGCAATTGCTCTTCCTCTTTCGATTGAGATTCACCTAGGGGGTAAACATCTACGCTCTGGAAGTTCCCGGTAGCCGATAATGCCTGCTGCTCCGATCGTCCGATGCGCGCTAAGGACGCGCAAACTCCGAGAACGTCTCATCATTGAGAAATCGACGAGAAGCAGAACTGTTCTCGATGCCGGCGCTTTCTCCGCCGTCTGGCAAGTCGTTCACCAGGTGCCGAAAAACCCTCGAGCGGAATGAGCCATCGTCAACGCCACGTGTTCCAGCAATTGAAAAATAAAGATAAGTGGAAACGACCGAGTACGCCAGACACCCCGCGATATTTCTACACTCTCGATCGCGTTCAATTCTAGCTCATTTAATTTGGATGTCGACCTTGAGTTCAGTCTTAAAATTTATTTCATAATTGTTGGGCAATTATTTCACATTTTTACATGCTTCTATATTATTGCCATGAACCCACTAAGCACTACGCCGTAGTAAACTCGCGCGTGTTTCTGCGTGATGGTTTTAGCACATTTTTATAATTCAAAATGTATTTTAATCAATATTTGCAGTTGAAAATATAATATAGTATTTTTACATACACATTATATAATGATATACAATAATTTGCAAAGTAGTTAAAGTTCAAACAATGTTTCTCGGTATCAAGCCGACCGCGACGTGTGTTCATAAAAAATGACACACAACCACAATCAATGTACATACAACTGAAACGCACAGACCTCAGCATTGAAAAAACTACATGCACACCTCGTTTACAACCGAGACCAGCATCAACGTATCTTTCCGAGCTAGAAACAAGTTATACGGCTCTAATTACAAACATCACACTCCTCCATTTTCCTTTTTTTCCCCACTCGTAATTTTTCAAATGAAGCCATTTACACGGCCGCGCGACGGTGAAACCTCGCGTATTTTCGGGCGCGAACTCGTCGCCCCCCCCATGACAGATTCGCGCGCGCGTTAATTACCCCTGGGCTCTGGCGGCGCGCAATGCGGTGTACCGTCGGTTCCCCTATATATACATATACACACATATATATATTTATATATATACACATCGCTCGCGCGTTGTTCGCCCGCCGGCCGGCTTATGCACACGCCGATGGCGAGTGAATTATGCCCCCACCCTCCTTCTCCCGCGGCATAAATCCATTTGCGCGAGAGAGCGTTCAGCGGCAGAGAGCGCGAGAGAAGCACCGCGCGGTGTATTGTATCCGACCAGTGGTGTATGTATAGTGTAGCCCTTGCTCGCGCGACGCCCTGTATTTTTCTCCTTCGCGCGCAGTGCTCTTTCGGCGTGTTATGCGAGCTCGCGCGCAGCTGTGCCAGAAAGAAATATATACGCGGCTGGTGCTGTCGTGCTAATGGCGAAATGAAAGGAGAGAGGGTTTCGGGTACATTGTTTTGTCGGGTGGGGGGATGTTTCTTTGGAGATTGGACTGGTGAAGATTGTTTATGGGGTGTTCGCGGGAAGTGGGCGGATGTGCCTTGTTTCTGCGGTTGTTGGATTAAAAACAAAATTAACAGTTATCATTGCATTGTGGCTTTTTATCGGGTACATCGTTTGTAATTTTCTTTTGTAAAGCACTGTTATAATACTTAGAGTACAAAATATTTGTGATATTTATTTGTATATATAATAGTTTTAAAGAGGATCTCTATTATTTGGATTCATACCCTTTTTTACTATTTTACTCTGAACTTTCCAAGACTTTTTTATAAACTTTTGAAAGTAGATCTAATGAAAATTTTATATTTATTATCAGTATTTATAAAAAATATTTATACAATTAAATTTAATCTAATCTTATCTAATCTAATCTAATTTAATCTAAAAGTATACGTAAAATCTGCACATAGCTGATAAATAAAAAATCTAAGCTTTTCTGAAAATATATTCGGATGGATCTGTTAATTCCTAGAATACATGCAAGCAAAATATTGGAAACCTGATATTTCGTACATATTTGAAAAAATGTTACCGAAAATAGCAGTATGTCATGTTATAGCGAATCTATTTCCAAATAGAATGCACCAAGAATTTTTCGATAATTGCTTTTTTATAAATTGTATACCATGAGTTATTTTTTCAGCATCAAAGGCTACCAATTAGATTTTTACTCTATAAATTTTCTTGTAAAAAATTCTCGGAAGAAGTCAGAAAAAATATTATTTTCGCATTTGTATTGTAAAATAATTTTACGTAACTAAAAGTCTACAGGGAAAAAGTATTCTAGCTGATGGAGGTAGAAATTTGCGGAAATAATTTTTCTATGCACGCAAGTACATTTGTCATTTATTCTCATTCATTTGTCATGCACAGCTATTACTGTATTTCAGAATGGCGAAATTTCAGTAAATATCGCGTGTACATGAGCTGTCTCGCTAAGGGTAAATTTGCAGTGTAACAAAAACTTTCGTACAGAAATATGATTTTTACATACTGTTCAATAGTAAAGTGTCGGAAACGCTTCAGAAATTAATTTCAAGCACATTCAAAAAATAATTCTTTACAAGAATTTAAAGGATTAAGAGCGTATATATGGGCTGGTTGCGCGTAGACTTACGTGCCACCTAGTAGCCAAAGTGCTTACGAAAGTGGTGAGCTCGTTCATGTGAAACTATCTGCTTAAGTATTGCGCCATTCTATGATCATTTTCTCTAACGCATTTATAAAATAGCATTCTCTGCAGACAGTGCAATCTGCCTATTTGCTTCTAAATTCTTTACAAATTTTTTTACGATAACGGGTAATTCAAAAGTAAATGCAACTATGCAGTGTGCAAGCCAAAAAGCGCTACACCGACAAATACAAAAATGTAGCACTTTCAACTCCACACGTAAAGGCAAAATTTATAGCTATCAGAGCCGGAATCAAACTGGGTCCAACTACGAATTTCTTTCCTATTCACGCGTCTTTTTCACTTAGCTGGTTACTACATTTGAATTTCGTGCCTAATTGAGGCCTCTATCTTGCCGGATAAGTATTGTCCGACTAGAAAATTTTGAATACTACTTAAAATTAAATTTTTATAATTGATATATAAGAAGAAAACTATTGCATAACTTTTTGTACTCAAACTAAATTTTTAGCTATTTTAGTTTTCTAGTAATATGTAAAAATCGTCATTTTTTTGATAAAAGAAACTTTCACATTGTTCACTTCAACTTTTTCAAATATGAATTTTTATCGATGAAACTTTCTATGAGATGCAACATGTGAAAATGGCGTATTTTGAAATACATTTTGTCAAAATCGTGATTGATCTTTTCGATTGCAAAAGTTGTGTTACAAAGTTTCGAATTATTAACTTGTAGCTATACTAAAACCTTCATTATGAGTTATAGAAATCTTTTGGTAAGTTTTACATTCCAACTCATTGTCATTAGAAAGTACTGGTAATTTTTCTGTCATTTTTCTGTACTGCACTCGCAGGATCAAACTATTGCCACAATAGACACAACAATTGCCAGTACTTTTAAACAATAATTAGTTGGAATTTAAAATTTCCCAGGAAACTTCTACGACTTATAATAAAGATTTTAGTAGAAATGAAAGTTAATATTTGGAATATTTGTAACACAACTTTTGCGATCAAGAGAATCAATTCACTATTTTGACTAAATGTATTTAAAAATTCGCTATTTTCTTCCAAAATATCTTCTAAGACTTTTTTCACGTGTTATACCTTACAGAACACACTAATAGTATATTGTGCAACTAGGGGGGGAATTGGGCCATTTCTATCAAGGGTGAGACAAGTACTAAAATTATCACCCGAGGTAGAAATTGCCCTCCCCCTTGTTACACACCGTACTTTTTTGACAAGTGCATGTAAGGCCCTTTATATGCATATAGGGCTAATGGGGAGTTACATATTTTGAGTCGTGCGCCATTCACTTACTCCAAATACTAGAACTTCTCAAAATTTTAACAATTTTGAAAATTTGTTGAAAAGTTTGAATCTGTGGAGTAATGAATCCATTACTCACCTACAAACAGTAAAGTAATGGATTCATTATTTTCCTAAGGCAGTAATGGATCCATTACTCCACGGTTTGCAGTTGAGTAATGAATATTACTGCCCAAGGGCAGTAATGGATTCATTAGTCCACAGTTTTGTCAACGACGCTCGAAATGGGCATCTTGCCATTCGCTTTAGATACATGAAAAAGAGCCTATTACATGCACGTGTTAAGAAAAGTAATTTAATCAACTGTCAATGCCTTAACGAACTACAAGCCCGCGCTATCTCCCTCTCAGACTTGGCAACCGCTTCCCATGTACCTTTTGTCCTCCGACTTGTTTCCCTTATCCTATATTAAAACGCGAAATTTCACGCGGGGCCGCAGTTAACACGACCGAACCTCCCCCCCCCCTGCTTCACCACACCTACACAGCAGCCTCGAGTTTCTCACTCCGCGCTTATACCGAAAATCGACTGACTTTTACAAGAAACTCGCTCGCGCGCCGCTCTTTTTACGCGTCCTTCGGGGTGTCGTAGCCGCGTGCTCGCAGCCCAGAAACTTATAATAGGATCGAAAGAGGGTGAGCGAATAAGAGAGTGAGAGAGAGGGCGGAGGGATGGAGGGAGACCGAGGTACAGAGACGCGAGGAGGAGCAAAAAAGACGGAAAATAGAATGCACGCGGGCGCGCGCTGTAACCGAATAATTCGCAAGAGAGTCCCCATGCATTGTCTAGCCTTATAAGTTTTCCCCGCAGTTCCGGCTGCAGACGCGCTGGCGCGCCGGCGTCGACGCCGTGGCGCGAGCGCAAGAGCGAGCGCCGTCTTTATTTTGCTCTCTTTCTTTAAGGGTCCATTCACAGTGACGATGCCGAGGTTGAAGTCTTTATAGTTCTTTTATGGCAACGGTTGTCGTGAGTAGGCAAATTACTTGTATTTCGTCGCGATGCGCTGTGGCGATTCTCGTGCTTTTTATGCTCGTTGAATTTTTAATTTTGCAAATTAATTTCTAAAAGTTGGCCCCAATTCGTTGGTTTATATAGAATTGGGGATAACTTTTAGAATTTTGTGAAATTAGAATTTCAACGAATAAAGTGTGATAGTATGTATTTTGGTTCGTATTTTACTACGACGTTCTATTAAATTTTAAGAATCCATTCATACTGAAATTGATGAGATTGTTTTTACTTGTGATGGATAGCATCAGACTAGTCATCCTTTTGCAACTAACGTAGTGGACCCAGAATCGTCTATCATAATGGCTCATAGATTACATTTGTTTCCAAACGATGCGCATATCTGTATGCTTACGAATATATATGATACTTTATGTCGAAACGTGATTATTCATTGTTCAGAACAAGGGATTAATAACCTGCATGACTTGACTGTGATTTTCGAGCTTGAATTCTATTTTGTCGTGAGAATATGAAATACCGATTTGATTACTACCTTAATGGATTTTCACATTTATCGTAGTGGACCCTGAATTCGATAACGTGATACGAACCTCAAATCATTTTGCTGTACAAGTTGTTGACAAATAATTGAAAAAATTAGCAGGTAATATGATTTCTTCTATAGAATTTACTATGTTAATATACTGGTTTAAATAGATAAATACATTTTAAATAAATATTCATTTTAAAATACAATAAATAAAACAAAAATTGGGAGGGAGTAGTTATCGAAAATCATTTTGCGAGTCGAAATGATTCTCCGTAAGTGATAGAAGACCCAGTTCTCAAGACAGTCGAACATCAGGTAGTAAGAATTCGGGCAGTGATAAAACCCGGTGTACGCGATTCAGAACTCTTTTAATAGAAATTACAAAAAGATTTGTTATATCCTTCATTTGAACGTAGAAGGAGAAAGTAAGTTGCGAAATACGAAAAGGAACTGATGAAATGGGAAGCAGGCAGAAAATGACGGATACAAAATAACACACTTCCAACAATTAATAGGATATGTAACAGTTTTGGTTTATTAAATAAATAAATATTTGTACGTCGCCTGAATTACACTAACTAGACTTTGGTACGGTTTATAAAGTTACTGGAGCGTCGACGCAAAACAGAAAAATAGAATGATGTGTACGACCGACTCGCCCGCGTAATGATTGACAGATATTCATAGAAAAGTGCACTTCTGTTAAATATATTTTACACCCGGGTTGATACACTTTCAATTTCGGGCAATAATAAAAATCATTAAGTTCCCATTGCATAGACAAAGATTTTTTGATTTTTGACATACTAACTGTAAGTCGTTAAGGATCGTGCTTTATGCATCATGTAGTATATATGAGGAATTCCATAAGAAATCTGCACTTAGGCGGTTCAAAAAATAATAAAAAGAAAGTTAAGGCACACCTCTGCAACCATTTTTTTCTCGTTCTATAGGTCATATAATATACGTGAAAAATATCCAACACGCAAAACAGACTATGTCTTTTTTATAAAACGTGTATCAATTTCTCTTATGGGAATTTAACATGGGAATTAAGGACTAAGAACGGTCATCATTCCTATAACAATTACTTGGCTTTAGAGGGTGCAAACAATTTTTTCACGCAATAGCTGTTTTTCTCTACTTTATATTCTATTAATAAGAATAAACTACCGATTTTCTACTTAAAAGAACTGGAAGCTGAGCAGCTAATTTTCTTGAAAGATTAAACACCAAAATTTATATTTTTCAAAAGAGGAAAATGTAATTTTAAACTTATAAAAGAGTAAGTTAACGAGTTTAATCCTTACCAAAAAAATAAATACCAAAATTTATACCTTTTAAAAGTAGATAATGTCTGCTCGACATTTTAAAAGAGTAAATTAAGTAGACTAATTTTTATAAAGAATAAAGTGAAAAATTTCTTCTTTACAAAATTGGAAATTTTACTCCTGGGGGAACATTTTGTTTCAATATAGGTGCATCTGTGTTTTCACGATGAGCATTATGATAAGTGAAGAGAAACCTAAAACGTCAATACCTCATAACCTCTAAACTCTTATACAATGACAGGTTAAAAAAGCTCAATATCCCATAACCTCCAAATTCTGATACACAGACAAGGCAAACAAAATCTCAATATCCCATAAACTCCAAACACTTATACACAGACAGGCTAAAAATAATTACCTACAATCTTAAAACTCTTTATAGCTTAAACCAAGTTTATAGCTCAATATCCCATAACCTCAAAATTCTTATATACAAATTGATAAAAAATTTAAGCTTAATGACCATAACCTCTAAATTCTTGTACACAGACAGCTGTCAAACCGAAACCTCAATACCCCATAATTTCCAAACTCTTATACACAAACAAGCTGTTACGGCACAAAGCCGGATTCACGAGAGGAGAAATTAATAATTCAATAACAGTTTAAACTTTCAAAATTATATTTATTCAAATGCCTAGCCGATATATTCCTGTGACGCATTAACATTAAAAAGCCAATTCTTTCCCTAATAGTCACACGATGTGAACCACACGAGAGTCTAAACTGCACTGCCTTGTTGTTGTCGAGAGCGCCAACGCTGACCCTTTTTTTTACGACCTTTACGCGTAGCCGATTTCATTTGGTTCTCTTTCTTTCATAACGCTTTAGTTAATACATTGCATCATTTCAGCACTGCATATTTATTTATTATCAATTTCACATTATAATATTCGCCGTCAATTTTACTTTACAATAATTATCATTATTTCTGTCAGTAACACAAGACAAACCAAAAACTCAATGCATAGCTTAAAAATCGACATCCCATCACCTCCAAACGCTTATACAGATAATCCAAACCTAAAATGGCGATACCTTATAACTTTCGAACTCTTATACACAGACAGGTAAAGTTTATAACTAAATATTCCATAACCTCAAAATTCTTATACACAAACGGGTAAAATTCAAAGGTTAATGTCCATAATCTCCAAATTGTTATTCACTAACATGCCAAACCTGTAGATTATTTAGGGCTTTGATTTAACCCATCAGTGTACAAGTGTTTGGAGTTTATGGGATATTGAGGTATTGTTTGCCTTGTCTGTGTATCAGAATTTGGAGGTTATGGGATATTGAGCTTTAAGTTTAACCTGTCTATGTATAAGAGTTTGGAGGTTATGAGGTATTGACATTTTAAGTTTCACTTGTCTGTGTGTAAGAGTTTGAATGTTAGGGAGTATTGAGGTTTTCGATTTAGCTTGCTTGTGTAGAAGAATTTGCAATTCTCTTCAATTATAATAATACTCATCGTAAAGACACAGATGCACCGGTATTTAAACAAACATCCCCTCCAGTAGTAATATTTCCAATTTTGTAAAGAATAAATTTTTCACTTTATAGTTTATAAAAGATTAGTCTACTTAATTTACTCTTTTAAAATATCGGGCGGACATTATCTACTTTTAAAAAGGAGAAAGTTTGGTGTTTATTCTTTTGATAAGTATTAACACTCGTTAATTTGCTATTTTATAAGTTTAAAATTACATTTTCTTCTTTTGAAAAACATATATTTTGGTATTTAATCTTTCAAAAGAATAAGCTGCGCAATTTCTGCTTTTTTAAAATAGAGAATCGATAGTTTACTCTTATTAAAAGATTAAACTACTTAATTTAATCCTTTCTGCGTCAATTTTTATTCTTTTAGGTTTAGAGTGAAGTTACTAAAGATTCAATATTATTGAACGAAAGATGGAGAAGTTTTTTAAAAAACAGTAGAGTTCCTCATTAATTAAATCTTTTAAACATTGAAAAGCTATTTAAAGAAAATTTGATCTGTATTTTGTATACATAAGCTGACAATCGAAAACTGGGTTACGTGCTTATAAAGAAATCATGACTTATACATTTTTATTATAAAATCCGTATCGAACAATTCTTCAAAATGAATAAGAAATCGTATTTCTCGTGTTAACAGTACTGTAAAATTGAAGCAGTACTCACTATGAATGGAGCCTTAGCCTTGGGAGAGCGACTGAATCTCCAGTGTCGCTCGACCACATCCGACTCTTTCTCCCTCTCCATCTCCCTCTCTTTCGCTTCCCACCCTACCCCACCCGTCAACCTAATTTTACGCTCTCACGCCGCCGCGCGTACGTATATACATACATCGGCTACGGAGGGTCGACGAACTCGTTATACATCTCCTCGTTGAATGGTCGCAATTTTTGGAACCGTAAATATGGGACTCCCCAGTCAATGCCAAATCAAAGCGCTCTCGCGGTACGTTCAAAGCTCGAGGATTTCGCGAGTCTCAACTCGAACGCAGCGCTTATCAGTTATAACGCTTGGGGTGTAAGCGAGGAGTCAGTGCAGATAATACGCCATACGTGGCGAGCGTTTCGCGAGTCCGACTCTCATCCGCGGTTATTATTCGCATCGCTTCGCTTTAAGCCTTTGACTTCGAATTATGCCTTTGTAATTAAGGGGCAGCTCACGAATTGCGTAACGCTTTGAGATCGGAGGGGAGGAGGTAATTATTAGTTACGGGGTGTACTAAATGCATAGGAAAATCAGCGTAAATGCATTAGGTAGGGGAGGAAGGGTTTTAAAATGATCAAAAACAAAGTTACGTAATTTGCGAAAGGCTTCTAATTAGAAATCTAATAGTTCCGTTTTGTCGATAGCACATTTCTACCAGAACAAAGCGTAAATTTATATGTTTAATTGGTTCATTATTTTCACCAAAGATCATGATTAATGGAAACAAAAATTGAAAAATTTAGATACGTTCTTTTACCGAACTTCAAAATAATTATAATGGAAGAATGGACTTTAATACGAATTTTATTGTATTGATTATTTTTGTCATAAATTCATTCATTTATAATATTATACTTTTAGCATACGACAAATCATTTCAAATTTTAAAGAAATTACTACTTTAATGTAATTATATTTTAGTATAGATGAATATAAATTAATAAAGTTATATATCTCTTGGATTGGGCTTATATTTAGCATCATTTCTAACGTATTATAAGAAGGCATAATTATCGAATAATTATTGAACACTGTATAGGTTAATGTAACTTAATATATCTCTTGGATTGGTCTTACTTTTGGCATCACTTTTAACGTATTAACAACGCATACGTATAGAATTATTATGAAACACTGAGAATCAAAAGGTTCAAATAACTTGTTTTAATAAATTCGTATTGTTGATATTATCTATTAAAAACTTGAAGTACCTACACTTGTATATTTATTCAGTGTATCAGCTATATTAGTTGCAAATTATTTAGGCATATAAATTCCGATTATCTAAGTGTATCATGTTATAATTCATCTTTATGAGAAGATAAACAGTATTAGTTCCTGCAATGGTAATAAATTAAGTTCGCAGGTCCGATTGCCAATTAACTCTCATGGAACCTAATTAGCATATTATAGTTATTTTGGCATAGTCAATTCTCAAATGGGTATTATCACCGATAAATATTTTTTAGCGGTTGAATTGTCAATAATTCGGATATTCACAGAATCATTTTGATTGAAATTCTCCCAAAAAATGAACACAAGAATTAATTTTACAAATGTGAAATACAAGCAGCACACTATAATTTTGGTATTGAATATCTCAATGATGAGAACTGAATTACGCTGTTCCGTGCTATTTCTAATCCAATTTGAATTCACCATTTCAATGAACCACTAACAACTCGTGTTATTCCTTTACTTTTCAAACCTACGAATATTTAATGCTACAACGTCGTTATTACGCATGCAAATGGAACGAACTGGAATAGCGGCATAATGTTTGCCGCGTCTCGGTGTACTCTCGGGGCGTCATTCCTTAAACCTCATTAAAATTTCCCACATAAACCTCTCGAGGAGGGCTAAGGGCTGAGATAGAGGAAGAGCTTCACTAGCTGCTGCTATTCGAAAAGCGACCGCCCAGGATGTAGTGGGGTTAGTTGCTAAACGCGCTGCTTCATTACACGCGTGTCGACGAGGCGATGCGGGGCTTTTCTTGCTCCCCGCACTCGAGCATACGCTATACGAGCATAACATTCGTGGCTTTTGACTCGTCGCGCTCAAATTCCGTACCCATCCCCCCTCCACCTAGCTTTCAACTTGTACGCTTTGTGTATATCAAAGTTTTAAAGGTAGCAATCGACTTGTTAGCCCGAGAATTATTAATCATTCTGGTATTTGTTTGAAAAAGTACACAGTGCAAAAGTAGTAAATACTTGTTACGTGTTTGTATTTGTATATAATATTATCTTTAACTACTTTAATCGGTTGAATGTTCCATTATAATCTAATAATGTATCATGAATTGTACATGAAAACGCATTAAATTATGTATGTATCTGCTGGCTTTACAGAAGCAGTAATTCCCCACGAAAGCTTGTGTGCAAGCAGGAATAACTTTACATTGACACACTTGAAACAAGTTGACGGATGGTTCATTGGAATTGCACGTACGTGCGCATGTAAATAAAGTTCAAAATTTGTTTATCGACGTTGGTGCCAGAATAACAGAAATTGGTATACAGATACGTATAAATTTAATTAATTATAAAAACAAATTTTCACGTTCTATTTAGTTTTACAAATCTGTACTTTTAATTAACTTTCAGCTACCGTAATTATCTGGGTAAACTGGAAAATGCGCAATGTAGATCAAATAAACGACGAAACGTGTGGTTTCTGAAAAAGTAAGTCGTGCTCTAAAGTCTAAATTTCAATTTTGTGAAATTATTCGATCGAAATTAAATATGGTTTTAAGTAGATAAAATATGTTTCGTAAACAAAAAAGTAAAAATAGCCGACTGAAGTTTTAAATTATTTCATCGAAGGAGTTTTGTTAACTTATACAATGCTTGAAGATGCAATTATAAAATCTTAAAAATATAAAATTAACTTCAAGAAACACTTTTTTGAAGAAAAAGAATTATATATTTTTACTTCTCCCCATGTACTCTAACCTTAAATCAACGTCTCCATTAGCAGAATTGTACGTGTTTTTTCCTTTCCTGAAAACTCTCCCACTATTCTTTAAGTTACGTATCCTCGAGTTTAAATAAATCCTAAACACCCTACGATCCACCCTTAAATTACTTTAATTTACATGCCTTCAATACTACAAAAGCTATTGCGATTTTCCATAGTCAAGGCAGCAATCGACACTGGTTCACTCGCCTCGGAAGTACCATGCCAATCGCCAAGTCGCGGCATCAAAAGCAAAAGCAAGCATTCTCGTTAAACAGTCGCCAATACAAAGTTTGCCACTCACGGAATTAATGTAATTGTAGAGCGAGAGGCCGTCGTCCCAGGGCTCCTCTCTCTCGCAGGACAGGTTGGCGGGCCGTAGGATGTGACTGCGATCCAGCGCTGCCAGGCCGTGCACGAACACCTGCACACTGTCGTACATCAGAGCCGGCTCCGCCTGAAAGAGAAAAGTCGCTCACTTGAATATCGGTCCTCCCGACTAAATGCCTAATGGGTTACACGGCATTTGTTTGCAAAGGCTGGGCTTATATCCGCGTGGCGTATAGTACGCGTGGGATGGCTTATCGCCGCGACGCGATTATTTATCATTTGGTAAGATGGGTGAATGATTGTTTGCACGGGTTGATTGTGATTTTCGAGCTTGGAGTTTGTCGCGAAGTTTTCAGGGGATGTGAGATATTGAGGTGGGGTAAAATAGGGGTACAAGTGATTGCAGATTTTGGACGATTTCTGGGGGATTTAAAAAATGATTATGATCAGTTGAGACTTGACATGGTCTCTGTACTTACTTATGATATTAAATAATTTTGTCTAAATTACTTGAACTGATACTTTAAAGAAATTATTAGCATAATAACGCTGTATTTGTATTGAAACTATATTATACTATTAAATTTTAATCGAGAAAATAAGTAACTTAAAAACCATTAAGGGGAGGGTTCGCGATTTTACAGAGTGACTAGCTCATCGAATTACTACTTTACTGGCTTTTCACTATTATAATTGTTTCAGTATGTTAATAAGTAAAAAAAAATTATTTTTTTATTTACAATTATCTTATATTGTACACAGAAAGATATATTAATATTTCATAGGATGCTTATAAATAATTAATATAAATAATATTTATAAATGTTGTTATTTGGCATTTCCCAAAACTACGGGATAAAACGGTAATATTAATTTTATTAATATTTTTCTGGTAAGTACTTCATTTGGTTCTACTCCGAATAATAGCATTAATAGCAGAAAAATATTATAAAAGCGAAAAGTCGGGGTTTTGTTCAAAACAGGCCATTGAATTTATATGATAAATTTAAGCGATAACACTATGCTACTTGTTAGTTTTTTCATTACTAAGTCGGTGGAGATAGACTCTATTGTAAAATAAATCGGATTCCGAAGGATCGCATCTGCTCTAGAAGCGCCGTGAATGCATCAAATGCTTACAGGTTTTGCGCTGCTCTATTATTTATAAAATTAATCTGAACACGGCGTACGGAAATGTTTATTTACTGTATCGTGGATCGGATTACTCGCGCATGAACAAAAATTGCCGAAGTGATATTTTGAATTCTTGGTCGATTGAAGCCTGGAGAGTTTAAAAATTGAATAGGTTAATAACTTTTACGTTAAAAGTAAAAATTCACGGGGATGCCGGCGATTCTTGATAATAATAGCGTTGTATCATATTTTGTATTTACTTTGTAGTGTTTGTAGAGTTGATTGCGAATGTAAACTGAAAAAGACATGTTGTAAACATGGCATACCTGTATGATTCCCGATCTATTCAGTATTGCGTGGCCAACCGGTTGAAATCGTTCCATTTGTTTTAGCGTTTCAGCGACTGAATGCTCTTCTAAATCAACTAATCGAAAGGCAGTCATGTTTACACTATTATACTTAAAGTCTTCGAGATCGAACGTTTCAATGTCCTGAACAAAGGAAAAGTAACACCTGTTTTTAAAATATTCGTTTAAAACTCGTTATATTCTACAAGTAAAATACTTACAAAACTTGTGAACATATAATGATATCTATAGTCATTCATTTGTAGTTGCAATATCTGTAATAAGAAATAAGAAATCCAATCATGTAACGAAAATTAATTTTAATATTTTCTTTAACATTTATAAACTCACTGCTCTAAAGAATTGTTGCATGTACATAGGATCTGTATCAACAATTAGTTTGTAAATCTCTTTGTGTCGGACTTCTCTAAGGACTTGTCTATACGACCCAGGACCAGCCTGGCGAATATACATCTCCGTTTTCGGCGAAGGCGGCGATTTTACTAAGTCTTGCAATTTGAATAACCCTGGAAAGTAAAGAAATAATATAAATGTATTGAATTCATCTTTCATTTAAATCGTATTTCAAAAATAGCTTAAATAAAAAATTTGTCAATTTCAATAACCCTGGAAAGTAAAGAAATAATATAAATGTATTGAATTCATCTTTCATTTAAATCGTATTTCAAAAATAGCTTAAATCAAAAATTTGTCAATTTCAATTCTGATCATTTGAAAGTATTATTTTCGGTACTATAAAATTTATCTGGAAAATAAATATTTAGTATTAATGTCTTGCATTCTAAATAAATATGAATAATTAGATTGTATAATCTAAGGCATGCTACTTTTCGAATAATACTTTGGTTTTTAGATTTTGATACATAGATTTACTTTAAAAAGACGTAATAAATGAAGAGTGCATATGCGGCAAATGTGGCGCACACGAAATTATTACTATTTTCAGACAAATTTTCATTAAATTAAACTTACAAGTCTTCAAATCTGTTATTTATATTATATTATTCATTAAAAAGTCTTATAAATTATATAAATATTCGATTTTGATTATTATTGTTATATAGCCTAGTTCTCAGCTGTTATATGAAATTCTTCAAAATTTAATAAAATACAGGTCAAAACAATGAATAACTTATACCTTTTTTATTATCCTAATATTATTTTCAATAGTAATGAAGAAATATGTCGCCAGAAACAATTTATAAGCATAATTACAACAGCGCGCCATTCTACCCGACACGGCGGGTAATGTGGAAAACAATTTCTATTTATTGTATTGTATTAATTCTTTATCTTAGATTTAATAAATCTATATATAAAATCTATATATAAAACGGTTTCAATAGTAAATTAGACATGTTTAACTAACATTTAGTACATTTTTATATTTGATTTTAGCAATTATTTAGTAGATATCCGATAATGAACCTTAAGTACGCCATATTAGCCGCATCTCCCCTATGCAAAGTATGTGTGTGAGTGATATTTATTTGTCGCTAAAAAATTGGTAAAGTCTAATTTAAATTTTAATATTTGAATATAATTATTTATATCTTTTAAATCTAACAAAGACTTGATTTAGTTTCCCCTTTAACTCTTTTCTTTACAATCTGGAATCAGAAAACGGATGTGAAAACTACCCTTGCGCATCCCCTCTTAATGGATCTTAGCTATTTGAAAAATTTACGACTCATTTGTAAAATACTAAGTTGAAAATAAGTTGAATTAATTTTTTATTGTTCGCCGATGAAAAAGGAAGGCCAGATAAAAATATCAGCGAACCGCTGAACATTAAATTCTTATCCAATTCCCAATCCAATCAGAGGAAATTCACTTGGCAAGAAACTGAAACTCTTTTATTAACTTCTATAAGAGTACATTTTCTCTCTAATTAGTGGGAGTCGCTTTACACTCGAAAAAGTTTAGAGATAGAGAGAGATAAAGATAGAGAGAGCGGGAGAGAGAGAGAAAGAATAAGCTCGCATTGAAATTCATTTAGCGGTTTCTAGTGGAGCGCTTGTTTTGAGAAGTTTTCTAGTTAGTTAACCAGAGATAGAGAGCGTGATGAATTTTCAGCGCGAAAGCACTGTGCAAAGAAGAACGAGTAATCGTCGTCATGCAGTTCGATCGGAAAATAGGGAAGTCTTAGCGAGGGAATTTCGCGTGCCTTTTCAACAATAAAAGCTGGAGAGAGAATATGAGAAAGCGCGAGAGAGAAAGAGAGAGAGAGAGTAAGTGAGAGAAAGAGTGTGTTAGAGAGAGCGAGAGAGAGGGATACTGCTAAAATAATGAATAGAGAGAAAAAGACTGAAGGAGCTGCGAGGGAGGGACAACAGAGTTGAAACGAGCAAAGTTGGAACTTGTCACTTCCGTTTTCGTTCAATCTTCCAGCGCTGCTCTCCAGCCTCTTCTCTCTCTCTCTCTCTCTCTCTCTCTCTCTCTCTCTCTCTCACTTTCTCTCTTCCGAGTTCTCTATCTCTCGCTTTCTCTCTGCTCACGTGTTGCAACCCTAAAATTTCGCTTCCAGCTCGCTGAATTCATCAGCGCGGATGCGGTATATATATACCGGGAGGGAGACCCGACGGCAAAATTCAGCCCGCACGACATTGCGCGCGAAAAGGAAATGAGGAGCCGCCGAGGCTTGTTTTCCATTTTCTCGCAAAATTCGGGGCACGGCGCGCTTGGTGTACATGTATACTTAGATGGAGACGCGTTTTGATTATCTTGACGCTTCCGCTATAAGTTGGAGAGACGCACTGTTACGGCGCGGAACGAGCTGCGAAATTCATACGGCCCCGTGTACTCGATATAACTGGATGTTATTACGCTTGAATGTGATTTGCTTGGATGGAGTTTTGATTAGGAGGAGATTTCGAGGCGCGAAGTGAAATGCTTGCACTGTGGACGATCTAATTTCTTGTTTTGTATGTATAAAGTTTCATCATTTTGCAGGGGCTGGGCATACTCGATTCAACTGGCTGGGAAAGAATGAAAACTCCCGTTCAAAAGAAGATTTATGGAGAGCTGAATTTTAAATTACGTTTAGGATGAATAAAAGGAAGTATTACATTTTTTATATCGAGATTTCATGAGAATGAATTTTTTAAAAATTGATCTGTCTAAATGATCATTAAAATTGTGTATGAGGTCATGAAATAAAAAAAGGAACATGTAAGACCTAGAACGTCTCATAGAAAATATATAGAGAGATAGAAGTATAATATAGTCTGGTTGTGATTATCTTAAATGCTTTAAAATAAACACGTACATGAATAGAATATCGTATGAAATACGTTTCGTACTTTTGTTTAAATCAATAACGATAAAAACAGATAAAATTTGCGTACGTAATATGGTAGTATAATATAGATTCCGTTAACCATTTCTTGAGTAACATGTCAATATTACAATTATGTTGCATTTTTTAAAGCCTAGTCAAATTTATGCATTTTTAATCTATTATACTAAAATACAGGGACGTTGAATCGTCTGAAAACCGCGGTATATAATAAATGTATTGATGATATTTTATCGTTGAAAAGAAATTCAGTCCTCAAACTTTCGACATCACGTCTCTTCTGTATTACACGCAGCACATTGTAAGAAAGTGTTGGAACGTCGAAGGGCTAGAGAAGCGCGCGTGATGGAAGGGTGCGGAAAGATAACGAGATAGATGAGCACAGTCAGCTTTAAAATAAGAAGAGAAAAAAGAGAATCAAACGGAAGGGAGCGAGAATCCATCTAGCCAAGTCAAACTCCTGAAGTTGACAGTTTGACGTTTCCATTCGACGGCCATCTTCAACTTTCAAATGGCGATAAGTTTTTTCTGATACTCTTGCGAAAAGTTGCAGAGGCAATCATAGAGATTTCGCCGAGATTAGTCGCAGGGAACAGTAGCGCATTTTGAATAAAATATTAGCGGTTGTTCGAAAAATTAATTTTAATGCTACCTTCTCCAGGAGTGAGAAAATATATTATTTATGTATTCTAATAAAAACAGTTTATTCTTGTTAGAGATAAAGAGAAATTATAACGAGTCTATAATGAAAAACTAAAATTTTTTTAAACCTTATTAAACAGTTTGAACTTTTTATCCTTTAGTCGTAACCATAAGAGAAAGATATAAAAAACTTTAGGGCGATATTTTACTTATTTTTCAAACCGAATTTGCAATAAACCCGTATTTCACACACCAACATATAAAATTTGCATATTAAATTATGTCTTTCAATATTTTATCTTTTGTGAATGTATAGTAAAACTAAAATTTCATTTGACTAAATATCATTCTCAACAGAAAGAAACCGCTATAACCGCATACAATTTCGTTTTAAAAAGCTAGGTGAATGTAGCAATTTCTACTCTTTTTACTATTTCTACTCGCTTCGTACTTTTTATGTTATTACGAATATTAAATTTATATCCATTAGATAAGTCTAATGCCCATTGCAGCAAAAATACGTTTGAAATTTGACCCAGACAATTCTTATATAAATTCAAATGGCATAGTCAATCTCGAGTAATTGTTTAAAATAGAAAAAGTCGATAATACAGATCCTTGTAAAAAAATCTTCAGTTTTTGAAAAAAACGGCCAACTATGCCTTTTGCATTTGTACAAACATATTCTTGCTCCATTTCCAAAAGATTCTGTTATTATCTGGAATCACAAAAACCCTTTCACTTCGCTTTAATCATGAGCAGGCCCACTCTTACAAAACCCAACTATTACACTAAACCAACATCACACTAACCATAATCCTCTTCGTAAATGATGGCGACTTTGGTCCAGTTGAGAAAGGACATGAGATCCCTGAAGGCCCGGTTGAGGTGGTCCTGGGCCGGGTAGAGATTGATGCTGAACTCCTTGAAGGCCGGCTCGAAGTCGACCCGGGCCTCGAGGTGGGGCACGTCCAGCGCTTCGCAGATGCTCTGTATGTGGGCGCCGAGGAGCGGGTCCGCGGGGCCGAAGATGCCCTGCACCGAGCGCGACAGCTGCTTGCAAGCTGCAACAGACCGAGCAAAGAGCCGAGCGTTAAATTCACCCCGCGCAACCTTCGCGACCTCGATGTATGGTATATTTAGAGGAGATGGGACTCGATGTATATACTCTCTGCATTCGTCGCAATTTCACTCGAATTTCGTTACAGATTTCAGTTTGGGAAATTGATTATCTATAAATTCTATAAATTATCTTTAAAATATTCTTGAATGTGATTGTATGTGTAGGTCTGGGTGTAATTATAGTAGCTGCGTCTTTGAATGGCGTTATATTTTGAGGGGATTGGATTGATAGTTAATGGATCAGTCGAAATGGGTCTATATTTAAGTAGTGAGTTTTCTTTTATACAATTAGCGTAGATTTGGAAACCAACAATATTCTTTTCTGTGTAAAAGTCGATATTCACTACTTTCCTGCGGCTTGACTTATTAAGGCAGCTTTAGCATTACAAACCAGTTTGAGTGTTGATTTTATTGTAAATTAAATTACATGCATATTCTAAGGTTCTATGTGCTTCAAATTGTAAATTATTCTACATTGTAGCATGAATAATAATATGCATAAGTTATAAATGAAAATGAATCATTAATGCAGTCTTAGTATAGAATTTACAGTTTAGATATTGAAACTTTAAACATGAATATTTCTGCTTCAAGTAAGCAAGGGTATATATAGTTTCCAAATATTGGTTGTACTACATATATAGTCTTAATACCAAGACATATAGTAAATATATAGAAGGCTTTCTAAGAAAGTCAAATTTTGCTATTAGTACCACTTTTTAAGTCATAGTGACATATATAATATGTGACATCAGTTCATACTACCTTTTTTAAAAGTACCTTAGAGAATTTTTAACCGCACCGGTCTTCTTTCCTTAACTATCTAAGGGTTCTGAATTGATATTAGTATGGTTATACTTTAGATATTTTTAACATTTTATATATTATAAAAAAATGACTTAAGAAAATATCATCTTCTCACGTAAAACTCCATACTTGGTTTTTCTGAGGTTGTTGATTATTTGTTCTTAAGGGGTTATTCTACTTTAAATGCCAAAAATTAAAAAGTTCCTTCGAAACCTATTTTTCTTACTCAGGAACCTCGAATAAATCGAAATATATCGAAATCTTTGATTAAAAACTTTTAATCGTAGAAAGCTTTATCTTTGAGAAAGCAAAATTCGAAAAAAGTTCTAATAGAAGGTTTACCAAATATTTTTTTAAAATTTTTTAAAAATTGTATTATTTGGTTAGTTACCAATATAAATTAGTTTTTGAGGTACCAAATATAGCAACACTCATACAAATTAGGCATTTTTTGGATTTTTTACTTTAGATAAGTCTGAGTGGAAATATCAGCTGAATTGCACATCAGTCTTTTCCAAAACGCTCAATATATGTAAGAAATAACTAATTAAAAACAATTAAAATTTTGGTTTTAAAAACTTTTAATCATGTTTGCATGCCCAATAATAGATAAAAGAAGTTTCAACTGATACTGAGCTTGTTCACTGAAAACAAATTCAAAGTACAACGACCCCTTAAATTTATAAAATTTAAAATGGCGAATATAAATTAGTAGATTACTAATCGTAGTTAATTACATAACATTTCCTAATATTCAAATTTTAAGGTTTTTAATTAACAAAAACTCGGTTGTTCACTATTCTCTACACCCTAATTAATTATAATCAACCTCAAATCTGATGTAACCATGTAAATTTCGAACGCATAATGGAAAATACAGCGCGAAGTGTGTCCACAATGTTAAACTCCACCCCGCTATCCTCCTAATTAAGTAACTGAAAGGCTTCAACAAATAACATTGTATAATAACTTCCGCCCAAAAAAGAGACTCGCAAAAGCTGAAATGCAAATTCCCGCGAGAATGCATGACACTCGTACAGCACGGCAGAGATAGAAGCAGCGACAGATACAGAAAAAGAGAGAGACATATATATATATATATATATATATATACATATCACAAGGTACAGCTCGGGAAGTCGATTATTCGAGGAGCGTCGCTTGCCCGGGACATTCGGCGAGTCAGCTTTAAAACGAAGAGGAAATTGATACATCCGCAAGGTGGTATTCGCCTGCCTGCACACTCTATGCCATTCTTATCCTCTCTCTCTCTCTCTCTCTCTCTCTTTCTCACTCTCTCCAATATTCCTTTCCTCTCAAGCTATGTCCCGCGCAACTCGACGAGGACAGATCGTTTTCGCTTTGCCGTAGAGAGACTGAACCCGTCGACGACATTTTTTAGCGCGAGACTTCCCGGCCGACAATTTCCCGTTGCGCTGCTGCTGCTGCTGTCGCTGACCCTTCGCTAGGAGCGTATGAATGTATGTATGTATGTATGTATTATGGATGGCGCGGCGTGTGCGCTGTATGTGTGTTTACGGTCGTACGTGCGGCTGCAGGCGCCGATGAAAACGAATGGCCTCGAGTTTCAGAAGGTGTTGGAGTCTGGATGTATCCTTATATCATGCAGATTCGCGGGCGAGAGGTGTGGAGAAATCTTTTCGCAACTTCGCGCGCGAACTGCGTATTATAACTTGGATGCGGGGAGGAAGTTCGATGAGCTTGAGTCGAGGTGTGTTGGTAAATATTTATTGGATTTATATGAACTTTTATTGTGATTTGGAGTTTTTTCTTTTTGGATTATGTGTGTTGGTCGTTTTGAATACGTAGCCCGGGTAAAAGTTAATCTAGTATCTAGTTATATATAATTATATATGGTTATATGTAATTATGTATATGATTTTTATATATAATCATGTATAACTATATATAATTCATTATGAAAAGAAATTTCCATTTTACACTTTCTTGATAATAGGCAAGAAAGTATAAAATGCAAACTGATTGCTCGTTGGGTATTTAATTATTTTAAAGAGAATCTATTGGACTCCACGAGCTATAAACCCATATACTACTCAAACTATCCGAATTGGAGAAAGCGAAATGACAAAAGTCCATTTGAGTAGTATATGGGTTTATAGCTCGTGGAGTCCAATAGATTCTCTTTAAAATTATATATAATTCATTTTTATTTAGGAAGGGTAAATTTTGGAATAGAGAGATCTTATAAAAATTTAGTAGTAGTAAGGAGATGTGAATAGTTCCCGATAGCTGAAGTTGACTGCAAGGGACGAATGGCTTGTTCAGCCCTGAAAGACTTAAGGTTCTTGTCACAGGTGCCATCTCACTCTTAAGTTATTCCTTAAGTAAGTACTTAAGTAAATGCTTGAGTAATTACTTAAGTAAATGCTTGAGTAATTACTTAAGTAAATGCTCGAGTAATTATTTAAGTAAAGGCTTGAGTAATTATTTAAGTAAATGCTTGAGTAATTACTTAAGTAAATGCTCGAGTAATTACTTAAGTAAAGGCTTGAGTAATTATTTAAGTAAATGCTTGAGTAATTACTTAAGTAAATGCTTGAGTAATTATTTAAGTAAACGCTTGAGTAATTACTTAAGTAACTGCTTGAGTAATTACTTAAGTAACTGCTTGAGTAATTACTTAAGTAACTGCTTGAGTAATTACTTAAGAATTATCTAAAAATTTCTTTCATCTAAGTTATTGCTTAAGTAATTACTTGAGCAATAACTTATTTTTCAACCTTGACTTAAGTAGAAACTTATGTAATTAAATTAGGCCTCAACATTTACAGTATAACTTCAACTCAAGTGTACACTGCAACGCTCCTTACGAAGATTAGCACATTTCAGATTACTCAAGAACGTGTAGTTTCTTTACAGAAGCTTCCTACAAGAAACTAGCGGTTTCTAGATTTTCTATTAAATACTAATAGTTTCTTAGATTCTCTGGGAAAATAATAGTCTTTGTCTGAGATTCTGGAAATTGCTACTTTTCGCAGGAGGTTCCCGAAAAGATCTAATAATTTTTCGGAATTATGAAACGTGCTAGTTTTCGTAAGGAGCGTCGACTGAATCAAGTATTGATGCGAATATGTTACGACAATTGTCAGATGCTGGTTTGACAATAATGTAACATCTGTTTTTCTTGAAAATCATCCCGACATTTGTCAAGTATTGTATCAACGCTAGAGTGACATAGAACGAACCTGTGACAATGATACCTATATTTTATATATAATCTGTTGTATACGAACAATTATATTAGTTATACTAATATTGACAATTTTCAGCTATATTACGAAGGTATGATGCCGTTGCTCTTGCTACGTTGCGCTAATATTAGCTTAAGGTTATAATACGGTTGCTTGTGCACGTACGCATTAAACTAATGTGTCTTGAGCTATTGTCGTTAGCCTATCAAATTATAACCGTGTTACTAATATTTGCTCCGAAAATGGGTAATTAACTATATTATGATGTAACTTTTAGTAATAATTTGTGATATTAAAAATATAAAAAAATCCGCAGTGAATATAATCGAGTGTGCGAAAATATGAGAAAGTATAAATAAATTTGAGCAAATGTGAAAATATGTGAATACCTATTAGTGTAAGCAAATGTGAGTTTCTCTAATATTTGGGACCTTTAAAGTACTTAAATTTACTGTTTTACATTTTTGTACATTATTTAAAATTTCTTCACATTTATGTATACATTCTCACGAAACCTATTTTTCACGTGTAAAATGATACACCGAGGAAAGTCAAGATGGGCTGCTTCGTCATTGCCGGTAAATGCTGCTATTCTTTATAAGAAAGGTTAAGGAAATGTGAATAAGCGTACAAAAATATAAAACAGTGTAATGTAAGTGCGTCGAATGTCCCAAAGATCGAATAAACTCACATTTGCTTACATTTTCATTTTTTATTTCATGCAGATTCCGACTTTGTACACTTATTCACATATATTAAAACACTTTCTTACGATTTCTTACATTTTACCATTTGGGGTACTAGAGAATAGGGAAGGGCGATTCCTCAAAAAAGGATCGATGCTCAAGAATCGAATTATGTATCGATACCTAAGTATCGATTATTTTAGAAAAGAGTTGAAGTATTACTGCAGGAATCAATACCTATTGGGATTTGACACCGGACATTCACCCTCCGGTGTATTAGTGTTGTATCACTCGAGGTCCTTAAACTCTCGTAAATGATTGGTTTAGACATAGTGACGTCATCAAACACGTGGTACACAAGCCCTTAATTAACTTAACTCCGCCCCCGTGTCAGATACCAATTGGTTTCGAATTTTTGATTTTCAGGTTTCGCATTCTAACTAAGTACCTTACTACTCGTATAGTTAACAATTAGAAGCACCAAAAAGCAATAATACAGTTTAATAAATTTTATTTGTTATAATGGAAATGCATCATAAACGTTAAACAATCTAAAAGTATTAATGGTGAGATTCATAATTTAATTTTCGTAATCTGTCTCTTTCGAGGTATTTTACAATTCAGTACACTGAATAACGTTGTAAAATTCAGTTTTTATTGAGTGTTGTATAAAAACAAACATTTCTTACTGCAATTTAATCTCACATAATGATATGAAATCAATATATTATGAAATAAGGGGATTTGTCAAACTAAAAAAAAATTTCTATCGATATTCCGATAATGAAAAATTAGATACCGTGAACTTTAGACTTTAAAAGAGATAAAGTTGACCAAACAGTGGACTTTTATTTGTTATCCCATTTGAATTTTGAAGGTCTCTTTTTATTCCTTGAATAATTTCAGCTTGCCGATATAAAAATTGAAAACCGCCGCAAAACCTCCAAAGTTACAACCTATAGTTTATACTTATCTACTTGACTATAACCTTGCAGGTTTATCGATGTTTTTCAATTTTTATATGGGTCCCCCTGAAATCTTTCAAGGAACAAAATGAGACCTTCCAAATTAAAATCTAAAGTTGACGATATCTAATTTTACAATAACGGAATTTGGATAAAAAAAAATTTAGTTGACAAAAACGCTTTACTTTGTAATATATTAACTTTCATATCATTATGTCAGTTTAAATTGTAGTAAAAAATGTTTGTTTTTTATGATATATATCTACGCATACAAACTCCTTAAATAGCGATTAATCGACTTTGGCAGGGCCAACAATCATACCATTATTTATCAAACTTCAGTACAATTTATTTTATAGAGTTGTGAATTATTTCTAGAAACAATCCGATTTTTAATACATAAATTGGGAACTATAGGGATAAATGAAAATATCTAGCTATCATGTTTTTATATAAGGAGTTAAAACCTTTGCATCAAACCCTTTGTAATTCCGGAAATGGTCAACGTATAGCAATGTAGATACTGACGCAAAGGGTTTCCAATCCTTTTATTGAATAATGGAAAGGTTCATCGAAATAAGCATCAATTTTTAGATTACATAAATGTTCCACCTCATTTATAATAAATTTTGGTGACTTCGAATGTTATTCGATCACTGAAATAAAAAGAAATAAGGAGGAATAAGAATATTTTTTCCTTTCATTCCTTATTTCCCTATTATATTTGTTTAGCATACAAGAGTCCGTACTATTGTTGATTGATGGTGTTGCGGTGTTCTCGAGTTTCGTCAACCACTTTGACCATCAATTCTTGCTTCGATTCTTAGACAAAAGAGAATCGATTCTTCAAGAATCGACCTTTCAAAGCATTGATAAAAAATCGATTCTTTGAAGAAAGAATCGAGTATTTTTCAAAGAATCGAGTAGAATCGCCCTTCCCTATTAGGTAACCGCTATTCTACCAATTGAATTGTTATTTTGGAAAGTCACATCCCTTTTTAAAAAATTACTTTCAATTTTTGTTTTTGCTAGATATAGAAAACAAATATATATTTTTATTTTCAATTAAAATATGGACTAAGTAATACACAAAAATGAAAATAAAACATTTTTAGGTACATTTTTATTATATTAGAAAATATTGGAAATATGATTTTCAAAAAGCATAGCTTAAACGGATGGACTATAAAAGAACTCGGATACTTCGACGCTTTACTTTCACAATGTTATTTTTCACAAGTAATCTATTTTTTACAGCGTGCATCGCGTAAATTACACTTCGTATCGCGTTAAAGAGATTGTTAATCGTTAATCTTGTATTACATGTTTGTTTTAGCATTATCTGCAAATCAATAAGTCCTTTTATAAAAGATATCCACGGGATACTACATTGTTGAGCCAAAAATCTATCTCCGACTGTTCTACACAATCGAGTAGATTCGCTTCTGCGTTTACAATACACTATCAGACACGGCTGGCTTATGCTCCAACTGCGAAGCGCCCGCCAGATCTACTATTAGATGAAAAACGAGTTAGCACGATCAATATTGAATCCCGACGTTTTTAATAACAATTCCCCCGTCCGAAATGCAGGTGACCGCACGACAACACTCGATCCCAACGGGAAAACAAACACACGCTCCCGGTGGCAAAAAATTCAAGCCGGAAAACCGACGAAAAAAGCAGCAGCACCAGCAGTGTCGAATTTGACGGGACTCTTGATTCACAGCACTCGGACGCTGTCGACTCGATGTTGCTTTCATACATATATATACCACACATATCCGCGGCAACCGGCAGGTAGCCTTTAACAAAGTACGCGTGCAGGCGTGTCGCGCAAATTGAATTTTCCGCGCCTCGAGCCGCGATCGATACCGAGCCCTTGCGGGTTATATACAGTAGAGAGAGAGAGAGAGAGGGAGAGTGAGTGAGGGAGAAAGGATTGCGCGCGCGGGGCATTACAAAGTAGCTGGTGCCAGAGAGACGGACAGCGAGTGTGGTAATTTATATATATATATATATATATATATTGGGAAGCGCAAGGCTTCCTTTGGATATCGTTGTTACTTCCTTCCTTCCTTCCGTGATTGTCGCGTGATTTGCCAAGCGGTGAAAATAAAGACGAGCTGAGTGTAGCTTGCGGTTTTTGGGTGTGTATTTAGGTATGTAAGTGTATAGGTGTGAAAAGGAGATCGGAGTGAGACAGGCATGCTTGATTTTAATTCTTAGACATATCTTGATATTTGTTGAATACAGTGCAAGTAGTACAATACATTTATGTTTGTAAAATATTTAATTATGAATCCGAAGACATTAAAATTCATCAAAATATTTTAAAATGTATATCAGTATATGTATAGTTTTCTTCGTGCGGAACAAAATTACAGTATAATACCAAGAATGTAGATTAATTATATATATAAGCGGCAGTCACGGAAGGACGGAAGGAAGTAACAACGATATCCGAAGGAAGCTTCGCGCTTCCCAATATATATATATATATATATAGTTAAATTAATATTACACTTTACTATCATAATTTGTAAGTATCATTATTTAAGCGTAAAAACTCATTTAATCCTCAAACCATACACTTTAATCCAGAACCCATAAACCGTACACAGGTGCGAATGCGGATTTCATGATTTCATCAGCTGATTTATACCTCGGGAAATCGAATGCGTGAAAGCCAGAAACTTGAAAATTAGTGCATATCATAAGGTACACAAATTGTTAAGAAATCTTAACATTTTTTGGAGTAGCGTACATTACATACACTTGACAAAACAAAAGTCTGATTAAATTCGAATTTGTTCGAGTTTTGTTTAAATTGTCTAACGAGCTGGTTAGTGATAACGAGCACTCATTTAATGAATTTGCAGATTTCAAAAACATTCCGACGATCAGATGTTTGCTCCGTCAAGTGTTCAAGCCTCTTTCAGAGTGCCCATTTAGTCTCTGATGACTCTTCTTTTTTGCATAGAGAAAACTGAAGTTAAAAATTCATTCGTCCAAAATGAAGTATACATAATGTTATATTAGGTATAACAGGGACATGGTCAGGAATGTAATTCCTTCATTTCTATGACGATATCAGGATCTTTAACTGACACCTAAAAATAATGTCTAGTAGTTGTAGTTTGAATGAATAGGTTTTAGATAATATTGGCCCTTTAACTTTTACGTAAACTTTTACGGAAGAAATTTTATTTTGATACTTTACATATATGGATAATTTAAATGGTGACAGAAATGCATAAATATTTAAAAACATATGATGCTTTTTAGTTCATTGATTTCACGTATATTTTCATTTACCACATTCAATTATCAATAAGTTATTTATCTGTCATCTGTCGGCAATCCGAATCTGGTCGTGGACCGATAAAAAGTATTATTATTTAGATTTATATAGTTAGTTTCGAAAATGAAATTGTTCGACGATCTCTATGAGACGAATAACCTTTTAACATTGAATGCTACGTTTCTTCTGTTTACTGTTTAAACTATTTAATAACGTAAAAGTGTTTTATTATATGTTATGTACAAAATTATTATTACGCTATCTGTGTTCGAAATAATGATATGTTATATTTGAAATCTGCAGCTCTGATGAGGCGAGTCAAAATACTCACGAAACGTCAGCATGTTCCATAAAGAAGTGAATTTAGTTCGTGGAGATCGCTCGAGTCAATTCTTTCATTACCTATTGTCAACGCACACTAGAGCTATTTTTCAATAATTCTATTTCCATTTACTATAAAAATTGTCGTGACGAGTACACTCGACGTGGGAAATATCTGGTCGAATGCATTTGAATTTTATCAAAAAAACTGCAAACTCATTGGTTTTCATTGGATCGAACGCACGTATTCGCTAACCTCATTGGAGGATATTAAAGAATTTCAAACGCATTCGACCAGACATTTTCCACTTCGAGTTCAAAATTGAAACGTGAATTGTATTGCTTCAACCTACAATAATAAATCCAAAAACATCACAGCAACAACCCTGATAAGAATACACGAAAATACAACGGTTACCCAAATCTCCTCCACTCCTCCTTTCAACTACAGATATGCACAGGCGCAAAGCCGGCAAGCAAGCGCAACAACCTCGAGCTTCATCGGAACGAACAGCTTATGGGTTTATGATGCGTCGACGCGCGCGCTCGCTCCCTCACTCACGCAGCGAGCTGCAACTCGTTATAAACGAACGATGAGAATTCTCCACCTCTTGCTCGCCTATCTCTCTCGCTCCTATTACTCTGCTTTTGTTTTATCATCCGAGCTATAAAGTGCCCCGCGTTATATAGCGGGTAACGACGCGCGGCGCCCGCGCTGCGCGATCGATGTCGAACTTATGAGAGCATAGCGCGCGGGGCGTCTCGTAGCTTTATTTTTCGGCCTAGGATGTTGGGAGATTTCGCGCTGTTTCGCGAGATACGGGAGGGATGGAGATACGGAGGTTATGCGGGGGGTTTAATGAAAGTTTTTGGCGTGGGAGAGTTTATATTGATTGTAAGATTTTACGCCGTTGTTATATGTGTCTGGTGGCTGTCGAATCGCGGGGTTTTATGGCTTGGGTTATATGCAAGTTGAAAGTTTGCGGTTTGGACGTGGTTTTGGAAATATTGGTGACGGGGATGAGATTTAATGAGCCTGCGTGAAAAATAGAGTAGCGCGGAAGTTTGATCTGGAAAGTATAGTTCTTGTCGCGAACTGGCATGTAACGTGGAATACAATTTGGCCAGGTACTCGTTTAAGTAGAGTGCAGTCGAATACAGTCAGACGTAATAAATATGAATGTAAGTATAGTTATTTAAAGTATGTATAGGAAATTTATTAGGAAATATTTTCGGAATATTTTTATGCTCACTATTTAATTATATTTAGAAAATTGAACGATTTTTGTATCATTTAAGATACATTTCTAATCAGAAAAATCTAATTATTGATTTATATCCCGTGCTATAGATTGTTTTGTTGTACGCCTGGTGGTGGGATGGTGAGAGTAGCGGGAAGATAAAAAAAAAAAAAAAAAAAAAATATATATATATATATAAAAAAAAATATATATATAATAAAAAAAATAAAAAAAATATAATAAAAAAAATTTAAAAAAATGTAATAAAAAAAATTAAAAAAAATATAATAAAAAAAATTAAAAAAATGAAATAAAATAAAATAAAATAAAATAAAAGTGTCATAACACAACACAGAAGAAAATATGGGACGACATCGCTTATCCTATATCACGAGTTCATCAGATAAACTTGAATAAGTGAAATATTAGCCCGTAAGCAGTTTGTATAAATAGAGTTTAGGCGCCGGGGTAGAATGAAATTGATCGTAAAGCCTGTCGAGGTCGACGAAAAGTTTTAACCTGATTTCGACGCTCATCGAGTCCCGAGCTCTATATAGGCCCTCGACGAGTTAGAGAGCATGTGCGAGTGAGAGAGAGAGAGAGAAAGAAGGAGAGAGAGAGAGAGTGAGAGTGTGAGAGAGCGAGTGAGAGCAAGAACCAGCGGAAAAGAGGAGAGCAGAGGACGTGCAGTCTGGTGTATCAGATCGAAGCCGAGTGGCTTCATGCTTTATCGACAACTCGCAGACTCTTTTATGCCTGTGCAGTGCAACTCGTGGAAGCTATATGTATGTGCATCTCTCTCCCTCTCTCTCTTATGCCTCGAACGCGCCAAAGTGTTAAACGATTCGCCTCTCGCCACTCGCTCTTTCTCTATTTCACTCTCGATGATGCAGGAACGAGAGACAAAAGCAGTGAAGTTGAGGAAAACAGCGAGCTCGCGAGCGCATATATAGTTATTGAGCGGTGTACTCGATTTTTACATGCAAACTATGTTAATCTCGGCCGGGGGGCATTGGGAGAGCCTCGTTGTAGTGCAGCGCTTTTTTGAAAAAATTGTTGACAAGTCTTTGTTTTGGAAGGTTCTTCAATGTAGTTTGCATTATAAAAGCTATTAACGTCAAATTGCTAAGTTCCAAATCGTTGTGATTCGAATTTTACAGAACTTCTTTTTAGTGTTTACTCGGATTTTATGAACATGTTACAGCAATAATAAAACTCGATCGTTAAATAGATAAAAATTTAATAACTTTCATAATATATAATATACTGTATAGTATATGTTACTGACAAAATAATGATAATTATTGTAAAGTAAAATTGACGGCGAATATAATAATGTTAAATTGATAATAAATAAATATGCAGTGCTAACGTGATGCAATGTATTAACTGCAGCGTTATGAAAGAAAGAGAACCAAATGAAATCGGCTAAACGTAAAGGTTGAGCATTTTTTTTTGTCTCAAGAGTATTTCCCGAAAGAAGGTCGTAAAAAGAGGGCCAGCGTTGGCGCTCTCGATAACAACAATGCAGTGCAGTTTAGACTCCCGTACGGTTCACGTCATGTGTCGATTAGGGAAAGCATCGGCTTATTAGCGTAAATGCGTCACAGGAATATATCGGCTAGGCATTTGAATAAATATAATTTTGAAAGTTTAAACTGTGATTGAATTATTAATTTCTCCTCTCGTGAATCCTGCTTTGTGCCGGAACAGTATATAATAGATAGATAGTTAGATTAAAGTTTTATTTTGACAAAAATAAAACATACAGGCATATATATAGCAACATTCTCGAAGTGTATTTACATATTGTATCATATTCTTAAATTAATAAATATATACACACGTATAATAAAGCTTATGGTGACAATCATTGGAATAAGTATAATTGTATTAGCCATTATCATAGATCGTCAGTGTTTAATAGTACAAATTGCACATAGTTCAATAAAATTAGCCTATACCTACCACGTCAAATATATATATACGTATGTGTGTATATATATAAACGGAACCTAAGACCACTGCTGTTGTTGTTGATCACCGTGGGATTCCACAAGGTGCCTACATAATGCTGTTTTAAATTTACATAAGGATGGTAGACCTTTTAGGCTACGGGGAAGTGAATTCCAGAGGCGTGCACCTTCGGGCCTGAAAGAATTTCAAACCCGTATCAGTGTTCGACGCTGGAACTAAGAGCTCCCTTACATCCAACCTACTGGAAGTCCTGATTTTTAGGGAAAAAATCCGGAAGGTAAGGCGGTTGATCCATATTAATTACTTTGTACAATAGCACCGGCGCAAAATACGTCGTTTTTCCCCTCTACATTTACACCGCAGATATATCTCACACATGAATTCGGCAATCTTTATAATCTAGTTTGAAGCTCCCCTAACACATCAAGATACACCAAAGAACAGTAGTCTAGGTGAGAGATCACAAGAGCATTTGCAAGCTGAACGAGTGATGCCTCCATGGTGCATGATCAAAAGGATCTGAGCCCGTATAGTGCACGATTTACTTTCCTGTGACGGTATCTACTTGAGGCTTCTACGTCAATTTAGAATGAACACGTTATCCTGCATCTCAATGGCAGGAAGATGCCGCTCACGCACTTTATTTACGTTCTAATCAGAGCCAAAAATAATTACTTTCGTCTTGCTGACATTGAGGGCATTTTCGGAAGCACATCTCGACACTGCTTGAACATCAGCTGACAACGACTTATACCTCAATATATATAACATTTCTGCAAATCTGCTGCTTGGTCAAGTTTTGACTATAGAAATAAACTGCATAAATACATTTTTTTCCAGTATAAATTATTTTCTCGTTGTAAATTAGAGGAGCAAAGGAATCGATCATTGTTTCCATTTGCTCATATACATATATGTTTACTGTGTGTATAAAGTTGACTATACCAAATGTATAATTAACGTACCTCAATTTATCGCGCTGTATTACACAAATAAAAATAAATTGATCAATGTTTTGCAATTCTTAAAATAAATGTAATAATTCTGTAGAGAGGGAGCGACGAATGCAGAGAGCTTTATTCGAAGTCGATCAAACGCGCGAAAGCTTTAAAAGGATTTCTCTCTATGAAAGAAGGGAGAACAAAGGGGAAACACGGAGGGAAGAGAAAAAAGCGCAGGCGGGTAAATATAGGCGATCGCGTAACGGGCTCCGCGAGATATTCCCGATTGTTACGCAAACTGCGTTAATCCTATCGAGCCGTGATATCGCTCGCACGTTGAACTGACCTTTTTTCGACGTTCGAAACGAATCGTCTTTAGGCACGTACTGGATATCGTACACCATAGTGGTGTTCGGCAGAAGGACTCTTTCCTTGTTGATTTTGTAAACGGCGTACTTGAACGCCAACTCCGACGGGCTGTCCTTCTGGTCTTCGGTAAAAATCGCACCTGAAACAAAAAAAGGTATGCATTTATGTTATTGTGGATTTGAAAGCGTGCGATTTGTTGTATATATTTGTTATTTAAAAAAAATCGGAAATTTCTTTTTCATGACAACCAGGATCTTTTTCATTATATATTATAATAAAAGTTAAATTACGTAATTATAGTATAATTTACTTTACAAAAATATAATCTAAATATGTTGTTATTTCACAAAGGTATGGTATATTAGCTAGTACTTTACAAAGGTATAGTATAGAATAAAGGTATAATAATATCAGCTGGTATTTTACAAAGGTAATCCTAATTCGGGATTAATTCAATGTAATGGCGTAATAAGAGGAAAAAGGAAGAATTGAACGTATTTCAATTACCAAAATAGTTCTACCGACTCTTGAAAATTCAACTAAAATTTGACTTTGTCAATAACGTTGATTAATCTATTGTATTAAACTATGTTTATGAAATGAAAGTTATTATACAATAAATTAGTTCTTATTTAAAAAATGTATAATATAATATATTAGCTGTTATTTCACAAAGGTATAATATATTAGGTAATCCAAATTTGAGGTAAATTATCTGGCATAATAAGAGTAAAGAGGAATAATTAAATGAATTTAAAATACCAAAATAGTTCTATCGACCGGAAGTTTAATTGAAATTACATTTTGTCAAAAGTCTGATTAACCATTTGTATTTTATTAAAACATTAAAACCAATCATAAAAGTAAATCAAATCTATTTCAAATTATGTGCGGTAACATTAAAACTTTAACGAATCCAATACGGCAGCTCTGAAAATATCCAGAAAATCGACAGACCACCCGAAAACTATCATCCTAATAATAAATCCTCGTTTTCAGGTTCGGGTCAACCTGCATAATGAATTTAATACACACCCGAATCCGGGCTACACGAGCATCAAGACATCTGGTCAGCCGCGGAGCTACGTGATAAAATTAACCAAGTGGAATTCATAACAAAGTTTGCAGTTGTTAAAGTAAAGTTCGCATAACGAGGTCGTCGATATATATCGCCTTCTCTCCTTCTAGCGCGCGAATTAATGACTTTACTATGGTGACTATGACGCTGGTGTAGCTACGTCGTGTGCTCCCCCCCTGCCCCCTGTAATAGACGGCGGTAGAACTAGGCGGGAGGAGCGAGAGCACGAGTTTTAATTAGATTCGAATAATTGCTCCGGAATGAATTACGCGATTTCGAGCGGGGAAACTGTAGCGCTTTGATACAATTAGCGCGACGACATTCTAACCCCCTGCGCACGTTTCGGTTTTTCTTGCGTAGGGAGAGATGGATTCCGAATTCGAGTGTAGGTACCTTCGGTCGTAAAGTCGAGAGGGAGTATATTTTCACGGTAATTTCTTAAACAAAGAGGCGAGCGCCGAGGGAGCGCTAGGAGATTCGGAGTGCATGGAATCAAAGTTCAAAGGAGGTATGCGGAAGAGGTATTTTAGAAGTCCGTGGAGAGCGGAATTTCTGGTCGATGTCGCTGGAAATTCTGATTGATATTGGTTATTAGGTACAGTAATTTTACACGGCTTAATTGGATGTTGTAAAGTGTGTAGAATAACTCGTAGTATTAAGTTAATGTTGATTATGTAAAACTTATGAAATTTTTGAAATTTTCAGTTAACGAGTATACAAGAATAGCGTTTGATAAGATATTCATAAAGAGTATTTCAAGATTTTAAATGTCGTTTTTAGACGCAGGTTTAAAAAATTGCTTACACTTAGAAATTTTGATACTCATTTAGTATATTACTTGTCAAAGCAAGAAATTTTTTTGTAATATTGGCATTTATTCAGAACGCAGCAAATTTAATTCATGCTGTACATCACAACGATAATTTATTTATACAATTCTCAATTATTTGAAAAGAATGTCATATTTGTTTATCAAACTTTAGTATATGTATATAAATTTATAATGAAAGTTTTCGCCTTAACGATGCATTAATAAACGAGGAAACGTTATACGAAATGTAAGGAAAAAGACGAGACGATTTGGCAAAGTGTGTAATTATTTACCGGTAAGGGCAGTGGCATAAAACTCGAGAAGGCTGCTCACGTAGCAGCTTAATTAGCGGTAGGTCGAACCGGGAATTAAACCCCAGTAAGACGAACGTGAGCCTCGTCGGTTGACCATTTCGGCACTTTGCTCATCATCAAGAATCTCATGAGAGTACACATAGTTTCCCCTCAAACTAACCCCACAAGAGATTTGAATCAAGCGTTATCTTTCGAATAGCATCTCAAATACGTACTGTAAATGATACTTCATGGTTATAATTAAGGTGACTCTGCACTATAATAATAATACGTACGACCCACCTAACTTTAAACTTTCATGTAAAGATTTCCCTACAAAATATACAATTTTGAACTAAAAACAGTCATATTGAGTATTATAAAGCTTTGTCAATAATAACGAAAAAACAAAAACGGGTTTTGTATCGGTAAAACTGATTTTGTTTAAATCAAAATTATCTATTTTTGTAAAAGAATATTTCGCTGGTTTCATTTCAATGAGAATATTGTGATTTGCACAGTTGCACTGGACTCGAAAACTGTCCGTATGGAAACTACATTCACCAATGACTGGTAAAAAATTTAATTTCTATTTGGATGGTAAAATTTATTATAATATCGAGTAAAAATATCAATCAATATATCTCAAATGAATTTTAACATTTTTAAACAAGCCATCAACATTTGGAAAAAGTGCAGGTGAGCCATACTAAGCACATATTTACTCAATATGAACTATCCCGACATCTCTCTTAGTTTGCGATAAATCAGAACGGTCGCATAGTCAGCGGGCCTGAAATATACATTTAAGGGCATATTCTTGATGAGGGAGTTACAAGACATCTACTCTGTCATATGCTCTGAAAGGGTCATGACATCTTTGGGAAACGGATTTTGATAAGACTTTGGGAGATATAATATGATACCTAGAAATGAAGCCCATCACCCATAGTTCGTCATTATTCATTCACGGTAGTGTTTTTTACAGTTTTGATCTATAATAAACATAAGAAACATTTGTAAACAAATACAATTTCAACGACAAATAATTTATTAAATTAACATTAGTTTGTACATCATTTTCATTGAAAATAGATTTAATAATAAATTATTAACATTAAACAGATTTTGAAGAGACTTTGTAAGCTGATTTTTACCCAAATACACAGGTAAAGGGTAATGATTTATTTCACTGTATCTCTGTTTTAAATAATATTTGTAACTCAAGAACGGCTGCACCGATTTGCATGTATGACCTATTAATCGATTTGACTTGATGACGTGAGTACTACTAGCCATATGTTATTCCGAGAATAACAAAATACTGGCTATTCTGATCGGTAAAATGCTTTATACATATGACATGATGTCTGAATATTTATAGTACAGTATTTATATTTTTTTAGAGTGGAGTTTTTATTAAATTTGAAAATCGTACACACATATTCGGACTTAGCACTAGATAGCATGTGGGACGTACCAAGTCAAATAATTTCTACGTTACAATTTCAGAAATTATCTTTTATCGAAATAATGTTGTTTCTTTGAAAGTGTTGTTTATTGACAGAAATAAAACAGTAGCTCAGTTGGCAGAGAGAAAGTCTACAAACCAAAAGTCCGCTGGTTCAAATTCCGGCCAAAATTTTTTACATAATTATTTCGCTTTTTCCAAGTTTGGCAAAAGTTCGGGATTGTCTCATTGTCAAAGTTCGGGCCAAACTTTTCCCACACGTAATTTTTATTACGCGGGAACGTTCCAAACAGATATTTTTTACAGCTGAAAATTAAGTGAAAAAAGTGGTCTTCGGATTTGCCATAACAGGGGGATTAATATCACCCTTTATTAGACTGACTACATATATCTATATATATTTATATGTATACTATATACCTCTTCTACTCTCAAATATTTTTGGACTGAAAATTTCACATTTTTGCAATGTAATTTCACTTCAAATCTTCAGACTCAGAAAACACGACAACTGGCCTATCCGCAGATTTATCGCCTACCAACCGAGATTTCATAATCGCCCCGCATCTCCCTATAAAGACACACACTCAACCGAAGCACTTCATCATTAAACGATCCAATCCACAAAATGAAAATAGATTCTCCACTCAGCGCGACAGTCGAAAAGCCGCAGGACTAGTCGCTCGTCGACGTCGCAAATCCAAGAAGAAAATCCGCATCGTCAGACTTGGCCGTCCTGCGTGTCCGTCGGAAATCCCGCGTACGGCAGCAGCGGCAGCAGAAGCCGCCCCCCCCCCCCCCCGCTGAGCAGTCGACGTTCCCCGGCGCGCGAATTGCCGCTTACGCGACAATTTATGCTGACGGATCACCCACCCGCAATGTCCAATTGAGAGCCGGCGGCTCTAATCCAACGCTATTATCCCGCGGAACGGTGGGGGCGATGCGTTTGCGCTCGGAATCTTGACACACTGCGCCGCCCGACGTTCGAGAAAATCGAGCAATTTCGCCTTTAATTACCGCTCGATTGTTCGCCGAGAGGGACTTGCCCCCCCCCCCAGCAGGATATTGCCCCCGGGGAATGTGATTATTCGAAAAGCATTCTTTTTTTCATTGCGCGGGGTCTTTATGCCGAGATTATTTTTAATTAACGGCGAGACATTATTTTACAAGCTCATTTCGCTGAAGGAGATTGAAAAGGGAATGTCGCGGAGTTACATTAATCCATTCAAGGAAATTAAACGAGAATAAACTTAAAAATATGTTTTGTATAAGTGAAAATAAAATGGAACTCGAATTTTATTTACACTGAGAAAAAGGAATGGGTCTCACGTCAATATTTTTATATTTACATGGTAACTAGACTGGTATTGCTCGAGTAAGCGTACATATTGCTGTCGTAGCGATATTATAGTTGTCGGTGATATTGTATGGTTGTCACAGCAAAATAATATTGCTGTGAGAGCAATAATAGAGTATTGCTGCAGCCGCAGTATGCCGTTTAGTTCGATCAACTAGAATCTGGATACTCGAGTTTAACATTTTTTTCAGTGATAACAGTACGTAAGTTGCCGACAAAATGCGATAATTTACTTTTATTTACGTATTTTTATCGCATGTGTGTGCGTGCGTGCGAGTATGTATGTGTGCGTGTGTGTATGAGTGTATTCCTAATTTAGAAGTTTTGAACAGATATATGCTATCATTACCCCATGTGCATTTGGAAGTATCAGCGAATCTTGTAAAGCAGACATTGAAAAAAACGTAATTTTGAATTATAGATACGCAGTTTTCAATAACTGACTATTTTATGAATAATAAATTCAAAGAAATTTTTCGGCATAAGATAACAAATTTTTCATTAACATCTAAGAATCTTTGTTAAAGTATTCTGTTCAAGTAGCATCCAGCGATTTTATTTTTAAAGAGACACTTATGCTTTCTTTGTTCATCTTTAATATTTTAATGTTACATTTTTAATTGTGTCGTAATGATGAAAAATTAACATTAAATTATCAATGTCTAAATGAAAGCTCATGATTTTTTTTATAATACAAATTGTTCAAAAACCTATAATTGGAACATAATTCATAAGCATCAGATAAAAGCTAAATAAATACTGTTCATCGATATTCCGCTCATTGAGTAACTTGTTACTTTTTACTCTGATCGATGTCTTGATGTATATTTTGCCGGCAACATCGGCTGTGCACCTCGTTAACTGTTCATCGCCAGGAAACTTAAGGTAACTTTTCATTAAGTTTGCCAGTCACCGGCTTCTGCTGTTTATATTGGTTGATAAGTTTTACAGAGAAAAGCCTTCAAGTATCGTGTATTCCCCGCATTCAAATATACGTATTTCTTGTACTCCACTCTCGAAGTCAGTATTGATCAAGGAATCTCATTGATTACAGGAGCTCCTAGTTACAAAGAGAGTAGTTTTACCGTTAAAAAGTTGCACTAAAAATGCATTTAAAATAGGTTAAGTAGTTTTGAGCGATCGATTGATCAAGAATGACATTTTTGTAAAATACGCACATAATTAATATCAGCTAATCCTTAGTATAATCATATTATATTCGTTTTTGGGTTCATAACTAATGTTTTGACTATTCCCAAAAAATTCATAACTATACCTGTCTAAAATAATATATACAGAGTCTCTCGAAGGGTTCATTAAGAGACTAATGAAAGAATATATTAATTGACCATAATAAATACACAAAGAGTTCATAAAGAATTTATTTACAATGTGTGAATCATGGAAGCCTTATTGGAAGATATATAAAAGAAACTTGAACACATTCAATCACAAGAATTCAACGTCGAGTGAACAATGTGCAACTTTCGATTGTAATCAACATGTTTTGAATTTTTGCCATGCGAAGCGCAATAGGTTAAAATTATTGGATTAGTTTGTTATTCAAACTCTCGTATTGGAGGTTTTTCATAAATTAATAAAAAGTTCTCGAGAATAAATTTAAAGTGTCATAGGGTATCCTTTGATTTTTTTAAAAATGAAGCAACAGAAAAATTGTAAGCGTCACCCGGACATATATGAATTTTGCGTCTATATGGACATATAGATCATATATGATTATTTTTTTATCATATATTTATATACAATAAAAAATATTTTTTTTAAGAAATATTACTCTAAAAAAATTATTTTACCATCCGTATATGACCATACATGTGCATATATGGGTATATATGGATTTACGTTAAGGTACAAATAAAACTCCGTATATAATCATATATACTCATATATAATCATATATACTCATATATAATCATATATAATCATATATACTCATATATAATCATATATACTCATATATAATCATATATAATCATATATACTCATATATAATCATATACACTCATATATAATCATATATAATCATATATACTCATATATAATCATATATAGTCATACATGATCAGTTATGGTCATATGATCATCTATAACCATATATGATTATATATGATTATATATATGGATGCGTACTAATTTGAAAATACAATTCCACATATAATCAGATATGGCTATATATTGCTATACATGAAAGATTATTAGTTATGTACTAATATTTGATATAACTTTGATTTTTTTCTAACTATTATAGTTTTTCGACTTACAAATTAATAATTTTTGTTCCTATATATATTGACATCATTAGTGGGAAACTTCGTATCTAACAAACAAATTTCTCTCCCATAAAAGTTGATTACACACATATGGATATCACTGCAAAACCAATTAGAGAAACTTGAATGTTTGAAAATTTGAATGGCTGCTATATGTTATGAAATTAAAGTTTTATACTAATAAGGAAAGAGTACGAGATGTGGGTCTTGATTTTTGATGAAACATTTTCAA
Organism: Gastracanthus pulcherrimus; assembly: GCA_949152435.1. Lineage (NCBI taxonomy): Eukaryota > Metazoa > Arthropoda > Insecta > Hymenoptera > Pteromalidae > Gastracanthus > Gastracanthus pulcherrimus. The sequence goes on from OX424575.1 coordinate 181,199,777, forward strand.
GAATCATTCACTAGGATCTAAACAGTAAGCTTAGCACCCGTAGTATGCTGTTGAGATATTTTTTTCCATTATAATTTTTTTCGATAGGAGTTAATAATTTAAATATAATCATGATCAATTTTCTCATGATCAAGTATCTCAGTCTTATTACCATTAATGTACTCATAAATAAAAAAATCATCACGGTTAGCGCTGATCTGAATTCTATCACCAAACCTTATATACGAGGAAACAGGTCGCAAGCAGTTAGTCACATTCACACATAAAAGGACCCGCGGACCGCACTCCCGGCAAATAGCATCAAAGTGAATTTTCGTAAATTTCAAAGTTAGGACTACATCGCTCGGCAATAGTAGAGTACGTGTGCGAGTGCGCGCTCTGTTCCCGTATTGAATTATCGTGGCCACGACGGTTATACTCCCGCTGGGGGAATACGCGCGCACACGTCAGTAGTGCAAGTGGGACCAATAATGCGCTTCCGGGTTTATAAATGTGTGCGCGGACTGCCCGAAGGGTGTATCTTCGTGCGCAATATGCATGCGGTCCAACGGCTACGTGCGCACGCGTCCATAACGCGATTTGTAGCAGTAAAAAAATAGAATTTCGGGATGATTTATAGCGCTTCTTGATATAGCTGTATCTTTTTTTGGAGTATCTGTGGGAGATAAGTAGAATGATTTTAAATACTTTTTATACTTATGTGCAAGTGCAAGATTTAATGCCTAATTTATTGTTAATTTACTGTCTTAACTGAGTGAAGCTCGTAATATATCTTTCGATAATTATATTTTTTTCGTCGTAACACGCATATTTTAGCTATATAAATATGTTTAAACCTCGTTGTACCAAGGTGAGCCAAAGGATGAAATAAACCTGAGTAAAACAAGGGTTTGAATGATTTCCAAATTTAAAAATTTTAAAATGGGCTTGAGTTCACAAAGGTTTTCTTATTCTTGAGGTCTCCGCTTCGTGAAGCGAAGGTTAACAAAGAACAACCTGGATACATCGAGGATACTATGTAATGTATTTATTTTATAAAATAATGTTAAATTAATATTCATATTTCTAAACAGTATGAAATATCGTAAAATTAAATATTAACACGATTATGTTCGAATTACGATAGTTTGTTCTTTAGAGTTATGTTGATTAGATGAAAAGCGTGCAAGCTGTCTATTTACAAATAAGTAATTATTTAGTCTTTTATTTAAACATGTCATATGAGTTTACTGATTTATTCATTGTACTTAGCAGTCCAATAAAGTAGTATATAACATCTATATGTATAATATATAGTTTCTGTTAAAGTAAAAACAATGTTTTATAGTTATTTTTCTCTTGCGGTAATATTCTGGGGTACTAAACAACGATCGTGAAATTATGAGTTTCATACTCTACCGATTGACTTAGCCGGGCTTGTTATTCTTATAATTATTTTATTACGTTTATTATTATTACTTTTATTATTATTATTATTTGCTTTTTTAAAATATAGTCAAGTAAAGCACGCTATTCCTTAGTGGCCCTTTCACACCAGAAATATCCAACCCGAAACGGCTTTCACATTACTGTAGGTCCTACATATTTTTAAAGCTGATCTCAGCTTTTTTCTTCGACGGTTTTACCGTTTCGCTGCTTTTAGAAGCAGTTTTTTCTTCAATGTTCTTCAGTCGGATCTACTACTTCCGTTGTTTTTCCGCCTTTTTCTTTGCATTCTTTGCGATAGCCATTGTTATGATATTGAAGAATATTGTTGGAATTTTATTTTTAGACAATGCTACATCGAGTTATGATGGGCACCGTTTCTTTATATGAAGCAACGCTCCTAGCGCTATCTATAAATACCACCGCTGTACTAAAATCAACAAAAATATTTTATCATACATTTGAAGAGTAAATAAAGTAAAAAAGATTAAGTAAATAGCGCATTAATTTCGAGCCATTTGAAAAAATGCACATTTTAAGTTAATAAAAGCACTTTTATGGATATTGTTTCCTCTAAGCTCTAAATTTTCCCGAGTTTACATGGATGATTCTCCACGAAAACATAAATTTGTGTCACACCCTCTGGATCTCGAAATTTGATGAAACTTTAGGAGGTACTTCTTTGTACCTACAAATGAAACCTAGCACCCGTAGTTTTTTCCAATCGGCCCTTTCTCTCGAATTATAAGTCATTATACTCCAATGTATAATTTTTGTAAAATAATCACGACTTCTTCTCACTGTAACTCTGCAAGTTTTTACAGTAAAACATAGGCCCTCAATCACAATAAAAATAAGCGAAAAGAGCTTTAATTTAAGCTTTGTTGCGTATAAGAATATTAATCGGAGTAAAAGTTATTAACATTTAGAGAAATGGTTACTAAAGAGGTGTGAAAAATCACCGAATTTATAACAATTATAACAAAGATGTTATGTCGATCATACGTCGATCATGCAATTGTTTTTTATTCGACTCTCTTTGGATCTCCGAGAAGTTATGTTCCACCTCAAAGCCACTCGACTACGTGTTCCAGTGCGCTTGACCTTTTCAGCTCACAAATTTTTGTATTTGACGATAATGCTCTGAAATGTTGGCGTTTGATTCTTGAATAGTATTACTTCTAAAACATTCAATTTAAAAAATGCATTTTGTTGACTACCTCGTCCTTTAATGGGCAGACAGGTCCCACATGCTGCTACGTGTTTGCGGTTTGTTTCTTCTTTACCGCTTCTTTTGCTTAGAAACAAAGGGGAATATTCTCTCACTGGGCTAGCCTCTAAGTATTTGTAGCAGAGTGTTGATCTGTACAATGATTTGCAATTCGTGCTCAGATGTCTAAATTCCAGTTACCTGTGGCATCGCATTATCATGATTCTCTTTTTTCTCGTGCAGCTCATTAGATCTATTTGGATGGATCTCAATATCTACGAGTTCTTCTATTACCTTCTGCTTCAGAATGACTACAACCATTTTAATACCCCTTTTGTTGGACTTCAGAATACTTACTTTTCTATTATCGTCACCTGCTTTTAATGAATTTCCCAAAGATCCCTTAATCTCGTCTTTCTAGTTAAAAAGTTAACATGTCTGTACCCATACTATACTTTGCTGATAATCGGATTGCCATTTGTTCCTTTCTACCTGCTTCTTTTTCATATCTTCTATTTAATTTCTCTCCTCAGTTCATCCTTGATTACCATGCTGACTTGCTTCTGCATTTCAATGGTCTTCAACGTTATATTAAGCTCCTGCTCGCTGAGCAAATAATACTCTTCTTCCGCCTTGCGGATATCGATCAGCTTCTATCTGTACTTGCTGTGGGAGGTCAGGTCAATGGCGACGTTAAAGGCGCTCTTGCAGCTGGTATTGCTTGTCAAACTTTCTTAGTGTAAGTATGGCATGTAATTGGCTTTCCCCCCAAATCTATCAAGCTAGCGCCACCACAGCGGCTTTCACTCGGTCGTAACCGATCCAGAGTCTTACCTGAGCTTTATAAGGGTTTTCTCTTTGGAGTAAACTTACCGTTTTGACATATTTCTTGAAGGGTTAATGGTCTTTAATCAATGGTTCATAATTAATTACTTGTCATTATAATTAACCGCTTTCTACTGGTCGATCCATCCACTTCCTTTAGCACGCATCAGATGGTGTAGACCGATGCACACCGAACATTGAAGACTTTTTACTCACTACGAATTTTAATATCAACTAATGACAGACTCCGTTTACTATACCCCAGTCATACACGCAAACATTTTTTTCTAAACAAATTTAATCAATATAACAAAAAAACTAAAAAGAGAAATTTTAATACAAGTTTAATAAACAGAAAGGCTAAACTGTGCGATATTGTGTGGTTGTCACATCAAAATAATATTGCTGTTAGAGCAATCACAAAATATTGTTGCAGCAATAATACACAGTTTAGTTCGATCAACCAGAATCTGGATACTCGAGCAATACATTTTTTCAGTATGGTAAGAATTTATAATAAGTAAGTAAACTTAAATTAAATTTTTCGAAGCTAAAAAATATTATATTAGATATGTTTACTTTTATTTATTAAAAGTGCCGTACATCAAATCACATGATAGAGGCATTATTTATCAAATAAATTAAACGGATTTTATCAAACAAATTAAACAAATTAAATGGAAAGAAGGGTAATAAACAAAAGGTTTGCCAACACTTTTTAATAAGTTCATTTTAATATAAATTTATAACCTTCCAGAATATTTAGAACGCTAAGGTACCCATTCGTCAAAGGCGGTATGTGCTTCCCTGGTATTAAAATTAGTATAACACACTTGGAATCGTAAATAAATTTGATTAAGCAAGGCCGTATATCACGCAGCGAGAACAAGCATTCTTGATAAAATGTTCATTTCGATGCATAAGGCATCCGTCCGCTGCGGCGTGTGTGATCCGTATTTCCGTCCGTTCGCGCTTTTTGTCCTGCGCGCCAAGAGAATTTCTTCGGCTTGCTTGTAATTAACAGCCAGCAGAGCGCGCGTGCAGTTTCGACTCCGCTGTTCATCTCGTATTTCACGATCCTTTTAATACGTCGATCCCGCTCTTTCTGCGCGCCTTTTTCCTCCCATCCTTTCGACCACTCCTACTCCTCTGTCTCGCTGTGTTCGTCACGTCTATATCTACCGTGGCAGTACACGCGGTATTGGGGAAGAAAACACCCATCGAGGTCGGAATTTATAGTCGGCTCTCAAATCTTGAGAGCTGAGTATTTCACAGATCTCAAACTCATTGGTACGTTTGCTAGTGTTTGAATAATCTATAGCTGACTTTAGTATATAGGCCATCATGGACTATGCAAACACTAGAAAACGTACCAATGAGTTTGAGATCTGAGGAATACTCAGCTCTCAAGATCTGAGATACGAGTATAAATCCGGACCGTAGACTAACGGTCGCGTTAGTGAAAACATATACTCATAGTTGCCATGTTATTATGTATTTTAACATAGAAAACTATATGTACTTATATGAAAACTGGCCGTGAAGAGCATAGGCCACCGGAGGTGGCATGAAATGTTTAAACTGCCAATATGTTATGGGCGAAAGAGAGAGAGAGAGAGAGAGAGAGAGAGAGAGGGAGAGAAAGAGAGAAAGCGCGCATACATAGAAATTGGTTTGGCGTGTGTGAGCATGAATGCACCGAACACGAAGTGCACACGCCGGCCAACTCGAATTTATATCGTCCCAATTAGCGCGTCCTGTGTGCGTCTGTGTACGTGCACCATTAACAAGTTGTCGGGAGTGCGCGGCAGGTGTGACGATTTTCAATCGGCTGCATCACTGTTTGGCGTGCGACTGTGGCTGCTGATACGGTCCGCCGGCCTCGGCTTGAGCGCATTTGCCCCATTATGACGGATTAGCGACAATTATAGCTAGCTTTTGCCCGCGAGCTTTTAATTAGGTCAGTTTGTTACGCTCTCTTTTGTGCCTGTGTGGGGCGGGCGGCGCTCATCGACCAAGATATTATGCGATTAACCGGACGAATGCGCGTTCAGCCGAGCCCCTTGTGTGCTCGCGCTCGCTCGTCGGCTCGATTTAACAAAAAGCGAAGAACAATGCGCCCTGGAACTGTGGCGCGGCATGAAATATTCGGCTCGTGTGTAATTAACCTCTTGCGCATTCTGTCAAAGAAGATACACGATGCAAATGTAATAAATAAAGTATGCCGGTAACAACGAAATAATGAAGTATTTCATTAAACAAAATAATGAGGTATTTCGTTAAACAAAAGTTTAATGAGATACTCCTAAATTGTTACACTATTATACTAAATATAATTAAATTATAAAATAAAAAAAACTATATAGCTAGTTAGAAGAAGTTACAGGGGATGTATTAGCCCAGATTTGAACCTCAAGATTTTCAGTTTAAAAAACTGGTTTGACAGATCACTATACGAATATGCGATTTAATTAAGATATTCACAATAGTAACAATTAAATGTAGAAAATAAACATATATTTTAAAGACTTTAAAATTATAGAATACCTTACGGTTTCTCCTTGTATGATACATATGCACAAAAAAAGATTTAACATTATGTGTTATAATAACTTTTTTGTAACAAGGATACAAAAGTTTTGTAAAACAGTTACAATCAAGTCTTCAGAGATTACTCTATTATACATTTAATGTATTTCCCATATACGATATAACAGAATTCTTTATTATTTACAAATTATTTTAAGCACATCTATCGATATTATTATTACAATAATACACAATTAATCATAAAAATGTTACACATCTACACGGTATATGTTTCATATGTATTGGATTTCATAATTATTTTCGAATGATAAGGGATAAAATTATTTTAATAAAATCATTTACAAAACCGATTGATAAATGGAAGCTACTAAAATGCAGATTTGGGAAGTGGTATGAAAATGAAAAGCGGTAATTTTTAATTCAAATACGATTTTACAAAAAATAATTGAAATGAAAAATACAAAGTTATTTTGATTTAATGATTTTCAATATAAGTAAACAAGAAGTGGAAGTTATGAAATCACAGACTTTCTTCGAAAAAAACAAAAAAAAATACGCACAAATTCGAAAGAATGAAGTAATTAAAATAGCGGGCAATGAAACATTAATTAACGTTAATGTCGCGTGCAGTCGCTCGGTCGGATTCCAATGCGTGATACACGACTACTTAGAGACACGCATGTCTCTCATATACGACGGGCAGACACATCAAACAGCAGCGGCGGAAAATCTCGAAGACATAAGCGAGCTCGTTTCGCGGGAATGTTAAAGGATAAACGCGCGTGGGTACACACACAAGTTGAGAAAGCCACGATCGCGCAGGAATGGAGCACGCAGCTATAATATGGTTAATAGATTGGGGGGAGAGAGAGGGGACGAGAGTCTGTATACCCGTATACCTCGCGCAATCTGCAGCAATGTAGCTTCGACCATTTCGGGCAGCTACGCGCGTTTTCCAAGCTCTCTCTCTCCCTGTTCAAAAGCAATTACGCGATTCGACCGCATCGTTGAGTGCGTTGTTAATGTTTGAGACGCCCGCGTGCACGCAAGCGCGTTTACGCGAAACTCGGAGAAAAAAAATACACGCGGTCGCGAGAGACTGCTTTTCTGATTTGTGAAGGTTGCGACGCAGCTTTTTTCTTTCGTTATTAAAAATATTGATTGTCGAATTGAAAAAGCGCAATTACTTTTTGGCTTTTAAAAATTAATTGCTTCATTACACCATTCAAATTATTAATTAACTTGCCAATTTACAGTAATGCAATGAATTTACGAATCAAACGTTTTGCACATCTAATTAATAAGCATTGGGTTCGAGCAAAAATTTCTAAGGAGCTTAATGATTCTTATTTCAAATACAGATTGCTGATTATACTGAAGTGATACGTATTTTGGTACCTATATTATAATAATCACAGAAATTAAAATTACACATGGCAAAGTTGAATATATCTAAAAAAAACTCTACCCCTCTAACGACAAAAGCATTGTCTTTAACGGAACATTACTCACAGCGTAAAGAAAAGCAATTCTCATCGAGAGAGTGGAAATGGTCCAGGTTATACGCAGCTCGACAAACAACTGCACGCAGGAAAGAGGGAGAACGAGGAACTGGTGACAAAGGTATATATACGGAACGGCAAAATTAAATTGGTGCTTGTAGCGCGAAGCCGAAAGCAAGGCGACTATTTCAGTTAATAACACGCTAAAGTAGACCCTTAATGAGAAAAAGAGTATGGAGGACGAGAGCAGTGAGGTAGTTGTATACGACCCTTTGAAGTGCGCGCGCGCGGCTTTCGCGCGCTGTACAGGTTGTGTTTCAATGAAAGCTTCATTTCACATTATGAATTTCTAATTAAATTTATCGAAGTCAATAGTGCAAACGTAATTGAGTTTTTAATATTTCTTCAAAGTTATATTCAAATTTCAATACGATTACACGTTTCTTTTGAAAAGCGGCACGAGGCATATGAATCAAAATTTAACCGACTTAAAAAAATATAACTCTCTAAAATGTAAAAATAATATTTTCTGTAATATCGGGATTGAGAAAATGATAGACTCATTTAAATGTTTATTATTATTATTTAATGCAATAGTCAACTTATATTCAAACTACAACTTTTTTAAATCGGCGATAGAATATATTAGTGTAGTACAAAGTAATTAGCTGAAATTTTTGGCGCCAACTCCATAAAGTTGTAAGTAGAATAAATGTTCATTTTGGAATAAATAAAGATAATAAATATTTAATTAAGCCTATTATTTTCTCAATAAGAAAGTATTACTTTTTCTTTTTAGAGCGTTATAATTTTTTAAGTTCGTTCAATTTTTGCTTTTTAAATTTTTTTATATAATTCTTGTTAGTGTTCTCAATATAACATAAATAATTGTATAATAAATACTTTTGGTCCAAAAACATTATAACAAAATATTTTTATTTGACCAGTACTGGTATTATTGGCCCAATACCGACTTAAAATTTGTATAAGACTACCAGTGAAACATACTATAATAGATAAAAAACAGCTGCCTATGCATTGGCACTTAGATTCCTCAAATTAAGGGGTCACTCTACGATCTCAGCAATAATTTTCAATAATGTTTTTTTCATAGAAAAATTTATTTAAAATATTCAAACTTTTTACACATAAAAGAAGAGGTTTCACGCTTATAAAATATATTTTTTATTTTTGTTTTGTATGTAAAATTTTGCTGGTCCGGCTGCCTGAAGTTGACCCTACTACAATCTGGTTGACGTGATATCTCCACTTTGAAGAGCCTGAAAGCAAAAAAGTGGACGAGTTATTAAAAAATAAGCTTTTCGCTATAGCTGGTAGCTCAATAAACCAAATTTGATGAAAAATAGCAAAACAGCGGACATTTGAAATTTTCGACCTTTTTTTGCAATTGCCATTTTGTTATTTTTCATCAAATTTTGTTTATTGAGCTACCGACTATAGCGAAAAGCTTATTTTTTAATAACCCGTCCACTTTTTTGCTTTCAGGCTCTCCAAAGTGGAGATATTACGTCAACCAGATTGTAGTAGGGTCAACTTCAGGCAGTCGGACCAGCCAGATTTTACATACAAAACAAAAATAAAAAATATATTTTATAAGTGTGAAACCTCTTCTTTTATGTGTAAAAAATTTAAATATTTTAAATGAATTTTTCTACGAAAAAAAAATTATTGAAAATTATTGAAAACTATTGCTGATATTGTAGAGTGACCCCTTAATAAATTGTTCTAATATATTATTTTAAATTGCTATAATTTTAGCTAATTAATAGTTCAAAAAAGGTGTGCTTTTTGAACAATGAAAGAAACTGCTGTTCTAATATAAAATCTTTTATTCTAATAAATTAATTTTAAATTGCTATATTTTCTTTTAATTAGAATCTCAAATACCTGTAAGGATTAAATTCTTTTTATTTTCAAGCTTTCATAAAAATATAAAATTTTAAAAAAATTTATAAGCTTAAATATCTTGAAAATTAAAGAACTTTTATGGTCTAAAAACAGAAATCAGTTAAGCGATAGGAAAAGTTATTTTTTTGCAAATTTTACTAGAGTGAGATTTTACTTTAGTTAAAAGTGCAAGATTTCCACTTTGTCTAAAAATAGTGTATTTTGAGTCCTAATGTCTCAAAACATGTTTCTAACATGTTTTACGCAAATCTTGTTTTCGTACCATCACAAAGCCTCTTCTACGAGGAAGCAAAATTCGATCAGATATTTTTCCGGTCAACTGTACCGTACACATCAGTTCTCATTCACCTCTTTCATTGAACTTTACTTAAACTCCAAAATCTCCCTTTAACGTCCGAAATACCGAATATTCATACGTAATGCCAGTACGGTCAACGTGATTACGGGAAGCTGCTTTGTAGCGAGCGAAAAGAAGATCGTCATATAATGCCCTTCGTCGCTGCTCCGGCAACGGGCTAGTTGGACAAGTACAACGATGCAACGCGAGACCGAGGACCGTAGATACTCGACAGCGCTGTACAAAGAGCGCCATTCACGAGCAGCCGCGCGTCCGCGTGTGCGTATCGGTTGCGCAGCTCGCGGGCTTCGCTCCGCGGGGCTCCGCTTCTTTTCTCGGCGCGCGGTGCACTCTGCCGTGGATGTAGCTGCGGAGGATCGCCGCCGACTCGTGTTTCTTGGCGGAGGGCTGGGAGTGCCGACGGACGACTCGTTATTGGAAATCTTTTATTTGTGAAGGAAATACTGGAGATTCTCGATAATTTGAAATCTTGGAGACTGAGTTTCGAGTTGGAATTATCGAGAATGCGAATTAAGTATCTATGAAAATAACAACAAATGGACCTTACGTCCCGCTCCTGAATTTCTTAGTGGACGACTCGTAATGCCCATTTCTCCATTCTCTTTGCATGAAAAAAGCCCTATTCACACACTTATTAAAATAGTTGCACAATGTACTATTAATACATTAAATATATATTTAGATTTAACCTAGAAAAAAATTCAAATGTTTCAAAAATATAATATTAAAATTGTAGTATTAATTTCTTTAATAATAAGCAGTTATGTTTTGTTGAATTTGCGCAGATAAGGTAATTTTCTCTAAAGTTTGTAATACCGCATGAGCAGAGTTCCCTCCATTTTCTTGTCCCTTAACTAATGTCATTAATATTTCTAAATGCAGTTAAGGTGGTCCTATAGTAACATTTGACGAAAACTCGATTTTCTTATTACATTTTCTGATATATACATTTTTAAAACAGAAAATGATTTTGTATTGGCAATATTGGCAATAAAAACAATTTTAATGAACTTAATAGTTATTTATACGTATTTTTCCTCCGACCTTTATTGCACACAATTTTGCGTGTTCCTACATTAACCGAATCCAAACCCGAGTCTAAATCTACTCTATACTATGCAGACAAACCCCAGAAAATATAGAAATTATTAAAAAATATTTTGATCGATATTCTGCGATAGAAAATTTGTTTTAAAATCATCAGAAAATTATTTATTTTTTTTATAAAAGTGAGGTTTTCTCCATTTACGTTTTTAAAAATTTGAAGTTCACTGTTTAGTGTGTTACAGGTGTTAAATATTACATGATTTTTTTCAATTTCTATACTTGCATTCCCATGCACAAGGGCAGTTTTGAAAAACATTAATTTTCATTGAAAATTGTTAGTTCTTCCTACATAACTATGAATAAACTATCTAAAAATTTATGAAAATTTACAAAAAGCTTTTTTTAGGTAACAGATATAACCACTAATTTAAACAAATTGTATCACGTAATTAGCAAATTTTTCAATATTTACTGTAGGACCACCTTAAGCACTTCTGATACTAAACTACATCAATCTCCGTTCACCTGATAAATATCCATTAACGACTATGATTCGGTATCTATTTAATCTGTAACTCAATTCAAAATATAAAATGAACAAGCGTAATAAGCTAAGTGAAACATGTATCTTTCATTTTTTATTTTGAAGCAATTTGTAAATTAAACAGGTGTTCAGTGGTAACTATTGTTGGTTCACTATCCACTATAGACGGTAATAAATTGGGACGGCGTTAGACACTCTTATTAGTTATTATTTGTTATTTCTAGATACCAAAAATTATCTACTGAAACTTATTCATAATCCGTTTCCTAAAGGTGGTACAAGACTCTCCTTGTAAGCTCTAAATTCAAATTATAGAGAATCTCGAATTATCGAGTTTCGAATTAACATGATCCGGCAGTATTATCGTTTGTTGTTACCAATACCGGTGAGTTGTTTTACATGCAGCTTCCCTCATTAAATATTACAATGCTTTAAGCCATCAAATCCGTTCATCATCCATCAAGCATCACAATGTTTAGCTCAGTAGTGAGCCTGAATAGTATTTAAATAATTGGGGAAGATTGAAAGGAGGGACATTGTTGAATTGTAAATTGGTCCGTAAAATCTCTGATCCGAAAATTTTCAACGTTACAAAGCTTTACATTTGAAAATGCAAAAATAGGAGTGAAAAGTTTTTACGGTTAAATGTTCAAAATTGATTTAAATCATGTAAAAAAAAGGAATATATTTAGCATAAATACAAAACTTTAAATCTAATAAAATGTTGACCCATAACTATTTGTACATTTTCTTTAATAATTATAAAGCAGAATATTTATCTTGAAAGTATCTCTTTTGCATAAATAAATACTGCCAATAAAACGATATCGAATAATAATTAAAATCTATTAGATTCCGAGCAACAAATAAGCAAGTAAATATTTCAATATCAATATTAACCCAAATAAAACTTTCCGTGTAAATATAAAACTAGCTCGAGCGCAGCGCGCAGAAAGTGCACGCATAGAAAGCATGCGCGCGAGAAATAGGAACTCGGCTTATTTGCACAGGGGAGCTTTTAGTTCGCGCGGAAGTCTTTGAAGGTCGGATCGATGGTTTGATGTCATTTGCGATCGAGAACAGGGCAATCCCTCATGAGCGCGCGCGAGCGAAGAGCGCCAAGTGTATACACACGTACACCGCGAAGAGTCGCCGCCGCGCGTCGCCGTCGGGGCGCTGGCAAAGCCACGTAAATAAAACGAATCGAAGCCGGGGCCGGGCGAAAGAGCGCATCGAAAATACCATTTGCAATATCGTTTCGTGTGTACTTGCCGATGGCTCGCACATATCGAAATCGATATCGCGCCCGAGATATAGGTATAGACGCGCCTGTGCAAAAGTCGGCGGGCTCTAAGAAAGAATTTGTAAGTGCTGCAAAACGCTTTGCCGGGGTGCAAAATTCAATATCGCGTATAAAAGTTTCGAATCAAGTCCACGTTGGGCTGACACGTTTTCGCATTTTCCATCAAGCGAGAGTCTCGTGCATGAAAAAGCAAGCGAAGGTGTATCGCATAATCTGAAATACTTTACATTTTTAATAAAAATTGCATGTTGCCACTTCTGGGGTAAAATAAAAAAAGAATTGAATTTTATGTAAATTTTACAGACATTTCTCTTATATGAAAAAACTATTATTAGATATATTAATATATATCTATAAACTCAAATTTGTTACTAAGCAAAGGAAAATACCGCTGCCAATTCATTGGCACTTAGCTTCCTCAAACTAAATAAATTGTTTGAATATGAATTTCTTTATTCTCATACATTATTTTAAATTGATATATTTCTTTCTTATTGATAGCTCAAATAAGGTGGATTTTCTATAGTCATATAAACGTTTACGATTTTTTTCACATAAGAACTTACGGACATTTTTCACGATTTTAAAACGTTTTAAAAACGTTTTTATATCTTTCTTAAAAAACGTTTGAAAGTTAAAAAAAAAACATTTTTAAAACGTGTTTAAAACGTTTCGTGCTCTTAAAGTACATATTTCAGGAACCTAATCAGGACCTTATCCGACTCCAACGATACTTGATCACGTCCTAGTTATACCAGATTTAGTACTGTCGAACCTAGAAAACCATTCGATTTTTTCAATGCAAAATTTTATGTCCATACGACAATATTAAGTTACCTTATAAATTATAGCTACATAGAATCTCGATTAATTAATGTCATTAGCTGGTAGGAAAGACGAGGTTCGACTGTATTTCTATTATCTGATGATGTCATAATTAATCTATGTATTCAGGTACTTCAGAATATTTAAATAAATATTTAAAGTATTTGTAGTTAGATATTGGTACATAGATTAATGGAATTCCTAATTTTTTCCATCATAGATTTCAGAGATATAACCGTGTAAAGTAAATATGAATATTTTCGTGCATAAGAAAAGAAGGAATAGAGTATATAAAAAATTTGCCGTTGTAGAAGATAGGTTATTTTATATTCTTGTTAATTCATTTACACTAACTTGAACATAAAATTTCTAACATTCCAAAAAGCTCGAAAAACTATAACTCAAAAATCGAAGAATAAAATAATCATTATAAAAGAAAATCAAGTTGATGAATCTTGAAATGAGCCCTTATTGCTAACAAATGACCGCGCCATTCTTGACATATAATAATAACATAAAATTAAAAAAATAAACATAAACTCAATACTTCAGAAAGTAAAGTAAGAGCTCATGATCTGAAAAAAGATACAGGTCATGAGATAGTAAAAGGCTACCTTCTTGTAAAGTTTCAGATAATATGCTGTCGATTAACATAAGTTATCGTCGGAGAAAAAAAACAATTTTTTTTACAAACTTATTTTTTTCTCAACAAAAGAAAAAGGTCAAGACTCAAAACATTTGACTAAATATTCTTCTCCATATTCCAAATTATCTTAATTTTTTAAAACAAATTTCAGTCGTACTTTTCATAAATATAACCGTTTAAACAAAAAATGACGTTTTCGTGTATAAAAAAGAAGGAAATGATATTAGCCAAACTTTCAGGTCGGAAAAGTTAGGTAACTTTATGCTCTTTTAAATGTATTTTCGATGCATCGATGATATTATTTGTAAGGCATTCAAAAGTTGGAAAACTAAAACCCAATAATCGAGAAACCGCTATAAAAACAAAAAAGAACATCGAAAAACAATGAACATTTTTATTGTTCCAACTTCCTTTAAGAAAAGCAAAAGAAATGAGCCCTGAAACATTAAGTTTCACCATATATTAAATTAAATACAGTAAGAAATTTAACGATTTATTACTTAAATATCTAGGATTCATTACAAGATGGATGGGTAAAAAAAGCTTTCTGGCATAGCCCTAAACATTTTTATTTATTAACAATTTCTGAATTTTTATTTATCGGTATCGTTACTGTATATGTTTATTTTGCAAAACATTAAATATACGTAACTCATATTAAGCAATCAAACGCTATATCTCTTTTTTCATGAAACTCATATTCGCATTTCTTATTATATTTGATTTACTAAACAGTTTAGTAATCTGTCCTAGTCCTTGCTCGTAACCGTTATTATTTTTTCTCTCCGCAGGTATAAATATATTATTTAAAATATTAAACACTGATTAAAGCTTTTTTCTTCAAATTTACGTTTTTTGTTTCCGAGATTCATTTTTTTTGTTTAAGAGGACAGCTGATTCTCTGTCTTGCTGATTTATTTAAATAACTATTTGTTTAATCAAAACGTAAGCGTTGTCCCCGCTTCGTCTTAGAACAAGGATATTAAAATAATTACGAAACCTAACTACCCGATTTCTCTAAAACTCTTCTTACTATCCCAAAGCTTCCTCCTTCAAAAGAAAAGTACTTAACACTCCAAACAGCTACTAAAAACCCCAACACACCAGAAGAACGCAGCGAGTAATCTCCCAAGCGTAGGCGAGAAAAATATTTACTCCTACCCTCGGAGCAAACCTACTTGCGCAGCGTACATACACACTCAAATCTCTCATCTGCCCACTCCCCCCTTTCTATCTCACACGCACTGCACTACACCACACGCTTCCATGTAAATCGGCTTGCTACGTCGAGATTTACGCTCTTGCAGAAAGCTCCACAGAAATAAAGCAACTGCAGCGGCGGCATCGCGTTAAGATAGCAGCCCACCGCCAGACCAACACATGCAAACGAAGCCTCCAGCCATCGCACGTTAAATATTTATTTTGCCCGTGCAGTCGCAGTGCTCTCTTTCTCTCTCGCTCTCTCACTTATTTTCCAGAGAAGAGCAAGTGTCCTTCCGGCCCAGCGCGCGCGCGCACTTCGTCATCTCTATCGCGTCCGCGTCCGTCCGTCCGCTCGTCCGTACTTGCGCAGTTCTTCTCGGCAGATGCTACTGCTGCTGCTACATCCACTCGTGGCGTGTACACAGAGCTATACACAGTGGTAACGACCAAGCTAGACGTAGAGGGAAAGAGATAGAGAATGGAGCCCCAGCCATCAGCCTCGATTTAAGCTCGGCTTTACTGCACTCGTGTGCCAGCAGCCGTGGCCGCGATATTTACGATTCGGATTTGCCGAAATAATAGGCGGCCGCCCTTCGCGGCGCAATAAAAGTATGTACCAGAGGGGAAGAGCGCGTCTTCGGTTACATATACGGACAGACGCGGTGTCTTCGAGAGTCTCGAGTGTGTGGGGGAACCCGAGTGTATCGGTCAGATCGAGATGCAAGGCGATTAGTCAACGGCGATCTTCCCGTAATGGGTTCATATTGCCGAGCATTTTTCCAGTCGATTCTACCAAAGCTGCGCGAGCTAGAATTTTGTTTGCCACGAGCGGCGGCATGAAGTTTTTGTCTATCGCCGCAACAATTTCGGCCGAAATCGACAAGTTGATCGTCGTCTTAAAGTAAGCTCACCGTCTGGCGGGATGCCGGCCAAACTTTTTGCTGATGCAGCTGCGTGAGGCGTTTTCTCGCGTATAAAGCCCCGCCCGCGGGAGAATATACCATGCGGCGATATTCGCGGATATAAAATTGGGGGTTGAATTTTTTGTTTGACCGTGTGTTTTTTGAGTTTTAATTTTGGAAATGTTCAAGGATTTGTGAGTAATTATTGTGAGGTCGGGTTTCTAGTAAAATAGAAATAGAAGTCAATTATTTTAGTCGGAATTGATAGAAATATATAACTCAGGATTTTGTTTGTGTTTTCGTTATTTTATGTTACTCTTCTCTTATATCACATTGATTTTTTAATTTTTACTATTTTTGTGTTGTTTTACGTTATCAAGTATTATTTTTATTTTACCATTATTTCCACATCACTTATTTTGCGCGCTTCAGAATTCTTTTTTAAAGAAAATACAAAAACATTTGTTATATCCTTCCTTTGAACGCAGGACGAGAAAATAAGTGGCAGAACATACGAAGAGGAGTTGATAAATGGGAAGCAGGCAGAAAATGACGGGCAGAAATAACACACTCACAACAGGTTAACAGAAATTGTAACAACTAGTTTTATTTAACGCCTAGTATTATTTTGCGTTATTTTACGTTATTTTAATAATTCAGTATATTATAGTTTTGTAGGATTATGGGTTATGCTATACCATTTTTTATTAGAGATGAATAAATAATATGTAATCTTTTTGCATATTTTATAGAATAAATATATTATTTAAATTTTAAAAATAAAGTTTCTATCGACTTCCGCGAGTTAAGAAAATTTAAAATTCATTTGCATTTAGAAGTAGATCTATATTGGTAACGGACAGATTAATACCTACCGAGATGATATGAAAAATCAAGCTAAAACGACTTAAATCCATTTTTTGAAATATCAAAGTATTGAGGTTTGAATTTTTAAACTGACAGTGACATTTTAAGTGATAGATTATTAAAAAATGGAAGTGATAAATGAACTCTTGCAAATTTAGATTTGTATATATAAAAGTATTCCACGTTTAATAATAAAATCATAAGAAACTCAATTTGCGAAAAAAGGGGATTTAATTTCTTATAAATGATGCATAAAATAATAAAAATAAATAAAACTTATATTACCGTATATTAATTATAGTATACCGATAAAGCAAAACGATGAGAAACTAGAAAAAATTCAAGAAAACGAATGCCTATTAGCACCTCTAAGGCACACGCTCATCGAAAAACCATCCACCCAATAATCCACCCTTCATTCAAACTCCCCGCAAACTCCCGCTCATCGCGCCAAGGCACGCACATTAGAATCGGCTGCCGCAGTCACCGCTAGTACACACCTCACGTATAGGTATGCTCACCGACAGTTTGCTCGCTCGATCGATTTCCATCGTCCTCTCTCTCTCTCGCGCGTGATTCAATGAGCGCGTGCAGCTGCGCGCCACTCTATCTCGTCTCGGCCGTGCTGAGCTCGTATCTATGACGATTTGCATATTTGAAGAGTGATTCGGCTAATTAGCAAGCGCCGCTCGTGCGTCAAGTCGGCAGTACAGCCCACTCGTCGTCCCGGCACTCGTGCTTACTGCACCGGGGAGCCTCCGCCTCCGTTACAGCGGTGCGTCGATCCCTCGACTTGTTGTACTTGTGATTCTGGCGAATTTAGTTTAGCCGGGGGATAATTACTTAGCCCGGGGAAAATGCAGTTGCACACTGACACACATATGGGAGCTTCATAGCGGTCGGGTACACGCTGCGGTGGCCGTGCCGCTTGCACAGACACAGTGCGACTGGTGCATTGACGGATAAGTACTGATTTTTGTAAACGTCGTTGATTTAATTAGAAATTAGTAAATTGAGGCTTTTGGAGGTAAGTGTATGCATTGGGCGGAGAAGGAAGGTGTCTAGATATATACGCTAGTTGATTACGAGGTCAATGTAGTGCGCTCCATATTTTTTGGTGTCTAGATTTCCGCACAAGTCGGAGGAGGTATATAGACTGAAAAAAAATTTTGTTAAATCTAAGTAAACGTTTCCTTGAATCCTACTAAGAAAAGATTTGTTTGATAATAGTAAATATTTAATTATGTTTAGACTGGTATTCATCAATTCAATAAATATTTACTAAATTTAAGAAATATTTACTTTATTTAAGTAAATCTTTTCTTAGTACGATTCAAGGAAACGTTTACTTAGATTTAACAAATTTTTTTTTCAGTGTAGATTTATATCAAGGACGATTACAAGGTCTGGATAGTGCACTCTGTAGTTTTTGGTATGTGGATGTACGGACTGATCCCAAGAGGTGTCTAGGTATTTATGGTGGCTGATGTTCAGGTGATGCGCTTCGGTAATCGGCCACCCTAAACACCTGGACTCCTTCTACTAATACGTACATCTACGTATACGACTCCAAGAACTACGGCGTGACTAAGTTAGACCTCGTTGTCGGCAATCCTAAACACGTGGACACCTTCTCTGACTATAATAATTATATCTAGGCACCAAAAACCATGGAGTGCACTACCTAGACCTCGTCATCGGCCACTCTAAATACCTAGAAACCTTTTTCGACTAGTACATATATTTAGACATCAAAAACTTTGGAGCGCACTACCTGGACATAGTCATCGGTCACCATAAATACCTAGACACCTTCTGCAATCAGTACGTACATCAATATACCAAAAACTACGGAGCGGACTATATAGACCTCATTATCGGGCTCAATATGTATGTAGACACTTCCTACGACTTGTGCGGATATCTAGACACCAAAAAACATTATCACATTACCTTCTTCGGCCAATACTAATTTCTGACTAAATCAATGATTTTACAAAAAGCATCAGTCCATTTCAGTCAATGCAAAAAGGCACACGGTTTCTGTGTAAGCAGCATGGCCGCTAGAAGCTTCCGTACACACACTTAATTGTACCCCCAAGGGGATGTTTCTTGGAGTAAATAAACGACTTTTATCTGAGGTTTGAACATTCTTCTGAATTATTCTAGCCAACAATTTGTTTTTAAGGGGACTGAGATATAAGGTTCTCGATTTCTTCACTTCATTTTTGGATACTATGCTATAATCTTCTCCCAGTAGCGTGCAACTGTTTTTACGAATTTGATAGTCGATAAGGTCGAAGATAATAATTAAGCATGAGTAGAACATTTGTAATTGTTTGGTCAAAAATGCAGTTACCTCGTATTTGCTAATGAAAAATGTATAGTATTGTGTGGTATAGCACTGTCTGCAAGAATATGTAGGGAAGATGCGGCTAATGTGGCGCACTTGAGGTTCAGTATCTGATATCTATACTGAATAATTGCTAAAATTAAAAATAAAGGTCTACTTTAGTATACAAATAGTATTATGTAGATTTTAAAAATCTAAGGTAAATAATTAATACAATATATAAAAAATATAATCGTACGCCACATTACCCGACGTGTCTAGGTTATATAATCACATTTAATCAAAACCGAATGTTTAAGTGATTTATAAGACTTTTTAGTGAATAATATAATATAAATAACAGATTTCAAGACCTTTAAGTTTAATGTATTGAAAATTTGTCTGAAAATAGTAATAATTTTGTGTGCGCCATATTAGCCGCATATACATTCTTCATTTATTAAGTCTTCTTAAAGTAAATATATGTATTAAAATCTAAAAACCAAAGTATTATTCGAGAAATAGTATGCCTTAGATTGTAAAAACTTATTATTCATATTTATTCCGGGTTCAAGACATGAATTCTAAATATTTCTTTTTCAGGTAAATTTTGTAGTACCGTAACCTAAAATTGATATTTAACAATAATCTTCATAAATTGTGATCAATCTTTACGTAAATTTGTATGATGGTGTTCAATACTATATAGAGTCGAATAAAATTAGTTTGTTGTATTTAATTTCAAGGTATATACTTAAAACATGGGTGCGCCACCTAAATCGGAGCACCGTATTAGCCGCATCTTCCGTACGTATCATTTTTAAGCAGAGAGGAACAAACAATACTGAGTGCACTGAAGCAGTGCTAATCTTGACCGACACTTTTAATTATTTCTAGAGTACACGGAGTAAGGGCCCTTTTACGGTAAAGGAACAATATAAAAAAAATAATGTGTTTGGAAGATTCAAAACTATATCGATGTGTTTACTCTATCAATACGTTTAATTTTTGTACTTTGCTGGACATATTTTTTTTGTTATTATTATCAATTTTTTACCTCATAAAAACTAGATGATATTTTGAAAAGCTGAAAGTGGTTAGTATTCGTATGAGGCATCGATATATTGTCGAGAGTCAAGTCATGCTTCACTATAAATGCGTCCTAATTAGATACTTGCTTAAAATGGATGAAAAAACTGTAAATTACGTTTTTGTTATAGAAAGTTAATTGCATGCAGCTTTGTACAATGCGATTGATCAATTGCGATATTAAACAATTTAGATGGGTGCCCTTGCACACTGGCTGATCAAGGCCCAATGCCTGATCATTTTCTTTACATGAATTCAATCCTCAAATTTATCGTAAAAATAAATCACGCTTGAAAATTCAAAAAATAACTATTAACAATTTAGATATGTTCATTTCAAGTCTAAAAGGTTTCATATAAATTTACGTCAATTGAAATAAGAGCAGATCAGGATTTGATTTTAGCTGATCAGAAACTGATGCCACGAATGTATTACAAACTAACCAAAGTATCGAAGCTGTGCCATATTGGCTGTACATACCACATCGAGTAAAATCCCTCACCTTAACGGAGAATTCGATTAGTCGCTAGCCAGCCAACTCTCGAACTTTCTTTTCGCTCATTCGCGGCAAAATGATTGCGCGACGCGCAGCCGAAGAAAGTTATGAATAGTCAGCAGGGCCAGAGGAAAAGACAGCGAACAAAAAAGCAGCCAGGGCGAAAAAGCAGAGCGCTCGAGAATCTCCAGAAGGATTTTCTCGCGGCACTCGCCGAAGGGAAATGCGCACACCTGCCGTAATCAAGCGAAAGTTTTCAGCTCCGATGTTAGATTGCCAATCGAATTATACTGCGCGCATCGACCTTCCCACTCCCTCCATTCATTTCGGCGCTCCGCGCTTAATTATTCCTCGCTTCTATCCGCTTTTCGCCCGACTTGCCTCTTCCCCTCCGGCTCCTGCGTATTCATTTACTTCTACGCTCTTTTCCTAATTTATATCTTCATCTTACGGGACTTGTCCTTTTTTTCCCGTTCATTCGTCAGTTTCGCTCCGCGCTCGAATTTCTCAGCGTACTCTTCACTTACCTTAGCTATACGTCCCCGTTTAATCACCTCTGCGTCGCGCTCGATTAAGTTTCAATATTTATACGTCATCGTTATATTCGTGTTTGCATTTTGCGCGTCAGCTCTTTTCCTCTAATTCCATCCAGTTTCTCTCTCTCTTTGTCTTCTGATTTATTTTACCGTCCACTTAGCGAGAGCGCGCGAGCTCAACGGTCAAGAGAGCCTTGTTCTAATTGAAAAAGACGAGGCCTGCGGAAGGGTGGTAGAGAGAGTCTACAGAAGAAGAAGAAGAAGAAGAAGCAGCAGCGTTGGGGGGAGAAAAAGAGCTGAGCCTCGTAAAGTTAATGCGAACAAGAAGCTGCTAATCCATCGATTGCCTCCGCTGAAGAATAGCCGTGAGAGCCAATGCCGCGTCTCGGGCACCCGCCTCCGATGCTACTTTTACAAACGCTGGATCGGGGCAGACAAATGGCTTGGCCGGTTTATGTGTGCTTTCTTTTATAGGTATTTATTGCGTTTCTGTTCTTAATTGTTGAGATGTTTAATGAGATAGAAGTGACTATTGCACTAAAATAACGGGGAGATTGTTTTGTTTGTAATGCAGATTCGTTTTTAAAAAGATAGTTAAAGAGACGTTTTGTATTTAAAAATTAAATAATTTATTTATAAAAACTGTTTACGGAAAACCTCATAGCACTGTATACTTTGATTCGAAAATATATATGCTTTTCGAGTCCATTTGGTTATAAGTAATCAATCAGTATATTTTCCCGATTCTGTTATAGACCACTTGACATGCAGCATACAAATATATACGATTTTTACAACTCTTTTATAGATATATTGATTTTTCATTGTCCAAATAGGAGCTCGTATATGAGTCATACCGTAATAACATTCTCACTTTCACACAAACAAGCCTCTTGGACGCTTATATATTTGAAAAAAATACCCCCCTCGTTTTGTACATGAACGGCATGACCAATGAAGGTAAAAGTACCTATTATGAAACACTCTCTTAACTGTGTCCCATTTATGAAACAGCATAAATAATAATAAAATAAGAAATAATTATAACATCCAGAAGCTAATATAAAATTTTTATTGATAATTATTAATGTTTTCGTCTGTAAATACACAAACATGAGTATTGTTATACAATTAGTAGTATTATAAAAAATCATTCAATTTTGCGTATCTCCAAACCCGTGCAGATCGGCGGTTTTGGGATCCGAACCAGCTCATTTATACAACTTTGTTTTTTAACTATATTTATAAATATAAATGACTTGACACCACGTGCAATAGCTTAAATTGTAGCTTTTGGTCCGTAGATTTAAATTATCTACAAACTGTTTTAATGTTTATGCGATGTTTATTAAATATGTAGCTGTTTCATAATAGATGCGTGAGTTAGTGGAAGTCCGTATTTATGAAACACCTTTGCAAGGGCTATTTTTAAATAATTTTAGCTATTTGCATATTATTTTTTGTATTATGAAGCAATAAATACCACATTTTAATGATATAGCTCCCGTACATATGAAAACTAAGTAAAATAAGCATGTTTATTGAATTTAGCAGCCTAACCTGTAACTTATAGATTACGATATAAGTCGATTCTATGAGGCAAACTCTAAATATGATCATTTTGTTGTTGTTAAAAACTTTTTAAAAAAGGATGAAGGAAGGTCAATCTTATGTTGATGTTATTACTCGTGTATATTAGATACATTGTTTACGACAGATATAGCTATTGTAAGTAAACACCCGGATATCGTGCGATTGCACTGTTTCATAATACGTACAATGGATCACCTCAATATTTTATTAATATAATTAATTATTAATGTTTAATTTGTATTTTAAAGGCATTATCTGTTCAAGGAAAG
This sequence comes from Gastracanthus pulcherrimus, assembly GCA_949152435.1. Taxonomy (NCBI): domain Eukaryota; kingdom Metazoa; phylum Arthropoda; class Insecta; order Hymenoptera; family Pteromalidae; genus Gastracanthus; species Gastracanthus pulcherrimus. Next base: position 181,223,228 of record OX424575.1, read on the forward strand.
TCTAGGCCTTCGAGTACTATCAAAAGTTTTAACGTTATACGTTATGCAATCTCAATTTTACAAAAATATAGAATGTACCCCGAAAACCGTTCCATAATAGGTTCTTTTACCTTATATACAATTGTAAAAAGCCAGAGATAAATATTTGTATTATCTTTTAAAATAAATCTATCAAGTAGTTCTCAAATGTCAGTTCCATTTCTGAAATTCAAATTTGGAGATTAAACGATAAGCAAAAGTAAATTAGGTAAAAGAATTGTATACAGTGTAACAGTTAGTTTCATAGTACGCTTTGAAAAACATTATAAAAAACCGCTCCCAATTCATTGGGACTTCGCTTCCTCAAACTAAATAAATTGTTCCAATATAAATTTCTTTATTCTAATACATTAATTTTTAATAGTTATATTTCTTTCTAATTAAAAGCTCAAAAAATGTGTTTTTTATCATTAATTGTTTGTTAAATTACAAAAAATTATTAGCTTATGATCATAAATTGCATTTCAGATTTCAAAATATCGTAAAATAGATAAATAGTTATAAAACAAACACGAATTGAGGAATCTATATTTTTTTCTAATTTCGTATGTTCATAAAAAAACAAAAATAAATCACTTGATTAATAAAAAAATGACCGCGACATTGTCGAGATATAAGTAATTAAAATTAAAGAAATATATAACCTCAAATATCTTGAAAGATAAATGACCTCATAGTCTGGGCAAAGAGTTCAGCCAAGAGATAGTGGAAACATACCTTATCAGCTCAATGTATTTTAAAGATTTTCTATCATATGTTTCCGAGATACATCCAATAAACATTAGCATTGCTCATACACTGAAAAAAATTTGGCTCTTCGGCAGCACCAACGTCCGTGGCTCTGCGACACAACAATTTGAGGTGTCTGGCACCTCGCTGTGGCGCAGCACGTGTCCGCTTGCGGGCAACTGCGTTCCACTTAATGCCTCGCTCGGAATAGAGGTTATGTTTGTGCGAGCAGCGTAGGTATCAGATAATAATCACTAAAGTTTCATCAAAGTCCACGACCCAAACTTCGGGGTCCCCCCTTGTAAGTTAAGGCCTCATAAATGCAGGTGAATCAATGTACACTGCAGGTAAAAATCGATGATTTTGACCCATCTACTGTTTCTATAATAGTTTATTAATCATTTACAACAAAGTCGACTTGGGTATGCATTATTCGGAAGTAATGTTTTCATCTTATGCATATTTTTACCGTACAATTGATAACGTCGTCCAATCTTCCACAAATTTATTTCTTAAATATAATTCCTAAACAATTTTCGTAATATCCGTGTTACTTTTTCACGTCGCCAGAGAGGATTCCATATATTACTTCGACGTTATCACCAGTACTCTACTACGAGCTCTAACGACTTAAAAATGCCAAGTACAAAGCAACCAAAGCCCCGACCAACGAAAGATAAGAAAAGAATATTAAACATTAATAAAGACGTGCCAATCGGAAAGAAATATTAGCCGAAAGGTAATTTCGTAAGCGGATTAAATTTTTCCGCCTGGACGCGGCCAGACTAGCTTTGCTTACTCATGATGAAATATAGCTTTTCCATCCCCACAACGCCGAGGATTCTTACTCTCACCATCGCGCGAGAGAGCGATATTGAAATGCATTGACAATGACGTAAAAGCCTGTACACCTTATTGATGGATGTGCCGGGGAGGAAAATTCAGTTAGCGCGAGCTCTCGAATTTCACAGGATGCCAAAGCACACACACACACACGCACACACATATATATGTATATATATAAGTATATAGTATATATATAAGCGAGTTAGCCCAGACACCGGTAGTGCTGTCTTGCGCGAGTGGGACTTTGCACATTTGCCGCTGCACATTTGCCTTCTTTAAGGATTATCTGGATTTTCCTCGAGCTTCCTTTTTTACGACGTCCTAAAGGAACTTGAAGAGAGCGCGCGCTCGAATACAAGAGCTGGAAAAATAGACGATCTAGAGAAGGTGAAAGAGAGAGAAATTCTCTTGTGCTATAGCGGAACGGCTTAAGGGGTAGTCGTGCTACAGTTGTACACAAAAGTTAATTTTATTGTGAAACGCAATATATTAGGGTAATTTGTGCTTTAAACTGTAAATTATACTATATTTTAGCGGAAACATGTATAAATAACATGAAATTATGCGAAAAGGTTAAAATTTAAATACAATGTTTAAACTTTCGAATAAGATTGTATCACTACATGAATTAGCGACAACATTAGGCGCAAACTTGTGATGGCTACATTATATTTCAAATATTATAACAATTAATTATTAAACAAATTTTTAAAAAAAATGTAAAGTTAGGGACCGTCTATTAATTACGTAAGGCGTTGAATAAAACTGTTAAAAAAATCTGTACATAACTTATGGACGACCCCTTATACATAAAAATGCACCATCAATGCATCCTTCGATATTGGCCTTATACGTTAACTATCAAAACTTTGAGACTGAATATTTCGTTGTCTGCGACACTAAGTTATCTAAAATTTTAATCAGTGATAGGCCATATAATTATTGATAAAAATTGGAAGAAAAATCATTTAGCACCACTTCCTTTTAATGTGCAGTCGGGTGATTTTCGAACGTTCAATTCCAGGTTCGCGCGCAAGTTAAAAAACAATATTGCCACTCTACCGAGCAAAATTTCCGCTGAAAATTGATATGGATTTCACTGCTCTCGATTGCCCGCCGATTGAAAGTGCATTTGTATTCGCGTCGACAAATATCGCCAGTTGGATTTTTTTGAATATGAATACTACAGTCGTAGATTGCAGCGCTTCGGCGTACGGTATATTGGTTATTAAGCTACATAAACGAAGCACGTTTATAGGTATACGCAGAAGTTTCAAAGAGAGCTTAACAAAAAATGCGCACAGTTTTAAAAACTGTAAGCGGAGTAAGCACACTTAAATATTGGTAATGGAATTTCCTTCATTGGAGTTTGCTTATTGGAAAAAGTACGTAATGCATTATCGAATCCAAGTGTAATTTAAAATTTCCATTCAACGACTTTATATCAAACGTTATATACACAGAACAGATTTTACGAAGAACATATTCTACTTACAAATAATATAATTTTCAGGGCCTGCGGCGGCTCAGTCGGTAGAGTGTCGGATTCCCACGCCGGTGACCCGGGTTCGAATCCTAGTCTCTGCCGATTGATACAAGCACCTCTGTAAAAATTACATGTGCTTTGTTTACAAACACACCGCAGACCCCCGTCGTCGATTAGCACCACATGGGAGCACAAACATGGCGACGTTAAATAAAAAAAAAAAAAAAAAATATATAATTTTCATGAAATACATTTGTTTAAAATTCAAGAGGCGCTAAGTTTAAAGAAGTAAATATTTGTATTATAAATCGATAATTGCCAGCAAATAATTAAATATTAAAGAAAGCATTATGACAAATTAAATTTATACAGCAAATCTTTTTACGTTTTCCTCTTAATTTTATTTATTTTTGGCAACTTTGACTATTTTATCACTACCGTTTTATTGTACACATACATACATATATATATATATATATATATATATATATATATATATATATATATATATATATATATATATATATATATATATATATATATATATATATATATATATATATATATATATATATATATATATATATATATATATATATATATATATATACAAATCCCGCGAGATCATACGCATACGAATATATAAGTTATCGATTTTATAAATTAATATTGTAAAACAGACCAACGTAAATACATAAAATAACCATAAGTTAAAAGAATTTACGCCACTAAAATTATAATACACGGCGAGTAAAATCGCGTGGCTGGCTGAACAATTCGAGCCTTTATCTACTGGATATTTCGAGGATTAACTAATGCGCATTGAGACGGCTATAGAATTTTGATGACGTCGAGGACAATAGCTAAAATCGCATGCAATATGAATTACCTTCGTTTGTTACAAAAATTCGTTGTACAAGCGATAACAAATTTTCAAGTATTCAGCAATCGTTTCACTAGTAAATATAAAGTTCGGAATATTGGAGAATTGAAAAATATAAAGTTCAACGTAAAGAAAATACACTATGTTTTGATTTTCTAAATAACATATTTTTGTTTCTGTAACTGTGTATATTTGCTAATACGGAATATACTATCACTTAAAACCAGAACGTGTAGTATTGCTTCCAACCGTTGAAGTTTGATGTATTTATTTACATATCTATATTGGTACAAAATAGTCATAACAGATGAAAATTATTCTATAAAGTTTCATTTAACCGATAAAGCTACCGGAAACTGTCTTTTTTTTTAAAACATTTAATAAATAATCGACTTTTTTCAACAGACTGAAATATGTAGTCAACTGCGAGTAAACTATAGGTTTTCAGTTTAGAAACAACAATAGGTAGATAGATAGATAGATAGATAATTATTTATTCTAAAAAGCCCGATCAGAGAATAATAACTATTCTCCTGTAACGTGCGTACGTGACAGCGGTTAGAAAGCAATTAATAGTTGCTACTCAAAGCAACAACTTAAACTACTTGACAACGCAAATAAATGATTGTTCGATAAAAAGGAGAAATTGTTGTTATTCGAGTTCTTTAAAATTCACCGTATTAATGTCGAAACCGAGTATTAATCCAATAAGATACTCGTATTTATTTTAAGTCTATCCATAATAGTAGTCCTTGTACAAGGACGTGTATTAGACATCTGCCTTGGTAGAAAATAATCTAGTTTTATCGAAGTCCATCTACTTCTCTCTAGGTTATTATACAAGTCTCGTTGATTTTAGATACAAATAAGACGATTAACCCTATAGTACTTTAAAATACTTACAAAGTGTAACATATTACCTAAAAACTTGTTTAAATGCATATGCACTATATCGACGGCCCTTAAGAAGACTAACACATTTCAGCACTTGCCACGAAGAGTAGCACATTTTGAAATCTGCCACGTAGACTAGCATATTTCGCCCTTCTCCCACGACGACTAGCACAACTCGCCGTGTTCCCACGAAAACTAGCACACTTCGCAACTCTGCGACGAAGACTAGCACTTTTCGTATAGAATATGTAGATTTAAGTTGTACTGATAAACTCTCAATGAAACGGGTCGATTATTTTTTTATTGGGTTTAGGTCGGGTACTAGACCATTTTGATAATCAAAAAATTATCGGTTCACCCGAGAAAATTGGCTACCCGAATAAATAAAAGTAGCCTGAAAAAATCAGACGGCAGAAAAGTGCCAAATGTGCTAGTCTTCGTGAGAAAATTGCGAAATGTGTAAGTCTTCGCGAGGTAGGAGATTTCCAAATGTGCTACTATTCGTTGCTTTATTAACTTTCCACGTACCTTCCCCGTAATCGAATAATTGAATATTCTCAATACAATCAATTTCCATGCAGTTTTTTTAAAAATAAAATTTTTCTAAAAATCTATATAAAATAATATTCAAATCTTTTTATATAATTTCATCTTACATTTTCTCGGGTTGAACAGTATATAAAACTTTTCTATTCCATTTTTTCGTCTTAAACCTTTGCGGGGCGGGTGCCACTATAGTGGCACCCAATTTTTGTTCAGCTTTTTGTGCATAACTTAGACAGTTTGAGCTCAATATCGCTCAAATATTTTTCTATATAATTCTAGATACGTAAAGAATAAAATCCTGAGCTTAAATTTACAAATGTTTGTTTATATAATTAGTTATAAACAATTTAAGATGAAAGAACTTTGATTTTTTAGATTAAATTCGCCCCGAAAAGGGTTGAACCTTTTTATAAAACTGTTTTCACAAAACATACACAGCACCGATCCTAGAAAAATCACAGTGCCGAAATGTTCCCTTGTCCCAGTACCGGGAGGTTCAACCACGCATCCAAACGAAAAATCCCAGCACCATTCTCGGCATCCTCCCCAGTCTCCTCACCTCACGACCACAACAAAAGCCCGTCTACACACTCCACTACGGCCCATCTTCCGGAAAACCAGCACCAAGAGTACTCGGCCTCCCGGGCCGTGCGCGACACCAGTGATGAGCAGCCCCGAGCACGAGAGGAAATCCCTCGAACAAACTCGCGCGCACCCGCGGTTAAGCTTAAAGTCGCCCTCCCAGGCGGCGCAGGCGCCCTCCAAAGTAGACATAAATAACTCATGCCGGGACGGCGCGACGACGTCGAGAAAGAGAGAGAGAGAGAGAGGGAGATAGCGCAGCCCGAGAGCGATAAATAAGGAGCGAGCTGGACCGGCGATGAAATTCATGGAGTGTACCGCTGCGGGCGGGCCAGTGCAGGCGACATGCGCCTTGGTGATCCTATAACGAAATAAAAGAACTGTGTGTGTGTGTATGGGAGGAAGGGGGAAGTGCGGGGAGAGGTTTAGGGTACGTTCATAGTGAGGTAGTTTAGTTGTAGGGGTGAGGGATGGTGGGGTCTGGATGTAAGGTATGAATGGAGTCTGATTGTGTGAACTTAAGAATGCAGATAGATAGATAGATTAAGATTTATTCTGCACAAGTCAAAAATATACATCATATATACATAGTTTCGATACATTAAATTAAATTTGTATCCATATCACAGATTCATCGTTAGATTTCATCACATAGGCTTATTATAAATGCACAGTTTATGTCAGTAGTCTTAACTATCACGTCACAATATAGAACCTTAATTAAATAATTACTTAGCAGTATAACACAGTTAATCTTTATCACATAACACATTTCGTACGTCGCAGGTTTTAATAATATGCCTACGTATTGCCGTTTTAAATTTATTTAGAGGAGTTATGCAGGCTCAAGGCTGAATGTAGATGTGTTTGTGTGAGGAAGGTATCTGCTTGTTTTTACACCGATCAATTTTGATTTATCTTTTATGGCGAATCAAATAGTAGAATGGCGAAGAAAGAGAAAAACAACACTAAAATTGTGGAAGAAAAACAGAAAGAAGTAGAATGATGAAAGAAATATAGAATGGTGTGGAAAGGAGAGGGACATGCACATTCCGATTTAGCCTTAGGGCTTGTCTCCACGATGTACTGTGTAGTCTGTTGTTTTAGTACGTTCAACGGTATGCTATTCCATTTAAGCACGGAGAAAGAAGATAGCAATTGCTGCTACATGGGGATAGGACTGAGTACAGTGTAAGGTGGGTAAATTGGAATCGACAAAACATATTAGGACTGATTCCTAAAATAGTATAGTAATCAATCCTCCTTGGATAATTGAATAATATTGAATAATTATTTAATATTTGGTTTATTTTATGTTTAATACATGTATTATATGAAGAAAAATGTCTTAGTATTTAAATAATTATCATGAAGTCCATGTGTATACGCATTTTGTTAATATAAAAGCATGAAAAGCGGAAGGATTGGAGGATTACGCGAAATCTTATTCATTCCCATACAGGTTAGTACCAGCGTTGGGCACGGTCGGATTTTAGATGGCAGAATCCCTAGATCTTAGTAATAAAATTTGACATAGTGGTCAGCTATGTTCAGATCGTTGGCGTGAAATGCCGCGGGATGTTCTCAAACCCATCCGATTCGACTCTGCCAGATAATCTGTCAGAGTCGAATCGGATGAGTTTGAGAACATCCCGCGGCATTTCGCGCCAACGATCTGAACATAGCTGACCACTATGTCAAATTTTATTACTAAGATCTAGGGATTCTGCCATCTGAAATCTGACCGTGCCCAACGCTGGTTAGTACTGAGTCCTAACCTGCGCAGTACTGTCAACCCAATTTACTCTTCGTCTCGGAGTTCCTAACCTAGTATAGTAATCATTACTAAATTTTTCTCTCCGTGTGGCAATTAAGTTATTAAGATGGTGAAACAGTTGAAAACGAAATACATATTTTTACACTGAGAGCTTTAACCCATGGAACGAAATGAAACGCAGAACGCGTAGCAAGAAGCTTGAAATATACAACGCAGTATGTATGAGAGACATTACCTTTATACTTATAACACTCAACAATAAACCAGTTTATTTTAACGTGTCGCTTAAAAAAATGTAGCATATTGTACCACAGAGGCAAGAAACGGAATGTGAGATCGAGTTTCAGATTTTGGTTATGTTTAATAACGTTTCTATGACTAAAAGGCTGAAGTAAAACAAATGCAAAATCAAGATGCGTGATTCAATGTATGATCGTATCTCTTACACATCTAGATATATTTGCGACACTGCCATTTAAAAAGCACGTTTATATAAATGGTCAAACAGAGCTTGCATAATCAATTGCACACGATTAAAAACGAATTTGTAATTATGTTATTTTTTTCATTTGTTAATACTTTTTTGTTAAATTTAATACTTATTTGTTTCTAAAAGAAACAAACTTTAATTAAGTCAGATAAAGTTTATGTATTATTTTTCCATTCACAAACAAGTGTTTATTACTGCAAATTATTCGCGTAAAGCGATATTTCAGCGTTCAGTATGATACAAATAGGCGCAAATATGATCTTATATTATAATGGTACATTTTACATGAGAGAGGGTAATAGAGAAAGGTCAAGCGTTAACAGCTGATCTATATGACTAGAGGAGAGGGAAATATTGAAGAGCACCATCTCGTTCTTGGGAGAAAGTATGGAGATCACTGGCTATCGTTCGGCCGAAGGCCGATGATTTCTCTCTCGCACTTTTAAACTTTACTGACTGTCTCTCCGATTGAGGGACATATCGCATATCGCATTGAAAGCTTCTCTTGGAGATGTCCGGTGAATCATAGACACCTTGTATAGGATTCCTGCGTTTTCGGGGCCCCAAGAACCAAACTATACGTATACAGAACAAGATCCATCCGACATCCATAACAAGCACGGGCAAAATCCTAGTATCTCGACGTCGACAGCAGCTGCGGTGAGGACTACGGAAGAATCTGCAAGGTTTTCTGTATGCGTGTGAGAGTGATTTGTACGTGGGTATTATTATTAGGCTTCTTGCGGAAATTTAGGTTGTAGCAAGCGTTCGAGTAAAATCCACGCGTGCATTCTTACTTTAAAAATTATATTTTACTTATAATAAATTACGTCGTACCTTATTTGCAAACATAATTTGTGTGTTTATTCGTATTTAATATTCCCGCTCTCTACAATATGAAATATCACATAAATGTCACGTAAAAAATTACTTATTATTCACTTGAAATCATCGCGTTATTTATGGCTGTTATTCATATGATATTATTTCGTATAAGATCTCAACTAGATTCAACAATTAATTCTGTATTTTTTACCACACGACGTTTATTTTATAAGATCACGCGCTTATCAGGTGCTAAATCACGTAATCATTCTAAGTAGGACGGTAACTTACTATGGATGGACCATTACGACGAGAGCACCGGCTGTTGTTGTGTATATATATGTAATGAAGGGAGGAATGGCTGCGCTTTCTATGTGCGTTGTACAAATGGCCTGGCAAGAGTAGAGGATTAGAGCGCAATTCACGCAAAAGTCTATTAAGGTTTTGTAAGCTTTTGCGGAGCGCGTATGGCTTTTCCGGGAATCGATGCTTTTTGCCGGCGTTAATTGATACAGTGGTCGTTTGCACTCGGCGATTTTTTGGCGTTACATGGGAATTTTTCCGGTGAAGCCGTATTTGCTAAAGCATTTAAAGTATTTCTGTAAAAGATTAAAATGTATTAATTTAGTTAATTTTATTTATTGAATGGCAGTTGGTCCTCTACCAAAATAAGCTATGATAGGCTTTACGTAGACAAATATCATTGCAGGATATTCCTTTGATTCGTAAATTTAAATTACTCGAATTACTTTTTGATGTGTCACTGATATTAAAATGATTTTAACGTTTGCAAAATTTGCAGAATGATCTTGTTTCACTATGGTTCTGAATGATTCATTTATAGCACCTAATGGAAAAAATGACGTAATACTTGTAAAACTTAGTAAATCAATATGTAGATAATTTCATAATCGACGATATCTAAATTTCATTTGTTTAATTTCGCTTTATTATTATTATTTACTGTTTTTGAATTATATAAATATTATATCTTTATATCCACGTTTGTATACACAAAAATGTACAGCATATTCACAGTTAAATGTTATCTATAATAATAGACTATTATTATCTACATAAAAGCTATATTTTTTATTTTCATTTTCTTTCTTCTTACTGGAATAAAATATCATGTTCTTTTGCATTAATAATATTAGTTATTTGCTTTGTTACATTAAATAAATAACAAGCATCAGATTAATTTTATCTGTAAGCAAGGACATAATAATTTTAAATGTACATAAATGTTACGTAAACTTTGCTAAAGAAAATCATAAAGTAGAACATTTATAACAGTCAAAATAAATTTAATTATTTCGACGATAAAATTCATTGTTTGCAAGCAAGTGAAAATAATTAAGGTGGATTATTAAATTATAAAGGGCTGCATAAATGAAAAATTGTAAGATAACTTTTTAAATTGGCTTTACATGTACAAAACTCTGTGTAATTTATAAGTGAACTAAATTTACGGAAATACACGAACGGCACGACCTGCGAAATTCAATTATATGCAAATGCGGCCAATCAATTTTTCATAAATAAGAGCTGCGATACACCGAAAATAAATTTCGATGAAAATAAAATTGACAAACTTTTATGCAGCAATTTTGAAATTCGTTCGCCCCTATTTTATTTAACTTTTATAAAAAAATTTAAATATATACAAATTTTAAAAATGATTTCATTACTACTAATGACATTTTAAGTCAGAGGAAACAAAACTAATGCTATACTTATAACTTAATCTTACTTACTTATAAATATTAATAACAAGTAAAAAAGCCGCTGCTAATTGAGATTCTAATAAATTGAGTTTGAGAATTTAATAATAGAAATTCGCATTAAATAAAGTAAAGCTAAAGTTAACTCATTAGGCACACGCGTTAAGCCAGTATAGCCAGTCTGAGATAATCTTAAAACTTCATTAATAGTACATTATGTAACAAGGGCAAAAAGTCGAATGTTTTTCCCGTGGGTGAGTTTACTGCCCGAGCGAGCGAACCTCCCGCGGGAAAAATCGACTTTTTTCTCGAGTTACATATAGTACTTTATGCCCATCTCAACTGTGGCCACATTTTAACTTGAAAAGCGGGACTAATGGACTGTTAAAAGACGATATTGTTAAAAGAAAATCGAAAATCTGGGTTATTGGTAGAACTTGACGAAATAAAGGACTTTGAGTAGTTTCTAGTGAAGTTACTTTTTTCCCGCTAATCATATTTGCGGGCAAAAAGTGTAATTGTGGTCTCGCTTTTCAGGGAAAAAAGTGTCCATTTTCGTTCAGATGGGCATAAAATAATTTTTAGCATATCCTACACGAGAATTTCTTATAGTTACTTTTTGTTTATTATTGCTCATTAGCAATGTTTAACAGTATATTTTAATGTGGAGGTCTATCAGAATAAAAAACTATTTCTTAATTTACTAAAGTTACCGATTTTCGAAAAAAATGTATTAAAAATTCAATTTTATTTCTTCCACTAAAATAGCGTTCAGGTAATTGCTAGATATATAAATTGGAAGAAAATTATGTCTATTTTAAGAAAACGTATATATTGGCAGAATGATAGACGTATAAAGGGACAAAAAAAAATTTCTTGATTTTTACAAATTTTGTAAAATATATATTATTATTTTTATTTTTATTTTCAAAAAAAAAATTAAAAATAATTGCTAGGTATATCAATTGAAAGGACTACGTGTACTTATGAAAACATATATATTTACAACATATTTAACGTATAAAAATAAGAATAATTTTTTTTCGATTCATAAAAATTTTATTAAGTTACTATTTTCTATAAAAAATGTACTTTTTATTATCCAATCAGCTCCAAAATCTAATCAGTTAAAGAGTTATCGTTCCACAATCTTTTTGTCGCATACATACATACATACATACATACACACATAGATATATACATACATGCATACATACATACATACATACATAGATACATACATCCATACAGACCGACATTTTTTAAAAACCTGTTTTTCTGACTTAGGAATCTTGAACAACATAAAAGTTCATCAAAATCTCTGATAAAAAAATTTTCACCGTCTCAAAGCTTTTTCTTTGAGAAAGAAAAATGTACACATAAGCACACAACATGTACCCTACACTTATTCCCTTCGCTTTATCCAAAATTCCATACCTACTCGCGACGTGCGTTGGGTTTCTGCCTTTGGATATCCTCCTACCCGCCCACCACAGCTGAATAAAATACACCCACTAAACCAAAGACGAGTATATATATCCCGAGAAAAACAAAAAAAATTACAAGTACGAGCAAGAAAGGGAGTAGGAGAATCGTATATATATAAAGCGGGCCACGGCTCGTCGCCTTCAAAGTGCCGCTTGGCCGCTAGCCTCCTCTCCCCCCTCTCTCCTTCCTGGTCATGCATTATTCATTCCGGATCATGACTGATACCTCGTACGTGGCATTTTTAGAAGCGGCCGGCCGGGGGTCCCCCTAACTTGCTTTCGAATCACGATTCGTCGATCTTCGCGGACGCTATAGACCTCCCTCGGGGCTCTAAGAGCCCGGAGCTTCGCGCGGCGCCAGTGGAACGAGGCGCGAGCTGGTCAGCCGCGGGACAAAAGGTACAGGGGGGCTCTCGCTCGCGACCCGCGAAGCCCAATTCTGCGTTTCGCGGTTCACTTCATATTTCACTTTAATCTCCGGCCGCGGCCCGCTCTTCTCCGCTCTTGATTTACCGCAGGGATCAAATTCATCGGCGGAGGAGGCCCACTCTGGGCGCCAACGAGATTTATTGCTCTCATATAAGCGCTTCTTCTCGTTTCGACGAAACACAGCGAGAGTATGGGGAGGAGGGGGGGGGGTACATATTCTTCTTGTTTTTGGGTTTTATTGAAAAGTTTGAGAGGGACGTTTTTAGTGGGGGGTAATTGGTTCTAAGCGAGGGGGCTGGATGTAGGTATGCTACTTGTGTTTCTTTTCTGAATTTGGGAATGTATTTTATATTTTACGTAAAAACTCCAAAAATAGTGAGAAGCGGTTCGTGATCTCTTGAATAATTCAAACTTCACCAAACATGGACATGGAATAGTTTATTTTAAAAAAATGAGCACTAAATTTAACTTTTAGAGAGATTACAAGTCGTCGTTTTAAGATAATTTAATTTTAATAACTAATATAGTAATTTGTTAATTTTTAAGACAATATTTCTAGTGTTATATACATTGCAATGCATTAATAATTTTACGGCGAGCAATTAAACTTTTTGTATTTAACTAGCATTTACTTTATATAAAAACAAAAGAGTTGTATATTTTATAAACTATTTTTAGAAACTCAATATTTTGTGCATTCTTGGAGGTAAATGAATGAAATAATCCGCGTGGGCTCTAAATGAGTAAATCTTGATATGTAACTTCAAATTATTTGAAATTATAATTACTGTATTTAACATAGATAAACGTGTCAATCGCACGACATCCATACAATATATTAATAAACGAAAATTAGATATCCAAAATAGCATATCGCCATACTTGAATCATGTAAACATGACTAAATAATCAATCAAAGTATCACTCTCCTATACATCAAAATTTAGTTTAATTATTAGAAACAAGTTGATATATATCTTCAGTTTTCATTTTAAAGCTTATTTAATTCAGGGGGTTCGAAAGTCAATTAAGAGCTCAAATTTCCCGCCTTGATTTTTACCGACCGAGTAGTGAATGATTATTTATAATTATAAAAATACTTATATTTAGTCAAAACTCAAACTGACTAGCCCTTCAGTGAGCAACAATGGACCTATATGCGACGTTTTAAACGTTAAAAACAACGGCACCCTAAAAACTTATTGAAATGAAAATTATACAAAATTTTATATAGACTTAAAGACACGCTGTGTACGCGCGTTTTATGCGCCCGCGTTACGTTGCGCTGCGCAAACGAGTATATGAAGACCTTTACTACGCATCCGTGGGCATCCTCCTCATTAATTTCATAGAAAAAACGATGAAACAGACGAAATTAAATAAATTTCCATCAATTTGAATACACCAATGAATGACGAAGCACAGTCATCTATATTTCCAAAGAATCCCAAAACAAAATTAATGCAAAACCTTCTCAGAAACATTCACGGCAATATAATTCAAAAAGTTCGTCAATAATTCGCTTTGACGTCGAATCCTTCGCTCGTCGCAATAACTCTCCACGAAAGCACATTACCCAGCCAACGTTTCCCCGGAAGTAGCAATTACAGTTATAATACCAAAACAAATAAAATTCCGCCCATTTAATTATCCACCCCATATTTCCGAGAACGCTCCCGTCTCGACGAAATATATCCCTTAAAATATTCAAAAGCAGTGGCTAGGCGCCGGAGCGGAAGGGAGAAGCACGATCGGCGAGTAATAAAGAGCAGCTTTTGCGGCCGACTCCGGTGACTCGGCGCAGGTGTAATAAAGCCCTCCGGGCCGCGGTCGCGCGGGTTGTAAAGCCGGGCGCGTCTCGTCGCGGCCCCGGAGCTGCGAACTGCCCCGGAAGTGCAGTTAACGAAATCAAGCCACAGAGAGAGAGAGAGTGTGTGTAGAGTGCGAGCGACACACGACGACTTTCCTAAACAGACAATACGTCTCTGGGGTTGTGGGCGCGCGCGCGCGCGTGCGTGGTTTAATGCGCACGGGTGATGCTTCTGTACTGACTCTTTATGACTGCTGATTCGTCGTTGGTTCATTTATACCGATAGCGCTGTGCTGCGGGTAGTTTGGTCGCTGTGTGTGGATATATGGGGATTCGCGGTGGCATTCAATTTCCTTCGTGCTAGCGGGCGCGTGAAATTCAATAGGAATACATTTTGGTGAATTTGAAATATTTTTGGTAATGTATTTTCGTGTTGAATGTAGTAATACAGAGGTGAGGTGGATTGGGATGTATGATTGAATTTTTAGGAAGGGGTGAGGGTGCGTTTATATTAATGTATTATAAATTATATTTTGTGGTATATCTATATTAATGGGATTGGATAACATTTAAAACAGAGTTTATATTTAGAAAGGCGTATAAAACATTGGAAATCTATAAATTAATTTTATATATGGAAGAGCGTAAAATCTCTAATAGTATATTGTGTACCACGGGGGAAATGTAGGCCTTTTTTACCCGCGTGTGAGGTTTGCAATACGAGTCGAAGGCGAGTGCGTATTACGAGCTGAAGACGACTATTGTAAACATACAACGGCGAAAAAGGCCTGTCCCACACGGTGCACACCGTATTTTTTGTCAAACATGTTCTTTTTTGCCTATGAAGCGAAACTAAATTTGGCCGTTCTTCGACATGGTGCAAACACACGCTTGATAGACAGTAAAATCAGCCTACTAGAGTCTTTAGACACACCTAAACATGTGGTATCATCCGGATGGTGCTTGATTTTTAGGGCGGCCTAAACCCACTTAGAGCTGATTTTCGAAAATTGACTTTTGCGCTCGCTGTACCGGGCGCAAAACTCTTTTCCACCCGACGGTCGGACAATGGCCACTTTAGTCCCGCTATATGGGTATGAAAAAACAGGTTTTCGTGCAAGTGTGACAAATAATAATGTTTTGCGAATTTCGAAAAAAGAAACGATTTTTTTGAATCATCGAGAAATTATAAAAATGTTTTACCTAGCCGGGAAAAATGGTTTTGAAAGGTACATTTCTACAT
Organism: Gastracanthus pulcherrimus; assembly: GCA_949152435.1. Taxonomy (NCBI): domain Eukaryota; kingdom Metazoa; phylum Arthropoda; class Insecta; order Hymenoptera; family Pteromalidae; genus Gastracanthus; species Gastracanthus pulcherrimus. Next base: position 181,239,018 of record OX424575.1, read on the forward strand.
CCTCTAAAAAATTGTACTTTGTATACTATTGCAACTGCAATTCTTGTTTCGTGTAATTTTATTTTTGCTATTTTAACATTAACAATTCTCTTCGAGAATGAAAAATTTGATTTAAAAGACATTTTAATACCTGCATGCGAAGTTTATGTAAATTCCGTGTGAAGTGATTGATTCAATTCCACATAAAGAAAATTTTATTTTGGATCTTCAGTTGAGATAGAAGATTTAAATTTAGCCTATAAAATTGAGTTTTATTTTATTGTTGATTAAAAAAGTTTGATTTCAGACTTATTTTTTGAAAGTGAAAGTAATCTTTTATATCATACGGCTCACTATACTCGACATCAATCTACTTATTTTATTTTAACTTTTTCGTACAGTGCACTGGAAAGAAGAATATAATGTTATCAAATTTTACTTTTACAGTAGTAATATGAAATATTAAGTTTGTTTTTATTATATATGTGCTTAACACTCATTTCAGTTTATTGTTGATGTTTGTTTGTGTGACAATTGTTTTTTTTTTTTTTTTTTTTTTTTATTATTATTTAACGTCGCCATGTTTGTGCTTCCATGTGGTGCTAATCGACGACGGGGGTCTGCGGTGTGTTTGTAAACAAAGCACATGTAATTTTTACAGAGGTGCTTGTATCAATCGGCAGAGACTAGGATTCGAACCCGGGTCACCGGCGTGGGAATCCGACACTCTACCGACTGAGCCGCCGCAGGCCCCTATTGTTTGCTTTTGCTTTAGTTTGTCTATATTTTGTGCATACTAATTTTCACCGAATATATTTATTTATCACATATATTTCTCGTCAAATTTTCATCTATTAATTGGTGGTTGACTTATTAAAATCATGTAAACAAACTCTCAACTACAACTATTTTATCAAGAATGCATAAAAAAACTGATTACAAACGTGACAACTGAAACAAAAGCATTTAAGAAGACCCCTTTTCTAATTCACCCTAATTTCTCAAATTACACTTTAACTCCCGAAACTTAATTCTTTTCATTTAACACGTACGCACGCTTTCATTTCAAGCGAAAAAGCGTTGAAGCGCAATTCCAACGTACCCACGCCACCCTAGCGCAGAGGCAGACTTTTCTTCGCGCAAATTGCAGACATTCAAATGTAAACGCGAGCTCGCGCGCCTTCGCACTTTGCTTTCCTTATTAAGTAATTTAGGTAACCTGGAGGGAGGAGGGAGCGATGCAGGAACTTCCGTGCCGCGCAGCGGTGAGTATATACTTCAGCGCGAGACAAGAGAGCTGCAAGCGCATTCTCTCTCTCTCTTTATCTTACTCGCGAGTCGAGAGTTCTTTAGCGGCTCGCAAACGGCTTCTTCTTCTCTTCTCGTTGAGGTTGCCGGTGTTGTGTGTAGCGAGGCGCAAAGAAGAATGTACTGCCTAGACATGACCGCGAGTCTAATTCACGGTCTTTGGAGACTTAAGAGAGACGAATGTCGAGGGATCAGGCGCTTTTGACTTATTTTTACAATGTTTCTGAGGCTGGGAGGAGAGAGTTCTGGAAATCTGAGTGCGAGCGGGGATGTAATTTACGATGACTGGTGAATCGAATGTAATAAGGGTTGTGTAGATGGTGGTGTGAGGAAACGAATTTTTTTGTCTTGGAGATATTATTTTTTGTGCAATTTTTTTTCGAGATTGAAATATTACGAATATTTATTTAAAAAAAAAGATTTTAATTTGTTTAATATCGAAGAGAGCAATATTTATCAAAAAGCTCGAAGTTGTATGCACGTATATCAATCCATTAAATAACGATTATTTTTCTCGGATTACTCGTGCCATGAATATTCATTATGTAAAATGGAAAATTTATTATATCCAAAGTGAAAAATATTTTCTCCAAAAATGTGCATATTATAGAAACATACTAGCTTATTTATTTAACTCGTTTATTACATTCTTGAATTAGCAATACCACGAATTTTAGTTATAAACTGGGAAATTTGTTTGAAATGGAAGAGCAAAATATTTTACATAACGCGCAGAAATTACGAAAACATACATGTTTATTACCTGTCGAGCACATTGCTGTTTAGCAATAAGTACCATGAATATTAACTATAAAATCGGCAATTCAATTAAAATCATAGAATAATATTTTTCAAAAGGCGCGATAATTTCATAAACATACTCGATTATTAATGATTAATTGATTCACGTTTTTTAATTCGTTTATTAGAGCCACAATATTTACTCTACTTTTACCCCACAGATTTCCAAGTAAATGCTGATTTTTGTAAAAACACGTACCCTATACTTTTAACCCTCCGTCCGCTACCTTCTTTTACAACCTCCATCCGCTACCTTTTTTTTACAGCCTCCGTCCGCTACGTGGGTTTTTTTTGTCAAAGCCTCTATTTTTAAGGGTACTTATTTTTAAAAGATCTGAAAAAATTCAGAGTTTATAATCAAGGCCATTATTTTTAAAAATATTATTAAAATTTCTTTTACGTTTTCTCCTCTTTTTATCTCGCATACATTTGACTGCGAAATTTTGCCTGGGTAAAAAAAGACTCAGGTTGCGGACGGAGCGTTAAGGATGCTTTTTTAATATCTGGCTTCCGGTTTTCTGAAAAATACACAGAGTTTCCAATATGACTATCTAAAGTAAATAAAATCGGAAAGAGCGCGCGCGCATGCGTGTTATTAAATAACATGTAACAATTCTTTAACCGTTTTATATACCTCACCAGAAGTGTGTACACATGTTTGCTATCAATATCTGGTATGCGCTTGAAAGTTTTAGAGAAATGAAAAGCATTTTTCGAATATTTTTCTATGAAGAAATGTTTTCTGGGAAATGTATCATTAAAATACTAGATTGAATAGGATACCTAAGGTCGTTTATTTTTATATAGTAAAAACAAGTATTTTTAAAAACATTTTTAGCTTGCAAATTAAAAGATATAGTTCAATAAAATTTTTATGGTATTAATAGTTTCATCTAAAACGTATTCTTGCAAATTTTCAAATAAGACTTATTACATTGTGAGAATAAAATCAAATATAAATAAATACATTTTTTGAGGGAATGATAACTTGAGTAGTTCTTGATGTATTACATTGACAATTTATGTAAAGATTTGTTAGGTATTACGTTATAGGCTGAATATTATGGAACCGATTTAGTATATAATATAGCAAAATAGATAATTGAACATTTTTCCACAACATCTACGGTATAACGATCACTTTGAGAAAGCATAGTACCAGAATAGTTATGATCTTGATTGTTATGCACTTTAGATAGATATTATAATAGTTACCTTGAAGCAAGGTGACATTCAACCACGTTGAAATTTTACACTTCACCGGTTTGCTTTTTGGCAATAATTAAGTTCTAAAACAAGTGGTAAAAGTTTAGTCTTGAGCTATAGTATATAATTATATAAAATAACACAGTAAAAAATATTTTAAAAGTGTATCTTTCAGTAAAATATGTAAAATAGGGTAGTCAAAATCACCCCGCTTAGAGGGGCGACATTGAGCCGCTTTTTTATTTCTATATATCTCATAGTTAAAGTTTCATTTTGAAGTATCTGTAAGTTAAAGTTAATTACAAACTTATTTTATGTTCAATAACCATAAATGGCGGTTTAGAAAGAAGCCTAGCAGCGCCAATAGAAAAAAAGTTTTCGAAGTTGAAAATTTGGTTAAATTCGCTACCGTGCATTTATACTACTTAGAAACCAAAAGTTTGTGCCAAGATAGTAGAAGTATAATTTCGGATACGTTTAAACTGCGCACACGCACATCTATTCGTCGCCGATTATTAACAAACATAGGTGACTGTGAAAACTACCATTAAGACTTCAAGATCACCGTTACATGGTGCACGAGGAAGGGCCAACTTCCATAAAAATTAATTTCTACTTCAAAATGTCCTTCACAACTGTCCGGACTCCACCTAGGTTCTTCCTCTTCACTCCCTACGCATTCAACCACGCGCACCAATCACTCAGCACTCAGCGGCTAGCCACCACTTAACACCCGCCGTAATATCCATAATAACGTTTGTCCATCTAACGTTCGAAGCCTGACGACGCCACGAGCATACCCTGCACACCCGATGTGATTCGAGCACCAGCAGCAGCAACAGAGACTTGATTCTAAGGGGGCATCTATACGTGACCGCGCGCGCGCGCACGCTCAAGACGTCGCATCGTGCGGTAACCGCGCGCGTGCATCCACTATGTATATGTACCTAGTTTTAGAGTGCCCGATGCTTGCCGAGCCTCATTGGCATGCGGGCACTAACGCGAGATTGGCCAAATTTTCGGACGCTTGACCGCGAGTCGGATTATTAAGGGGCACGTATGCGAGAACTTCGTTGGGAGAGTGGTGGTTGCGCGCGTGGTTTTATGTTTTTCTTCGGGAAATTGTTTGCGGCTTGGGGGGGTTGTGCACGTGTGTTTCAGATAGGGATGAGGGTGAATTTATAGTTATACAGGATGTACGCGTGAGATAAGAGAATGTATCTTTTTTGTTATTAATTTGGATTTTAGACCTGGAAAAGGATAGATGTTCGGATAACGAAAGAGGTTTGAATATTTTCTATTCTGTGAAATTAAAAATCAAGTCAGAATATGCAGGTAGTTTCTATATATTTTCAGTACAAAACACAGTAAAAAATTATTTCTGATATGATAAAATATCTACTTTTTGAAAATTCTTTACGTTTTGATTTTTTTCATAAATCTAGCTTAAGATTAATTTTAAACGACCTACATCGAAAATAAATCACGCGTGCTTTATGAATTATAATCTATCTTTTATATATCTTCAATGCAAACTGCCAAAATTTCTTTATATTTAAAATTTTGTTTAAAAAGTGATTTGAAAAAGCGTTCTGAATATTAATAATTTAGCTCCAAAACCTAATCAGTACTAAGTTGAAACATACCTAATATATCTACATAATTTCCATGCGCAAGATATATCGCTTCCTGCAAGAGATATGGTAGACACAAAAAGCTTTGTAACGCTGAAAATTTTAGAATCAGAGGTTATGACAAAATTTCGTCGTTTTCCAGTCGAGAAATGTCTGTATGTATATATTTATGTATGGTCTGTATGTATATATTTATGTATGGTCTTTATGTATATATTTATGTATGATATGTAGGTGTGTATATATGTAAGTATGTGTGTGTGCATGTGTGTGTGAGCGTGTTTGTGTGTCTGTGTGTGTATATGTGTGTGTGTGTGTGTGTGTGTGTGTGTGTGTGTATATGTGTATGTGTGTGTATGTGTGTGCGTGCGTATGTGTGTGTGTGTGTGTGTGTGTGTGTGTGTGTGTGTGTGTGTTTGTGTAACCCTAAGTACTGCGCGCCAAATACTGCGGATGATTTCTAAATAAATTATTTTATATAATAATAGTAAATATAAAATTAATAAAATTAGGCATAGGTGGGTATAAATTTGAACAATGACAAATCTTTATTATATGTTTTCTTATAAATTTCTTTTTATAAATATTACATAATTAATTTAATATATAAATACTACATGAGTAATTTAGTTTCATTTAGGAACATAATATTAGATAATATAAGACAAACCTAATTAATTAAAGGTACGTAAAAATCACAATTTCATCAGTTCATTATGTCTTCTTTGAAGATCTTCAAACTGTTTTTGTACTTCAGCATCTTCTTCTTTTTTAAATAACACTTTTTTGTTTTTGTTGTTGTTTTAAAAGTTTTTCTTTCTCCTCTTCAAACTTTGTTTGCTCTTTTAAAAATTTTTGTTCCTCTTTTTTCTTTGACCAGATTCCGTTTAGATTTTTAGCTGCTCCTGTTTTCTACTTTTATTTTATTTTTTTCAAGAGAATTTCATCAAGTTTTTTACGTTTTTCATTTTCCTTGGCTGCTTCTATCTCTTGTCATTGAGGATTAGAAATAACAGATGATGTTTTCATTTCTAATCTTCTATACTGGCTATTTTGTTTTAGTAAATTTGCATCGATATAGTATAGGTATTGTTTTATGGACCCACTTGATTCTAGTTTACAAGAATTTGAAAGCTCTTGAAAGGTTTTACATTAAATATTCCTCTCTAATATTTTGATCGGTGGAAGTAATTTCCTAGTGATCATTTACTGTAGACACTTTAAAATTCTCTGAACTTGAAGTATTCAATACCTCTGATGTGCTAGCATTTTCACTATCCGAAGTAGATTTCATATTGAGCGTCTCCGTAACACTAGAATGACCAGATACTGTAAATTGACTAATATTTTTAGTAGCATCCTCACCAAGTAAATCAGTTATTGTAGAATACGTAGATACTTCTTCGCATACTACCTTTGAAATTACAGACTCGAGTTTTTCTGGTACACTGGCCTATTCACTAATATTTTTAGTACATTCAAGAATAAGTAGAATACTTATTGGAGAATTTATAAGTACTTCCTCGAAGGTTGTCTTTAGAATTACAGGATCAAAATCCTTTGGTACGCTGTCATATTGACTCTTATTTTGTGAAAAGTCTATGATAAGTGAATCGGTAACTACAGAATGTGTAGGTACATCGTCGGAGGCTGTCCTTGTAATTGTAGAATCAAAATTCTTTGATATGCTGGTATGGTTACTACCTTTTGTAGATGATTCTTTGGTAATTGCGTCGGATATTTCAGAATATGAAGGTACTTCTTCGTATTGGTCTGTTATAGGTAGTTCTGTTTCAGAAGTTTCATCGACAGGTAGATCTGCTACATATAGCAAAGTTATGCAGTTATTTTCATTATAACCTAAATCTATTTCCAAGAGTATACAAGATTCATTATCAACGTCCTTTATCTCTTGAACCTAAAAGACTCACATGTAATTAAGTATAGACTTTCGTGTGAATATTTTAATTATTTAAAAATATATAGATTCAAATATTTTAATTTTGTACTTAATTCTTTTTCATGTACTTTAAATTTATTGTAAACTAAAAATTATATTTCAAGTAAAATAAATTTTAATAAAAACAATTTAATAGGAATGTAAAAATTAGATTACATGTTTATGAAACTAATTTTTAAGGAATAAAAAGTAATTTATATACTTGTATGCTTTTGCTGACAGCTGGAGATACTACACTTGTCGAAATTTGTTCAACAAGAGAATGGTTATTCATCTCTACAGAACCATCAAGTTGTACCCATAAAAAATATTTTATGTTACTTTGCCTGCATATTAATTTTGGAATAATTAAAAATACAAATTTAATCTGCCTTTTATTTGTTTGTATTATTAGTTGCGTCAATATCTGGGTAAACCAGTCCATACCACATTTCAAAATGACTTTCATATCTTTTTTCTCCCATCTAAATTGAACTTTCATTCAAGCGAAAAGCTCCTACTTGATCTTCAGTCATCAAACTTTCTAATACCTTCAAGCGATCAATATTGTTGTATGTAAACTGAGAATCATTTGTCAAAACTGCTTCCACTTCTGATGTATTCTGATTGCGAATAAAAACTTTAGTGAAATCTAAAGAATCAACGTCAAAAGGGTGCAACCCACATTTTTTGAATCTATTCTGCAACAGCTTTTCATTGTTAATCGTATCAAGTGTCTTTTCTAGAACATGAGCAAACTGATACTTTTGTATGCTAACTGTCAATGAATTTTCACAAAATGGTTTGTTGACCTTCTGTCACTGAGCTTTAAAAGTGGGAAAGTACGATACATCCAGCGGCTGCATGATATGAGTAGGATTAGGATGTAATGCCATTAGTATTATCTTGTTCACTGAGCAAAATTGGCTTAAATGAAGTGTCAGGTGTGATGAATGACTGTCAATGTATAAAATGACAGGGCGTTCAATTTTCTAATCAGTCAGCCATGGATCAAACCCATTTGCTATATATTCATAAAATGTTTCGTTGCCTTTAAGCCTAGCCATGTTAACTATATCAGGTGTTTCCGCCGACCGAGTAGAACTTACCCTCTCTGTCCTAACTTCTGACTCCTCTGTTCTACCTCTCTGCCTTTCGCTATGCGCCAAATCACTATCATAATCTACATCTTCGACTTCATACCGTACAGGTTTCCATAACTGTAGCTGCGTGGTACGCGCGGTACCAATATACCGTCGCCCTTTACAACATGTACGTAAATCAGAAATCTGGTATCACTGCCTAATTCTCGTGTAATCACAAATAGTCCCCTACTTTAAAGGTGTAGTTTTGTTGATTCATTTGTACATACAAAATTTACGCAAGATTTAAAAAACTAAATCTGCTATATTAAGAACTATTGACTTACAATTTTTATCATAGCGCTGTTTCGAGTGCACTTCAATCTCCTCAATTAATTTCATAGTTTCCGCATATCTCTTTGCATGATCACCCTCATATTTCTCACTAGTATCCACAAGTGTACGTAAGAGACCATCATCAATACTTGGATAATAACTAAACAACGCCTCAAATGGACTCTTATTAGTCGTTACATTAATTGCTTTATTTATATTTCTTTGAATTCTCTTTAATTGCGTGTCCCAGTTACGACAGTATTCTCTTTCCGCTATTATCTGCATCATCGAAACCAGCACTACATTAATTCTCTCTATCTGCCAATTTGCATGCGGATGCCGAAGAGACGCTAGAATATGTTGAGTACCATGCTGAGTACAAAATTCATTTTTAATCGTACAGTTCAAATATTTGCACCCTTTCTTATTTCGATTTTAATCGAAACTCGCGCATGCGCAGTTACGCACTTGTGACAAGCAGCAAACTTCACACTTACACGCATGAACAAAGGTTAAACCTGAAAAAATGTGAAAAAAGTGATCTTCAACATGCAGCTCCTTCGTCGTGAGAACTGACCTTTGAAACGTTCGTGGTGCCGTAGGAAGAACTGCCTGAACCTAGGTAGTTCCCGGCGTAAGCTTGACCTCCCCGAAGTGTAGATTCAAAACTGTAATTGAGATTCCTCCGCTGCTCTTGCTGTTTCCTTTAAATGTAGGAGCATCTCCTTGCCTTGCGTAACAGACGTTATTCGCGTCAGTGAATGTCCATCCAATAAGTATGTCTGTAGGTGGAACGTCATCTGCTTCTACTCTTAACTGAACCCTGGATACGTGAGACCCATCAACGCGTACGGTGGTTTCTATATATCCTGAGAAAGATATTCTGTAGCTTTGAGGTTCAAAGGCTTTCATTTCCATTGGATCATATACCATAGACAACTGCTTTTGCAATACAACACTGCCTTTGATGGTGCACACCACACTCCTCATATCTGGAATTATCTTTGAACCAAATTATCGTCTCCTTGCATCTTGTTCAGTATGGATGTCCCCAAGAAAGTGGACATTCCCTATCCATGTATCCTAGACCTTGACAGTTATAGCATTTCTAGTCTCCTGGATCCATAATAGACTGGGTTATTGCTGAGGAGTGACGAAGAAGACAGATGCCTGGGTTGGCGCAGAATTGGTCTTGGGTATGGTTATGCTCCTATTTCTTGTATCGGTGTGAGCACGCTCCACTCTTTGGATGCTCATCTGTTCAGAAGCATTAATCCTGTATCCTTAGCAACGAATCTGTAGCCAAATGTCCCTTAGTAGTCAGTGCATTAAACAAGTTCTTAGACTATAACTCGATGATAATCTGTTCCTCGGTCTCTTCCATATTCATCCTCAAATCTCTGCACAGATGCTCCTTGCAGTATTCATACTGGGCCACAGACTCTCCACGCTGTTGAATTCGTTCGGCATGTCTGTTCCATTTAACTGCAGCGCTATCCTCACGAATGAACGTTGATTTAAAAGCTTGCTGAAAAGTGTTCCAATTGGTTAACTTAAGATGCATTGATACAGTGGCCAGTACGATACCATCTGGCCAATTATTTATTATCCGTAAACGCTCCACATTTTCGATCCAGTCATGAGCCTGACTAGATGATTCAGCACCTGTGAAATCAATAATGCTTTTAGATAAATTTGAGATTGCTTGAAAGCTTTGCATCGAATTTGAAGAAGCTCCTTCCCTCGGAGAATTTACATTTGAGGGTTGAGTTGCTATACTAAATGCTCAAGCAAAAGATCACGCTGCACATCACGCCAATGTGCACGGACAGTAGTCGGGCAGTACCCACGAGATGACTCGAGTCGGGCAGTAGCCACAGGTCGCGATACACCTCTCTCTGTCCTAGTAGGAACAATAAATGATCATTAGCCCTGTCCTTTATCTCTGTTTTGTGGACATCCTCATCGAGACTCGACACTTAACTGTGCTGAGTAACGAACGACGAACCTCGCGTATCGTGTTCTTCCTTCTCCGTAACTGTACTTAAAAACCGAGAATTTTCGATAACCACGAAATTAATTCATTCCCATAAAGGTTTTAACCTCTATATTTTTCTGTTATTACAGTGCCGAATAATCATCAAAAAGAATACACACACAGCAGCAAATTTAACCAGCAACCTCGAACACACATCATAAGTACACATCCTCGGGGTTCTTTACGTACACCTGGCGATGCGTGTAAGCCGTTTGATACCCGAGACAGTTTCAATCAGTTTGTCCCCCCGAAGGATTAACGTAACTCTACAGCAGCGTGGCAGCAAAAAGTCTGCTATGCTCCACACACACACGCACAAACACACACATTTCTTTGAGCTAACGCTGCAAAGGCCCGCGAGCATTCAATACGGCGGAAAAATCTGTTGGCTCTGTGTTCGATCGCGCGCGCAAGCGACAAAGAGAAAGAGCTCGCGAGGCAAATGAATGAATGCGCGCATCCGGCGCTGTGCTGCGCTGTCGTTGCATCGGCGAATTATTGCGAGAGCAGGCGCAGCATAGTACAGCGCAGCAGAGTGGAGAGAACAAAGTGAGCAGAGCGAATTTTAACGAACTTGAGGTCGGATAATACGAGAGCTCGTAAAATACGTGGTTCGCGAAATGGTCGGCGATATGCGCGTTTGGTTTAAGGGAAAAGGCCCGATGATAATTTCATTGCCGGGGATTTTCTTTATTTTCAATTTAGGAAATATATATTTTGAAATGTTGATTATTTCGAATGCATCGTAATTGTCTTTCGCAAAATAAACTGAAATTGTTGATTCTTGTAACAAACTATTATTTATTTAATTATTTATTTAATTATTTGTTTATTAATTTATTTAGGCAAGTAATAGATACCAAGATCTAGATTACAAATTGTGATATCAAATCAAGCAAAAATCGAATGCTATGCTATGTGATACATTGATCAGATAGTTAGTAGAATTTAATGTGAGCTTGCTTCGCTCTCGCTTTAAACAGCGAAATTCATCGCAAGTTTCTTATCTCGTAAGTTATATATCATAGTCTATTGATATGAAGGATTGTAAAGTTTAACTCAAATTCAAATTAAAATTTCTATTTAATAAAACTATACTAATTTATTAAAGCGCAGAATGACGTTCTATAGCTAAATAGGTCAGAAATTTCGTTGATATTATTTGAAATGTTAAATATAAAATTTGCTTTCGCACAGTGTGTTGGAAATACTTGAATACTAGTGAATTGAGAATATTTTAGCTGCCTGACTGGAACCATGATTAAATCCATGCATGATCTGAATGCAAGAATTCGTAATAACTTGTGTCAGTTGCAGTGCTTCAATTCTCTACAAGTCACGAGCGATGTAAGCATGACTATGTTTTGGACCGATTTACATAAATATAGGTTTTCCGATGTCTTATGATACAAGAAATCTAGGGTCATGTAGAACTTGGAGTAAACATAATCCAGATAATTTTGGAAGTTAAGGCTTCGATCAATAATAACAACTCATCCTCTAATAGAGGTGACTTTCGAATACAGTTGTCTAGAATGTAAGAGAACTGGATATCTTTTCGAGTTTTATAAAGAAAAAGATAACGTTACATTTATTCAAAATTATAACAAACTATTTGAAAGATCCATTTACTCTAATGGATTTTATTTATTTATTTATTCATTTTTTTATATACGGATATTAACTTGATACATTTTCTTGGCAGAAATCTTACCAGGTTAGCTAGATTCTATCGCTGTTTTCTCGCTAAAATCAACATTTTGCTTTTTATCAAAAAATACATTAAATCATGTAATATTATTACATTAAGGCATTCATTTTTACATTTCAGCTTTAGATAATTTTAATAGTTAATTTTAATGGTTACGGAGTAAATATGAACTAATAATGTCTTCATTTGATTAACGCGTTAACAATAAAAACTCGTTAAGTGTCTGTCAAGGTTTTATGTAATTGTATTAAAATAAACAGTTGAACAAAATTATAAAACATAAACAAGGATATTCCAGTTAATGAGAATATGAAATAATTCATCGAATTTAATTCTAAAACAATTAAAATCGTCAATTTGAGGAAAATACAATAAAATTTCTATTTATTTATTTATTTTCTTATTCATGGACGTAATATACCTTGTGTCACGAATTCAAAGAGAAATGCACGTAAAATTATTAAAAGGAAGTAAAAGAATAAGAATTAATGGTTGTAATATAAATTCAATAACGTAGGATGAGTCTCTCAGTATGGATTTTTTCACAATACGGATGCCCAAAAATTTTAGGTATATTTTACCAGCTGGATTAAAAGCACATTCTAGTTATATAAAAAAAAATTTAAGTTATTCCTCCTAAGAATAACTGTTAAACTGGTATTTTTTGCGTAAAAACCTATCACGTATATCCAGCGCAATAGGTAACTAAACACTAATTATTTATAATTTGCGATACGACTTAAAATAATAATTTGTACACGCATACTATTTATTAACTTTTATTTCCTCTTTGAGTATCATTATTAAGTTCTTACGTCAAAAGCTACAACCAAAATAATTCCGCTGGAAACAAATATACATATACACGACAAAATTAGCTTTGCGCGCTCCATTATATTATCAAACATTCATACGTATCTTCTCCTGCACATGCACACCCCCTCGATGTTTGTGTATCGGTCAGCGGGAGAGCGAGTGCAGCGTGCACGTATGGCAATCTCTCCCGCGTACATGCACGCGTGCAGCATAGGATCAGACGGCGAGCGAAGCCGAGCAGGAAGCCCCGCCGACGCTTAGTTAAGTCGACGTCCAACCTACATAAAGTGTTTGTACCGAGCGGAGCCCGGGCTCCGCGCGCACACCGTCACTCGACTCGACTCGATGCACTCGACGGGGGAGTCTTGCACTCGCGAGCTTGCGCACCGTTATTACGTGCACCCTTCCATTCTCTTATCGTGGAATTTTACTCGACGGATCGGGAGGAGAGTCTCTTTGATGGGAGTGAATTGATCGATTTGGAATCTTGGGGGAAATGAGATTTATTGAGAATTGGGTTTGTTGAGTATTTGGGAAGCTGTAGGAAATGTCGAAAAGGAAGGCTGGATTGGAATTTTTTAAAGTCGAGATTTATTAAGGATTTTCGAAGTCGCTGAGTAGAAATTTCAACTCAGAATGGCTTAATTGAAAATGGATGATCCAACGAGCGGAGTAATTTCTTGAAAAAGGATGAGTTTGAGATTAAAATCTCTATCGAAAAGTTGTTGTAATCGTTGAATATGGAACTAAAATCAAAATTTTAAAATAGAAAATGGCAAGTGAAATATGGCGTACCAAATTTCGAAGAAAATATCATATTTGGATAAAAGTCACAATAAAAGAATTTTGAGGTCGGTAATCATGAATCTGAACCCAGAACTATAAATTTTAAAATGGTTAGTACAATGTGGCAGAAGAACTTCTTATTTTTAAATTTGGGCGACGCGTTCGCCATCACGAAAAATCCATCGAAAATGACGGATGTGTATATTTGAATCGAATATTGTTAAAGCAACGAAAGTCGCATTCTTAATGTTATTTTATCTATTAATCGTTTCTAAATTCTGTATAGTTATGTGTTACATAACAATACAAAGAAGCTATAGGAGCAGCTTTATATCTACTTATACTAAAAACTTCAAATTATGTAACGTAACAATATTTTTCTAATATTTAAATAAAAAAACTCACATATATTGGAGAATTTCTCAAATGTAATAATTCACTGTGTTAACGTACAAACTTCTTTGCTTTTCATAGTCAAATTTGCCGTGTATATTGTTAAAATAGCGTAAGTGCTAACATTTTATAGTAAACATGTTGAGTATTTCTTTATAATTCTGTAAACTAACATTTTGTCACGTACGATATTTTAACAATATTAAGTTTCATTTTTTTAAACGATATACTCAAAGAATTTAAAAGGAGATCACTAACTTCTGCAATATGCTAAGTAATAGTTTAATTAAAAAAAATCCTTTTTGTATTTATGTATAAAAGTATTCTCATTTTATAAGATGTTTTTTCACTTTTATCATTTAATTCTCAATTTTGAGAGAGTATCTCTCTGAGACAACAACATTTCAGAGAGATATTTACTAAAAATCGAACATTAAATGAAAATAGTGGGTCCTCGTAATTGTCGGTGACGGGTAGCTTTAGAATCGCCTTAAGGCTTATTTAAGTGTACAGGCAGGCACACTACTAGATACACCGATACAGCTCCAGTACCTTTCTCCGTCATTTTCCTTCGAAGCTGTCCGCATCAATTTCAGACTATTATCGCGGAGAAACATATCCTTGAGAATAATAACGCGGACGAAACATTGCGGGATTTCTCGTGGGCGACGTTCTATATTTGCCATCGTTATGAAACGATACATCGAGCTAGATTAGCTTTTATTGAAACTATAAAAATTGAAGCATTTTTCGCACAGGGACAGATATTAATGTCTTAAGCCGGCGATCGATCGACGTTATACAACGAGCTTTGCGGTATATAAAACAAAAATATCACCGCTGCCGCAGAACCTCTGTCACATGATATTAAATAGCGGTGTTATTGTATTAGACCTTGGACAAGAAAAAATTTTAGTGTCTTTACTCTTCTTCAATTTAACATTTTCCATTCTAAAAAAATAATGACTAAAAGAAGTGAAACATCTTAAAACTGTGTATGATTTGCTATTTAATGAAGGTGCGAAACGGCGCCTACTTCAAGGTATAAATCTAAATATATATTTAATCACATATACGAGTTATACTGCCCTCAATCAGCTTGCGAGTTGTAGACTCGATCTCCGCCACCGAAAAATCGGGAAAAACATTTTTCTTTAAAATGTCTCCGATAAATTTGGACTGACGGAGATTCGAACCCGCGTCCCTTGATCGGCCGATGGTACTCGTTTACCACTAGAGCCATTGGCCGACCTTAAATAAACAAAAATATATTTAAACACGCTGAGTTTCGTAACTATAGAACTATCTTAAATTTGCATATTTAATGCGTTTGTTCTTTTACCCCGTCTTTAAAATCTTGGAAGTTTGAAAGGAAAAATTGTAGAATAATTTTGAATAAAACAAATGAAATAGGATATAGGTATCAATCTCTTTATAATGCAACAAAAGTAATCGTTTACGTTAACTTTTTGAAAAGTTACGGGTGATAAAATCAGAATTTGAAAATTTTTTCATGATATTTTAAAGAGTATTAAAATTGTTCTATGAAATTAAAATAAAAAGAAATTTATTAACTCACAAAAACATGTAATAAACAGAAGAAAAGAAAATAGACCCTTGTGATGTGTAGAATCTAGCTAATTTTATGATAAAATGTAATATTCGAACGTACATTACCTATAAAATTACCAAATGTCTTGCAAGCCCTCCAATGTTTGATCACCGCTGAGTTATCATTATTCAAATAACACTCCGCCGAACAAGAACATTTCACAGCTTACAATTCCAGCAGATCAAAGGAACCTCAAATTAAGAGCGAAAGTTTTACCCGCCAAAGATCGTCGCGGCTAGTCGTGAAATTCCGAAGGTATGCCGGCTTTATCCATTAAGCGAATTCACGAAGCCGGGCATTTGTGTTTTCGGAGCAAACGATAGCGTAACTGAAAGGCGCTCCTCTCTCTCTCTCTCTCTCTCTATACCTATATACAGTCGACGACCGAGGATTTCCGAGCTGGCTGGACGAAGAAGGGAGAAAAGAAGAAACGAAACTCAAGCCGACTTGAGCCGCCGCCGTCGGGGAGGGCAATCGCAAGGCAAACGAACCTGACCCTTCTTGCCTCCCCCCTACGACTAAAGCGCATTACGGCCGTATTAGGCGCTCATGCGAAATTCATGAAGCTCTTCATGTCGGCCGGCGCTTTAGCGCTCCTCGGACGCGTCGAGAGCAGCCTCTACCTCTCTTCAAGATCCTCTTCGAATAAAAGTTAAAATACCGACCCTCTGTCTCCTGACGTATATAGGTGCCGTGTGTGCTCGGCTTTTTTGTTGTACTGGCGTTTAATAATTTCGGAATCGATCGGCCTTGATTTTCGTCGGCGGCGGGAGTGGTTCACTGCGGATGTTCGTGAATGGAGAGTTGCAAGGCGATGCGCAAGTCGCTCGAAACTTCTTGGGAATTTTCTGAACGACTGAGTTGTCGCTGCTGCTGCTGGTCGCATGTAAAATGTGTGTACTCGATCAATCGATTGGAGGAGAGGACACAAGTGGATGCGCGGAGTTCTTGAGAAAGATCTTGGGGAAGGTCTCGAGCTTGGGAAGGAGTAGAGCGTGCTCAAGTTTATTAATGACGCTAAATTGGGACAGCGATAGTTATGTAAAAATTAGATGAAAGTTTCGCGAGGTTTAAAGGTTTTAAGGGGTTTGAGAATTTTAAATATATTTATTGACCATTAGATTATAAAGCTTTCATTTTATAAGGAAAAAGAAATTTATTCATTTTGTATTGTTGAAAATATAGTTCAGTAGTATGCATAGGCAATGAGAAGATAATGGAAAAATTCAGAATTCGTTATTAAACTTAAAATATTATGCTAAAACGTAGTGTTTAAAGTGCTGTAATGTAACAGTTTTTTAGACTGTGCAAAACATTTTGTTTCTGAAATAACCATTTCTGTTAAAAATTCATACTCTTGTTTTAGCAAGTGAAAACTAATTTCGTATTTTCAGAAAATACTGTTCAAAGGCACGAACAGTTTGATATAAATGCATATCAAAAGTTCATAAAATAAAACATCTATATGCATTATACTTATTTTTTGTATTATGAGTAAGAACTATAGAGAGTTGCGGTGCGGCTCCTCAACCTCATTCTCAAATATTTTGAATGAAATTTTTACCATCTTTACAAGTAATATTAAAAATCGATTTTTTAGAAATTTGTTCGTTTTAGTAAATGTCCATTCCGTCTGCTTAAAAATGTTGACTATACTAAATAATAAATAAGTGTGACAAATTTGATTGCAATTTATTGTTAGTAAGAATCTGTAATAAAAGTTCATTCAATACGAAGTGCAGTTTAGTTACATAATTTCTAATTTATGCTCGTGCTCAACAACTTCTTATTGTAATATAGACTTTAATATTCAATCTATTTTCTTTACTTACACGTAACAGTAAAAACATAAAAAACTCATTTTGTGATGACCCGTGATGAAGTAAAATAATTTAATTTTGTTGATATAGAAACATTACCGATATCACTATGACAACAAATATATATGAAAAGTTAATTTTTTTATTAATTTTAAAGTCTAAGTATTATATCAAATAGTACATTATGTAACAAGAGCAAAAAGTGGAATATTTTTCCCGCGGATGAGTTTACAGTATCACCCGAGGAAAAAGTAGACTTTTTTCTCGAGTTACATATAGTACTTTATGCCCATCTCAACTGTGGCTACTTTTTGACATGGAAAACGGGACTAATGAACTGTTAAAAAGACAATATTGTTAAAAGACAATCAGGGTTATTGGTAGAATTTGATTAATCAGAGGAATTTGGATTAGTTTCTAGTGAAGTCACTTTTTTTCCTCATTTTCGGGCAAAAAGTGAAATTAGGCCTCGCTTTTCAGGGAAAAAAGTGGCCATTTTCGTTCAGATGGGCATAAATATATTTTAAGTGTTGTTATATATTACATTATAATACCCACTAATTAAACTTCACTGTACTTATTACACACACATTTAAACACATATATATTCCCACACTTTCCAGCCGCTATTACCTATTGTTACGCATACTTATTCCCACCTATACCGATCTTACCACCTCTCCGCTATCTGATTCTATAAACAGAATTTGCGCACCACTCTTCTATACTGCTAATCACACGCACAAGCACTAACACTTACATGTACACTATATATTCATACAATACACTTGTTATTGCTTTATTGTTACTGTTCTTCCTTAATATAATATTATTATTGCACCTTGTAATTCAAGTGCTTCATTTATGCAACCCAATCCTTGCATTATCACAATACGCAACATCCAGTCTCAAAATTAATAAACTCATTTTTTTTTCATTGAGAGAAATAGAATTTTCTTTATACACAGTCCTCCTGTATGTTATCTACATATTGTGCTATAATACTAAATTTTATCGAAATACAGTGCGATCGCGATATATTACATCGCGATATATTTCCGCTCAGAGCGCTTCCCGTCCGCGCGTACTTTCACTCGCACATACTCGCTTCCCCTACCATGGTACGTAACGGCAGCGCGACGCTGCGGCACATTTTGCCATTTCCCCATGAAGACTAGCACATTTCGCAATTTTCCCACGAAGACTAGCACATTTGAAAAATGGCCACGAAGACTAGAGCAGTTGACGATCTACCGTCGCCTACTGACTTTTGCAGGTTATATACTTTTATTTATTCGGGTAAACTGATAATTATAATAAACGAACCCGATAAAAGAAGAATCGACCCGATTCGCCGGAAGTTTATCAGTGCAACTTTAATTTACATATTCTATATGAAAAGTGCTAGTCTACAAGGAAAATTTTCAAATGTGCTAGTATTCGTGGGAAAATTATGAAAAGTGATAGTCTTCGTGGGGGAACGGTGAATTGTGCTAGTCTTCGTGAAAGATTTCCAAATGTGCTACTTTTCGTGGCAAGCGCTGAAATGTGCTACTCTTCGTAGCAGTTTAAAATCTGATAGTCTTCGTAAGGGCCATCAAAAAGGAACCGATCTATTATTGAGTGAATGTATTCAGTCTTTTTTGTGAATTTTATTGGCAGAGATGAGTTAATAATGACTGCCGGAAAAAAATAAAAAGAAATTCACTTATAATAGTATATAGGAACGATGAAAATCGAAGATTCAAGAAAACTTTTCACCAAATTTTAATCACTTTGAACTAATATGCATGAATTTATTATAGATTTAAATAAAAAAGGCAAAATATATACCATTTTATAATATAATTTAATGGAATGACTAAATATTATAACAAATATGAAAAAAAATGAATAAAATACATATAAATAAATAATCAAAATAATTTTGTTTTTCAAAAAAATTCGCAACTTGTTTCAAAATATAACAAGCAGAATCCAATACTTTATACCCAGTTACCGACATTATCGATTATTCGTTTTACGCAGTCAATTTTTACGTGAATACAATTTTACGAACGTACGCACATTCTTAGTGATAAAGAGATTGTGCATACGCTCGCGAAATTTGAAAATTTCATTTATTCATTGAATAAAACGAAAAACTACAATGTCTGTATCCGGCTTCCCCTTCACCAATTCCGCATTCCGAGGAAGCTGTTTACGTTCACATTTAAAGCTGCGATATAATCATTGATCAACAAAATCAACATAAATTGATTTTAAATAAAAATTGAAAATGAATTTGATAGTATATGTAAATCACTAAAAATGACAATGAGTAAATAAATGAGGCAGACCGGAACAAAGTAAACCTCAAATAGTTTGAGTACGAATATATAAATGTGTTTTAATTGGAAACGCTAATTGAATTCAATTGCAATGCCAACCTGCGTGGGAAATTTCGAAATATGCCACTCTTCGAGAAATTAAAACGCCGCGCCGCATACGTGCTACACTTCGTAAGGGCCATCGATTCCCTCTCAAAAACTACTGAAATCCCCCACAAAAAAGCCTCGCAGCCACAACACTCACAGAGCGCAGATTGAAATTCCCGCAAGTTACTCGAATTCAATCGCCTATCCGTTTTTGTCCAAACTGCCACTCGAGTTTGCAGGCACTCCAATAACCACATTGAGCTCCCGTCCCTTCTTATGACGTTCACGGTGTAGTCAGACAACGGGAGATAGGGACAAATTACACCCGGGGCGAAGTGTGTATACGCGCGCAGGTGTATCTCAAGCCGGTCTCTCTGTATTGAAGGCGAGTCGATGCGGCGCGCGGCTGAGTGCCTCGCATCGCGCGACGGGGAAGCCGGGCACGAACGTGTTTAGAAGGACATTTGGGTGTCTCGCGGAGCCAATCAAGCACGTGATCTGCATTCGCCGATAGCCTTTTCGTGCTGCTGCCGCTTCTCTCTCTCTCTCTCTCTCTCTCTCTCGAGGTATATAGTGCATCGTAACAAGTCGAGTTCGGTTAGACGTGCGCCCAATTCGCCGTCCGCGCGCATGCATACACGTCGCGAGCGAGAATTCAGCTTTATCCTTTTACTGCTGGAATGGCTGCGGCTGTATCTTCTATTGAAATTTATTATTTTCGTGGAATGCAGAGGAGACGTGAGGCGCTTGGAGGTTGTAGAGGTACGAGTTACATTTTTGAAGGAATTGAATTGTAATGCGTAAGAAATGTTCAAAGCGATAAGAGCGATTGAATTAGATTAAGCGAAAATATTCAGTAATTAGTTTATTTTAAAGGGTTAGTCTTATTATTTTCGGAATTTCAAACACACTTTTCTATACTTATTATTTGTTCTTCCTATTTAAAGTTAATTCACAATCGCGAATAGTAGACTTTCATGGGCAAAAACTCTTATAAGGTTTTAATAAAATTTGAATTTATTGAAAAATATTTGACAAAACAGTCTCAAACAATTGTTTTTTCTACAGAAATATAAAGGAGGATCCCCGTACCCATGGATGCTTAGTTAACCCATTAACGTGAATCGTGCAGTAACGTCATAAAATCTATTTTGTTCGATTACCCGACTAATTTTTTACTGATTAAGTTGAAAAAGCACGTACATAATTGATCATACGTTACTGAGTATATATGAAAAGTAAAATTATTAATATTTTAATTCAGTGTTTAAGAAAATGAAGTAAAAACCGTGATTTACTAACATCAACACAGGCCATAATGATACGGTTTCGGGCGTTGTTCACGTTAAAAGGTTAATAGAGTATTGTAGGACGTAGGGGAATGTAAGAAACTAACTTTATTATTCAAACTTGTTAAAATATAAAATCAAATAAAAAATTAGGCATAGTGCATTTCTTACACATAAGAATTGTACACGTAATTATTGTGCACAATTTAGCATTAGTCAAATATATCTATATATAATTTGACCAATGCTAAATTGTGTAGAATAATTACGTGTATAATTCTTATGTGTGAGAAACGCTCTATGCCAAAAATTAAATGTAAACTTAAAAAACGAGAGTAAAATTGAATAAAATAAGTGAAAAAAGTCCAGATTTAAGCAGGCATTCAGTAATACAATTTGTTTAAATTTTTTTTTTATGTGTGATTTTATACTTAAAGCAATTACGGTTTAAATACTTATAATTTTATTCTTCATGCTCATATTAGTTTTATTGGTCCCCTGTTGATGGACATCCTTCTATAACTCTTTGAGGTCAACCCATCAAACCGTTAAAGAAAAATTCTGAAAAAATTTAGAGATGATTTATTCATTTTCTAATCGACTTTACAATAATTTTTTTTATAACTGACGATTTGAAGATTTTTATACCATTATATTTCGATATACAATATTATTTAATATAAAATCATAAATTTACTAATAATTAAATTTAAAAAATAAATGTTGATTTATGATGGCTTTCAAGAGGTTTTAAGAGTGTAAATCCTCTATTATATTAAGGTAGGGTTCAGGTAGTTTGAGATTTTTCTCTCTGGGTCCAAAATTGCTTGATCTCTCAATATCTCAATTTTTCTATGCATTAAACAAAAATTTTCTGTAAATTTTGGACATAAATTGCTCTTTATTTACAGAGATATTGCAGGAAAGGCTTAATTATTAATGAAAAAACAGCTTTGGTAGAAAAGTATCCTGAGGAACTCATCTTCGTATCATGACTCCAAAAAATTGACAGTGATTACATTTTAGAATTTGTTTAAAGCTGTTTTAACATAAATACCTAATTCATATAAACATAAACAATTTATTATAAAATTGTTTAAATTAGCATACATTTTGATGCACCTGAAATTTGCATGAAAACTGTGAGAACTAAAATGAAAATGTAATCATTGTAGATTGTCATAAGATTCAGATGGGTTGAGCGGAAAAGAAGTTTTTGTAGAAAAAGTACTATATAAAGAACGTAGTTTCTTAACTTCGTTATCTTCTTTTTATAGGAAAAAAACAAAAGCAAAAGCAAAAAGGAACTTCAGTATAAGTTTCTGCAAGTATTCAAGAATACTTTTAAGCAAATTTCTCGATTTTTTTTATCAAACCCACCAGAATTGGCATTTTGGCCTCATAATTTTTTGGACCTAATAATAATAATCTATTATATGAATATCCTCTATCATCCTATATCCCATCCTATATTATATTAAGGAGCTAAAGTATAGTCGTTGTCGTTCCCGATGATGTCTAATCCTTAACATAATAAGACCATTTTTTTTAAATAAGTACAAATCAATACGCACACAGCGACCAAGAGACATTCTGCTACTTATGTACTACAGTCATATTTATAATAATATACCAAACAATTGTCCAATTAAGCGACTCCACTACCCCTCGCATACATCACACCAATTAAAATGACATCTATCGATCCCTGCTCCCCTACCTTTCCCCTTACCCCGATAACGATCTACATCATAGATCAGGCCTCCCCCCTTTCCCCCCAAGATACGCAGTTAGCGCATTTCGCAACGAGCAGCACAATCGAGACAAAACGCCGAACGCGGCACTTGCTACAGTCTCCCGACCGCTTAACGACTCCGCTATCATAATCTTCGCTTGCCGTTTTATTGTCTCTATCTCCATTCTCCATCTCTATCTCTCCAATGCGTGTATACCTATACCCCCTCGCGTGCTTTTGGCCATAACGCGACGCGACGGAGGGAAGCCACTCTCGATAAATCCTCCGCAGCGGCGGACCTCGAAGACCAAACGATGCGGAAAATCTGAAAAATATGGTTGTGCGCCCGCGCAGTCGTACATATAAAAAAATTCCCGTGACGTACGTGCTCGCTAACGCGAACCGAATCGCGAGGGAGGGGGACTGACGGGAAATGCACGGGTGAAATGGTGACACGTGAAACTATTGCGCTACGAGGTTGATGCCCCGGGGTGTAGGGACTTGTGTTCTTGATCGACTGGAGAAGAATTGCAGGTTTTGTATCTGGCTTTGTATTCCGGTGAGCGATTCTTTCGATAGCAGGTATGATCGGATCTGGTTTTTGATAAATAAATAATAATAAATTAATAATAAAATAAAAAATAAAAAATAGTAAATAAATAATAATGGTTGTGCTACTGCCATTGTTACTGACAGAAATAATGATAATTATTGTAAAGTAAAATTGACGGCGAATATAATAATGTGAAATTGATAATAAATAAATATGCAGTGCTAAAGTGATGCAATGTATTAACTACAGCGTTATGAAAGAAAGGAAACCAAATGAAATCGGCTGCGCGTAAAGGTTGAGCATGTGTTTTTTTATCTCTAGTGCATTTCCCGAAAGAAGGTCGTAAAAATAGGGCCAGCGTTGGTGCTCTCGACAACAACAAGGCATGCAGTGCAGTTTAGACTCTCGTATGGTTCATATCGTGTGACTATGAGGGAAAGCATCGGCTTTTTTGGCGTAAATGCGTCACAGGAATATATCGGCTAGGCATTCGAATAAATATAATTTTGAAAGTTTAAACTGTGATTGAATTATTAATTTCTCATCTCGTGAATCCTGCTTTGTGCCGGAAGTCATTTTGTTGATTATTGATTTATTTATTTATTTTTTTATTCATTTATCTATTTATTATATTAGCAGGTGTAGTTACAAAACTTTACAGATACCGTAAGCTGGGAGGGGAGGGGGAACGATTGTATTTCAGTGCTTTAAAGAAATAAGTTGACAATAAAATATGATTTAGTTAAATAAAATATGCTACATTAAAAGCCCTTCAAAGTAGAACTTGGATTTATTAATATTTTTATCCGTGAAATTTTAAATAATCAACAGAATATTCGATGAAGTTTTATAATCGTCGATTTGCACATTTTCAGACCGATATATTTCGATGTAAAATATTATATATTACAATTTATAATCGTTTAATTAAAAATTCTGTGAAAAATTCTTTATGATAGCTATTCGACATTCAAATATAATTTAAAATTGATTCTTTTATTAAATATGAAATAAAATCTCATTACGAAAGTCAAAATAAAACAATCGCTATTCTGAAATGTAATTGAACTTTTTCTTGTATGGTAGGAACTTGAAAATCAAAAATAAACTGAAAATATTTCAAATTGATCCAGGAGTCTCGGATTTCAATTTTGACGTCAATATTGAAAAATTAATTTTAACAATTTTGATTATTGAATGCAAATCTGACTTTCAATTTGATGTCAAAGACTCCTAAAATCAATGAAACTACATTTAGTTCATACGTATAATTTCTCAGTTCCATCCATACAAAAAAGAGTAATACATTTCGAAATCGTTATTATAAAGATTCTATAAATATTTGAACGAAGATAATGAATTGAATTGATTTCATACAAACAAATTTACACAATTTTCTGCTTCTAACAAAATTCGACATAAAAAGGCTGCATACACAAACATCGTCGAAAAGACCCGATGGAAAAGCGATACGAGCTCTCAGCACTTTCTATGCAGCATAGCTCGAAAACATAGGTGACACGAACGCCGATCGAATCCACAATCGTCCAGGTATCTCATCTAAAATCTAACGAAAAACCAGACAGAGATCCGTAAAAGAAAACCGAAAAAGCCCCGAAGCCGAAAAGGAATACGAGTCACCGGGATAGAAAGCATTCGAGTTACATCCTCCTCGGTTCGATCCGCCTTAAACCATTCTCTTCCTCTCGCACAGCTGCCCTGCCAATCCAAGTGTCTCTCTTCCCTTTACACCGCACTCGCCCTCGATCTTCGCTCTCTTTAACGCTCGACGTCTCCACTATACCACTGCGGACAAGTCTCTCTCTCTGCCTCTCTCCGCACCTCGTCGGCGAGCCTGGCACCGAACCAACACCGTAGAGAGAGAGAATTCACACGCAGCCGGTGGCCGCGATTAGGGAACGAGCCGTACGCGCTTATCGGACGC
The DNA here is from genome assembly GCA_949152435.1 of Gastracanthus pulcherrimus. Lineage (NCBI taxonomy): Eukaryota > Metazoa > Arthropoda > Insecta > Hymenoptera > Pteromalidae > Gastracanthus > Gastracanthus pulcherrimus. The sequence goes on from OX424575.1 coordinate 181,264,418, forward strand.
CCGCTGACTTATGGTTGTGCTGCACCTCCGTGCTCCGGCCTCCGCACCGGACGATAAATCATTCTCTCTTTTCTTCCGACGCGCAAGAGCGGGGGGGAGGGAGTCCTTTCTGCTCGCGGGTCGACTGTACAAGGGGTACAAGCAGATGTGAGAATGTGAACCGGGCTAAAGTGCTTTTAATACGCTGCCGAGTGCGAAATTCTCCCAAAACAGCGGCATGGTTGGTGCTGCTTTTAGGGAACTTTTGGCCCGAGAGCACGCGCCGAGCTTGACGTCTACTTACGCGAGGAGAGTGTATACGAGCTGCTGGTGCTGCAGTTGGGAAATTGATGGAGCTTTAATTGTTGCGCCGGTGTAGGGTCACTGCCGAGCGAGATGCCGAGAAATTCGAGAAGAGATTATTTTTCTCAATGACAGGGTTCGCGGGAGCCAGCAGAGAGCTGCGCGACACTTATTCCCGGAGGTGAAATGAGATTTGTCGGTTTTATTGAATGGCTTGGGAAATTTGTGCACGGAAAAAGTTGACAATGTTTATTTTATTATGTTAACTACGAGTTTGTATTTCTAATATAGTTACATAATTTCATATACTATGTTTGAATTTCGCGATGAAATTCCTAATAATTCAAATCGATGGGTACTATTGTGCTGACAGGACGGTTCTTTAAAATAGGATAATCTTTAACTCTATGATAACGACGAATTACATTTGTGTTTATCGTTATTGTGATAAAGAATTATAAACTTTTCCGAACATTTTCGTGAATGTGATTTTGCTTCGATACTTTTTAACATCACTTTCTCAAATTTCTTTATTTGAACTTATGAATTAAATTCTATTGATAAAGGTATATCATTTTTAAAGCTATAATTATCAGAATGTATTTGGGTAAAAAAGAGATTTCTATCTAATAGCATAATTATAATAGATTATATCAGACCTTCTTTGTTAATTTATTAAATTCGTTTGATTAAAGTTTATAACGGTAGCGTAATTAATAGAAACTGTACTTAATGAAACTATTGTAAATATAAGTTTTTTTTATCAAATTTTAAAAGATACCCCGGTCCAATAGTTTAAAATAAAATTATATTTTCTTTTTTTGAAAATATTATTTTGCTCATTGATTGACGTCTACTAGGTTCAGTGGGTACAAACTGGAGCTAAAAACTTTATGACGCTTTGATTGCTTCGTCATGGGTGAGATACCGAGAATTTCGAAAAATGTTTATTTTTCCAAGGGAGACACGCGAGCTTGCTACGCTCATCCAAAGGAGACCAGAGCGATATTTGCCGTGGTGCCGCTGCTGTTTCGATATTCGGAAAAATTTTGAATATAGAGGGAAACAAGGTCCAATGCATATTTCGCAATAGTTCGCAATATCGAAATTTTTAGCCGAAATGGAATGACAACAGTATTATGGTTTTTAGAGGATAGAGAAATTTTCTCTTTTTGTATTTCGGTTAACTTTGTCGGAATTTCTAACGAATCCATAGCTTTACATTGTAAAATATAATCCGATTTTTTTTGTCATGCTTTATGTTTTAGTTTCAGATTTATATAGCAGATTTGAAAGAGAGGATTATACAAAATAATAAAAGGATGTTTAAAATTATTTTACGATTTTAATTTTTTAAAAAGGGGATAATGTAAATATGTTTGATCCCATTTTAAGATTTTAATTTTTTTAAAAGGATAACGAAAGGATATTTGAATACCTTTTGCGATTTTAATATTTGAATAAAATTTATTAATGCTTTAAACGAAGCGTACGATTTTCGAATCATAGATAGAATTTAATGACATCAAACTATAATCTGGTTATTACTGCAGTTTGATTGTGCTAAATCAAAGCTTAAAATTCGTTGAATAGTATGAATTTTTACGTCGATTCTTTGTATGCTTCAGTATTATGGAATTTTATTTTTTAAATTATTTATCAAACATTTTATAGATTAACTTAAGGGGATTGGAAGTACCGATCCAATATCAAAATACACTCTTTGATTCGTATTTATATAGATGGTAAAGATCCTGAGCCGATGTGTATTTTTGCTTCGAGGAAGCATTGTGATGGTAAAATAAAGTTATGCTAAAATCATTATAGAAACATGTTTTGAGACATTTGGCATCAAAATACACTGTTTTTAGAAAATGTCTACACGTGCGTGCGTGTTCGGATTAAAGTATCTCAGCATTGGTTCTTTATACATTAGATTACCTAATACTAATCATCGGTATCAAATTTTTAAAGTTCAGCAATATTCTCAGGTTAAGCGTCTCAGAAAATAGAGCTCGATGATATCTATTTTCGTCTGAAATGAAGATGCCTCGAACTATCCACAAGTGGCGCGAATGAGAAAAAAGGAGAAAGCTTGAAAAAAAGCAGAAGAAGCAGAAGAAGCACATTGGAATGAATTCTAATCGCGTCGTCGAGTCGATGAAATCAGCGTGCGCTAAGGGCCGCGGCGTCGTGTAAAAGAAATGATAATCCTCATAGCCCGGGGAAAATCGCGCGAAGATCTGGAATCGCAGGGGAATAGTCGTGGGGGCGGGTGAGCAGCGCAGCCAGGAGAAAAAGAATGGCCGTATTCAAGTACGGACACACTCTCTCTCTCTCTTACTCGAGATCTTGCCGAGAGGTGTGCCACCCCGTGTCTAGCAGCAGTTAAGATGGAATTAGGGTGGCACGTCTAGCGCGATCTACATTTGCCATTGTATTCAATTACTTAGCGTCTTTGCGCGAGCGAGAGATTTCATCCGCTCGAGGCGGTCCGCACGGTTGCCCACATTGATCTGCCCATTTCATTATGGTTGCCGTTAAGTTCGTGAAAGGGGACGTGCAGCTTGCAGCTATTGTGCAGTCCTGAATTTGAAGAATCGCTCCGATCGATTATTTTTAACGGGATAGTATCACTATAAATTCTATTTCTGTATTTTTGGCTGTAAAAAAAGTAACTAATTAGAGATTTAAAAACAAAGATTACGAAAAAAATAATACATTTTATAATCAATTTACCCTCAGACAGATCTCAAATCCATTAACATCCTGAGATATTTGGTTTCGAATATTTTTTGCTTTTACGTAATCTACAGACTCACCCGGTCAATCTATTTAAGTTTTACAGGACTTAAATTGTTCGCATTAAATCCTGTAGTAACAAGATAAAAATATACGTACTTTTTCCACTTATACAGTAATAATTACATGATATTGATAATTATAACTAAAATAAATAGCATAGGGTCAAAATAGGATCTAAAACGACAAATTTAAGCCCTGTAAAACTTAAATTGGTTGATCGGGTGAAACTGTAGGTTACGTGAAAGCAGAAAATATTCGAAATCAAATATCTCAGGATGCTAATGGATTTGAGGTCGTTTTTCTAAGGGTATTTTGATTAAAAAATTATTTTTTTCATAATCTTTATTATTAACACTCTAATTACTTACTTTTCTTTACAGGCAAAAATACAGAAATAGAATTTATAGGGATACTACCCCTTTAAGTAAAAAATTGAGAAAACTTAAGGGCAGCCATTTTTGTTTTACAAGCGGAAATTAATCGAGGTTCTTGATTGTTATTTTAAATGTTATTACTATTAGACTAAATGAATTTAAAAATATTGGCAGACTCAGACGGAGATGAGAAGATAACGTAAAACAAGACCTAGACGAAATCGGCAAAAACTATGAGTGCTGGATAGACCTGGCACAGAACAGGGAAGAATGGCAAGCTTGTGTCAATGAGGTAATGAGCTTCCGATCTCCATAACACCACCATACAATAGCAATATTAATAAGCAATTTACATATAGGTATGGTGAGTATACTATGTTCAAACAAACTCCCTAAAACACAAACACAAAACAACACAACAAAAACCTTCCGCACGACTGACTGATAGTCTTTCGGGGCTGGCGTAGGACTGATGACTTCACCCTTCTAACATTCATCAAGAAACAGCAGCTCAAGTAGTCTCCAACTGGGACTCCAGAACTGGGACTACTCCAGGTAAGCTATAACATCTGGTATGCTTGTGCTGCGGTAACGAGCTCTCGAACTCGTGAAAAAATCGATATTGCGATGCGTTTGCAATGACATAAGATCTATGTAAGTGAGTAACGTGATCATTCAAAAGAGTCATAAGAAGTCCATCTACGAAAGCGAAGGTAACAATTTAAGTTGCTAGGTAAAAGACAATAGGTAAAAAGTTAGTCTGTAGCGTAGCGGGAAGTGGCATCCATGTCCGTCTCGCACAATTCGAACATAACACTGCATTTATATAAATAAAATATAGTATAGTTCGTCTTTAAATCTTTTCCTGTTCCTTCACTTAGCATCGCCAAATAATCTAGTGATTCGAAGTAAATGCCCTTAAGCGTCATGACTCGAATCAAACGGTGACAGCGAGCCCACAAAATTGAACAATTTTCTACATAACCCTTTCGGACTCGATAAATAAAAGTGATCGGATCGCGATTTGGTAAATAAATATACATTTTGTCGACTCCAACATAACAATAGGAAAATATTCACTGCCGCGGTGATTACAAAAACTAAGAGACACCTTTTAATGTACAAATAAATTCACCTATTCAAAATCTTGTTGGTCAAAATCACATCTAAAATGCATTAACACCCGTAAAATTAAGTAATTTTATTCTGTAATCTGTCTTTAAAAAAGTAAAAAGAACTTGTAAGTCTAAACCTAATACGTAGTACTTGTAAATAACCCTAAATTTGTCTACAATTAAACTCTAGACTATAAAAAAAACTTAACGAATACATAAAAAAATCAGCATCTTTATGTACAACCCCCCGTCTACGTGTCTCCCTCGTTAGCTCTTTTCCCATCGACCCAAGAACTCTCAGGTGGTCGCAGCCAGTCTTTGCCAATCACCAAGCAAGCAAGCAACCAACCAACCAACCAACCAGACGCTGTTGATTTCTGCGCCAAGTGCCACGGGGAGATCGAGCGCTTACCCCTCTGATCCGCGTCCGATCCTGTCCCGGGCATTTCACACTCGGCGGAGTGCCTGGCCACGGCCCTGGCGGACCGGACGCCCCGTACGTGTCTGGCTCGCGCGGCCCGAACTGTTTATCAAGTGCCTAGTCGGGCGTTCGAGCGCTCGCACATAGCTTCCCGGCCTGGCAAACGACGGAATCGACACGGCATTAACGCTCGGCTGAACTAATTGCAGAAGCAGAAGCGGCCACCGCGTCCAAGGACCTAACTCCTGCGGGCCAGCATCTAATTAAACGGGGCTCGTACACGAGCGAACACCCAATGACGCGCTTTGCCGAGATGCAGCTCCATTGAGCGTTGATCGGAGATTGTGTAAGCACGCGGTGCTGTGCTTCTTCCTGGCATTCTGGCTAGTCGTGTTGAAGGTTGTCGTGAAAGGAAATCGGTAGGTGCTGGAGTTCAGGACGCCTGGGAAATTTAATTTTATGCACAGCTTGCACAGGTACAATTAATTCTTATTTACTAGTTAATGTCAAAGTATTCTTTTAAAGCGTTTATAAGTAAATAAAGAATTCAGTTTTTTTTCTATAAATAAAGTGTAATTTAAATAAAAAATATTTCATTTTTTAAGCTTTTAGGATGGTAGATCATTGAAAGAAATGTAGAAGCCGAATTTTTTCATCAAAGTTTAAGTTTTTGTTGCTCGGTGAAGTAAATCTTACTTAGGCAGCGCTTGGAAACGCGGAGTTTACTAGAGTACCGACACTTCAAAATACAATTGGGCACCTATTTACATGATTTTCAAAAAACTTTTAATGGACAGTTTAGGTATTGTTTTCAAAGTAACGAAAAAGCCCCAAAAAGACTTGAGCAAATTCAAAATGAACTTTGGTTCACCTCGAACAAGCTATCTGAGTGCATGAAAACAGTGAAGTTTACTTCAACGGCAAGTAATGCAAATTATTAAATTGTTAACTATATAAAGTTGATATTTTCTAAGTTTAAAATGTCAGTATTATTCTTTACAAATACCCAATTATACTTATACTAGCTATTTTCTCTATTCTGTATAACTGCAAAATTATAACGCGCGCCAAATAAAACTGCTACCGCTAAAACAACTAACGCAGTTGCGCGCACGGAATAATTATATCCACAAATTTTTAGCTCTACCGGCAACGATAAGTTTATCCCTGCAGATCTACAGTTTCCTGCCATTCTCGCGAAAATGTGCCTGGCAGCAGCAGTAGCTTTTATTTACGCCGAAATTGCCGCGCACGCGAAAGTAAATCACGGAAGTTTGCGTAAAAGTAGGCTGAGTGTCTCCCGGCTCTCGGGCGAAACTTTTCCCTGCGCCTGCGAGAGAGTTTGGGGCCCCGGCTTAAGCGTCCGACGCGCGCGCGAGCCATTGAATTTGCCAGATTGTCCTTGTCTGGCGCCCAGGTAGGTATATAGCACAAAAACAATACGCAAGCTACTGCAGCCCCCCTCCCCCTCGACTTCTGCCTTTTAATTTGCCTTTTCATTCCATTTAAACTCCGTCGAAACTTGTCGACACTCCCCCCACTCTTTTTAGTACAGCCGAACTGCCCTGGCCTGCTTGCCTTTATTTCCGGGCAATTGAAATCCGCTGATTCTAGGCTCGAAGTAGTGCGTGCGGAAAGTTCTGTTTGCTTTGTACTGCCGGTGGTGTATAGGGCAAAAAGCTTTGAATTCGAAATAATTGGTTATCGTAATGAGGATAAAGTTATGGATAAAGTTTTAAGATGCGCTGGTTACGCTTATAATGCGTTCAGATAGCAAGACAAAGTAAAATATTGATAAACAGGAGTATTCAAAGTAAAGTGAGCATGGAAGTGGATTTTGATTTCGATTTGATAAACCAAACTTCTTTTCATACATCCCATACTAACAATTTTTCCGTAAAAAATGAATGAGGTATATTATACTTCTTTTCTAGGTTGGCCGGGGTAAAGCGAGCCTGTATCAATTTTATCTTAAATTGCAAATTAAATTATTTTAAGAGGTAAATGGTAATGGAATTTACTTTTAATAATAGAATAAATAAGTTATTTCTCATTTTTAATACGAAATATCGAAGCTAAAGCCCTTTAGTAAGAGTGCTTGTAATAACAATAAATTTTTAAATAAATTATTATTAGAGATTATCAAAATAAATATTGAATTATTTTTCTGAGCATACGTAAATACATTATTAAATTAAAATTTTTAAATAAAATTTAAATTAAATTAATTATAACATTTTTTTTAATTATAAATATTTATTTTTGATTTTTAAATAAATTTGTACAATTATTTAAAATAACATGAAAAGGCTCACTCTAGAATGAGACTCAGTGAAACTTTACCCCAGTTCCTCTACAATGAATACTCGCTGATCAACCACGTTCGAAGGAAAAAAAAACAATAAACCGCGCGTACACCGTTACAAGAAACAGCTCCCTGACAGTCGTTCGTTGTATATCTCGTTTACTTGAAAGCCGCATTCAACACGTTTTTATTCAACTTCTTTTTTTTTATACACGCGCCTCTCCCCGCGGAGTTACACTTTCATCATATTCCAGAATCGTCCTGTCCACGAAGTTTATCAATAAACCCACTGCGAGCGCGCGCTCCAATTCTCGGTCCGAACTTAAGAAAACTTTCCGTCTGGCGGGAGTTGCGCGCGAAATCGCCCGAGCTTCCGTGCAGTTTAACGATTGACCAAGTTTAACCTCCCATCGTCCGTCCGTGTAGCTTGTAACGCTCGATGCGCCGCGCGACCCGATCACGCGCCGTCCAGCAAAAATGAACAATCGTTGCGCGCGCCTGTTAAAAATTCGCTCGGCTCTTCCGGAACTTTCGACGAATTCGCGCCTGTCCCCCAACTAACCACAATTCCCGACCATGGCTCTCGATTTAACTTGATGGTGAATTTCTTTTAATTTTTTTAGCGCGGAAAGGAGTTTTGAATTTTTATGAGCGAAGTGTTAATAGGGTTGAGTATGGATCTTGTTATGAATAGTTTTAATTATAATTAAGGGGTTGTACCTAGTAATTTGGTAGAAAAAGACGATTATTATCTCAAGAATCTTTACACAAAATTTCATAAGAATCAGAGCATTATTTGGAAAGTTGCTGCTAGTATTAGTGTATTTTAAAAATAGGTATCTGTCTACTAGACTGCTTAGAGGCTGCTACAAAGGCAGAAGGTTTATTTTATGACCCCGGAATCGATGATTCAATGTAAGTTGAAGAATATCAATGTTTATTTATAAATAATTACACTCGAAACTTTAAAAGCGATTTTCTCAAAATCATGTTTTCTGATTAATGCCCTTGCGGTGAACATGATATTTTGAAAACTATTTCACCGATGGATTTCAAATTTTGCATACTTGTTTGTCATCACATTGGCCTGTACTTGGACGAAAGATTTATTATTCTGATGAAAAATTTAGTTTTTATGCCATAAAAATTTAGTTTTTGATAAAAGTGCCACCATTCTTTTTTCAAGTACAGCTTATTGTTATATACTAACAGAATCTTTTTGAATTTTTCCTATCAGGTGAACCATTCCGGAGTTATCATGTTTACCGCATATGATACACGTTTCGGGATTTTCGCTGTCAACCCATTATTTTTACTTGTTTTGTCATGAAAAAATTACTATAAGTACTTTAAGACATGTACTTCAACAAAGAATATTGTTTATTTAAATAAAATTTATTTAAGTTAAAAAAAATTCATGAAATTTTGCTCTAATTACTATAACCCCTTAATGAAATAACGATTATACGTGTAATCTTCATACATGTTACATCATAATTCTAGATGGTTATTTATTTATTTATTTAATACGTTTTTTGTATACTTATGCTTTATAATGAGAGGTTATTGCTCTAATAATAATAAGCTTTTAATTACATAATCTGTTCTCCGGAATATACCGAAAACCTGTATAGCGAGACTTGCAATTAGCACAACTAAAAAGTTAGTGCAAGTTTCCAATTAGCGGTGTGTCATCAAGCCATGAATCTTTAGGTGTCATTTGACTTTGCAAGGCTTAACTTTGACTTTGCAAAACTCCCGCAACTCCTAACAAGCCGGTTGAAGTTATATTGCATTAAATGTTTTGCTCTCTCGAAAACGCGTGTCAAAGGACGTCAGCTCAATAAATTATTCTTCAATTATAAACATCGTTAAAATAACGCATCGACTGATGCTTAATATTTATTACTATTGCGCTATCAATATTCGAGCGGAAACAGGATAATAAAAGCATCGAACCAGCATTGCGAACATGCAAAATCGAAACACGCGCTCATAAAAAATGTTAAAACGAATTTATCGTACGCATACTCATACACACCTATGTACGCACATTCACACACATATATACACATACACACATACTCATACATACCCATACATACTCATACTTATTCATATACTCATATATGCACACGTATACATACATACACATACACAGAGAAATAATTCCAAATCAACACTTTCAATTGCCTGCGGATGGAGTGCCGCTGCGCATAAAACTCGTTACGCGTCGGGCGGAACGGGAGATTTTGATCCCTGCAGTCTCGCGAGCCACGGTTTCCGCAACACCGGGCAAACTGACATTCGCACGCGCGCGTATGCCCCCACGGGAGTGGTATAACAATTTTATGAGCCGATGCGCGGCCCACGCACGCACACACACAAAAACTTTAGCGAGCCGGTAGGCATTCACTCGCCGATAAAGCGTAAATTATGGCGCATACACTACCCTTCATCCATGACGAGTTGAAACGTCAAACGTAAATAACACGTCACTTTGACGCGGCGATCGTAAACCTTGGCTCGTGTGCGACGACGCGTCGTCGCGGTCGCGGCCTCCTTTTTTTTTTATTAACTCTCCGAGAGCGGCGCGAGCGAGCAGCTGACACGGGATATTGAATGTGTGGAAGATGCAAGGAGGGGAGATCGGGGCAAAGGAAATTGCTGGGTAGTGCGTGAGCTTTGATAGTTTATTTTTTATTAATTTTGATAATTTGTGCACGGGGGTGTTTGATAATCAGTAGCTTTATGGTGGCAAACAGATAGCATTACGCGAAGATTGATTACATCTGCCTATATTCTTAGTAATAACAGGGGTAAGTGGACCGTTCATTATTTCAGCATTCGTTACATATAACAATGATTTGACTAATTTAGATTGATTATTAAGCTATTAAATTATAGTCAATGTATTAGTAATTTATTATAATAAATTAATAACAATAATTAAATTAAACAAATTATTATGCTCAATGTTGTCATGATTATTCAATGGCGTGACATATATTAATGTGTTTGTTTTGGTGACATAACTTAAAGGAACTCTTTGTTCAATTCAATTTATGTTTTCGATGTTTCGAAAAAAGTCATAGTAAATAGGTTTATGTGTGTGAGTGTATACGTGCATGCACGCACGCGTGTATGTGTATGTGTGCGTGTGTTTTCGTATGCCGACATAGCGAACTTAAATGTTGCAATTTCTGCCATATGAAATATATCAACATACATGTATTTCCATAGCAACGGGTGCCACTTTTGGTTGCGCCTGCATGTGCGTGTGAGCGCGCTAAATTTTGATAATAATTCGATAGTATATAATAAATTTTTTGAAAATCATAAATGATTTTTTAGCACTACCTTCATACAGAAAATATATGAATAAAATATGCTATTCTACGATAATACTGAATCAATTTTTAAGAAATAAATATGTTTTTGAATAACATATTTAACTTGTTCAAAAAGTTGCTATCTTTGTAAAAATAAAATATATTTTTAAAACTTTGTAGTGAAACATATTACATACAAAAATTTGAATATATTCCTGAAAGACTCGTGATGTCTATTCGATTTATGCCGGTGAGGATTATTCTGAACCAATTGCTAAGAAAGAAACGTGATATTGAACAATCAATAGTCGAAAGAACTTTTTTGCTATGCATACATTTGTGACCTTGTAAATTATTTAGTTCCAATTTGAGAATTTGAATATGATCACATGAAAAATGGTTTTAAATTTGCGATAAGAATTAAATACAAAATTGATATGTACTTTGTCCGATCACATACTAAACTTTTTGCACGGAAAAACAAGTACACCTATAAAAAGGAATTTCCGACTAACTTCTCAAAAAACTGTAAAAATCTTCTGAAAGCAAAATCCAATTCAAGGCCATCTTCACTTACACTTACCCCACCTCACCTTATACTTACACACCGCTCTCGAAAATTCCTTCTTTCGCAACGCGTCCTTTTACAAGCGAGAGGACAAAAAGTTATCTCCAAGGAAGCGCAAAGCGAGCGAGAAGAAAAAAAAGTCAACGGGGATAAAAGTATAGGGATGCTTTAAAACTGGCGCGCAGTCGCCCGAGGGATGAGCCTACAAGTCGGGGCTCGGCCACTTACGAGGTTATTGTGTATCGAGAAAAAGCTCTCTCTCTCTCGCCCGGCAGGCCGAAAGTTGCACAAACGCGCAAAATAGCAGGAGAGTGCGGCAAAGCGTCGTGCATTCTCGAACCCGGCGACGGCGGCGGTGGCGCACATTCAGACGCGCGGCGGGAAATTTAGGCCGGAAACGGCGTCCAGAAAGGTCGAAGAAGCAGAAAATAAAGAGGAAAAACTGGGTGGACAGTTGGCTAGCGGGCAAAGAGAATTCGTATGCAGATAGAGAGGGGGAAAAGAGCCTCGGGCTCGCGGCTTAGAATTGCCTTTTCCGCGTTGGACACACTTCCACGTCTCTGCCTTCCCTTCGCTTCTTCTTCGCTCTTCTTCTTCTGCTTCTTCTCGTCTTATATATCCCGCTTTTCACGTGGAAAGTATGTGTGTGTGTGTGTGCAGGCTGGCTGCGGTCGCATTATAAATCCGAGCGAGCCGCCGTTGTCCCGCGGGACTCGCACTCATTCTACTGGATTCTTTTCATTTATACGCTGGGACTTTTTTCTCCTCTTTTTTGCGCTGCGCGGAGTGCGAGTATAGTGTCTAGGCGCGCCGGCTGTTGGTGTTGCGAGCGTCGGGTAAAATTTAATGACTTAGGAGAGTTTTATGGTCGCGCACGCAAAAAATTGCGAATTTTCGCACGGGGTTACGTGCGCTCGGTGGAATTCAAAGCGCGACGGGATGTTTCATAATAGGATGATGCTAGGAAATAATTGTTAATAAAGGTTTTCAAGGGGTCTTTTTGTATACCCTTTTGTTTTTCATAATATGGTAATATTTTGTATTTATACTTTGCTTGTATGAAAAATGAATATTTTACTTTTGTTACATCAGAATAGAGTCAGAAAGCATTCATGAGTTAAGAAAAACAAAGGTGAAAAATTATATAAGCTTGTTTTTACAAAAAAATGCATATTTTACTTTCGTTAAATCAAAATAAAGTCAAAAGCATCCCCATTATTAAAGAGAAAACTCATTATATAAAATGGGTAATACTTTATCTTCTATGCTAAAGTAGTAATTGAACTTACACAAAAATTAATATTTTACTTTCGTTAGCTCGAAATAAAGTAAAAAAGTATCCATAGTAGAAAAAACATTATAAAAAATTCATATACAATTTCTTGCTTCAAACAAGCAGTTTAATTAGCACTTACAAAACATGAATATTTTACTTTCGTTCGAGAGTCATCAGAATGGAGTAAAAAAGAACCTGCATTACATTGAAAAAAGAAGAAAAAAAGCACCCCAACAACTTAACATCGCTTTTGTTCTACTATATTGAAGCACGTGTTACTTTGTTTTCACAAAAAGAAAACGAATATTTTCCTTTTGTACGATCAAAATAAAGTCAAAAGCCAGGCATACACAGCCTCAAGAGAAGTAAAAACCTCGACGTCGCATTTTCCCCCTCACTCAAGCGCAAAACTTTAACTCGCCTTTCGAGATTTAGCGAAAGGAGCATCAAGCTTCCGCGCGTGCGAAATCCCTCCGCCCGGGCGCCAAATAATCTAAACTAGGACTTGACACCAAACGCCTTGCGCTCTCTCCCGCTCAAGTAGCTCGCTTTTATCTAAATGGCTCGAGCGCAGCTTTATCGCCCGCTTCAACGATACAGGCTTCCCCTCCGCCGCGTCCGCTCATTCGCGCAGTTTCCCCCACCTCCCGGCTGCTTGTACTGCTTACTGCTGCCGCGCTCGTCCGACCTAACAACCCCTATTTTCTTATTGCTCGGGCATGAGATATTTCGGTCGTTCCATTTTCCAGATATACACTCGCGGCTGCGTCTTTTTTGCCGAGAGACAGAAGTGGATTTGTCGAATTGTGGAGGAGCATACGCTTGTAATTGAGCGGGACGAAGCGGTGTATGAGAAATGGCGTTTTGAGGGGAACGAGATATAAATGTGAGTGATGTGATTTTTTATATGGAAATAGCGCGATTAGAAGTTGAAAAACACTGTGTCGAAATTGCAGTTCTACGGTAGATAGGAAAAAATTCATAAAAATGAATGTTGAACCACGAGTTTCGTCTAATTATTTCTTGTGCAAACCATTTTTAGCGTGTGCTCCTTTTCTTTTATACATCTCTCTTCAATCGGGTAAACGAGTGGCTAATTGGCCTGAAATTCCCACCATAACCCTGTTTTTAAATGACATACATTTGTGCGAAACCTCATAATGTTACACTCCAAACTTCGCAGCATTTGAATTTCAGTTCCTTTACATTACATACTTTATTATACTTTATTCACCGAGTTAAAATTCGCAAAATCACTTGCGACTCCCTCAATTTTTTTTTAATTAAAACCCCCAAATTTCGAAACTTTTCCAGCCAACGCATGAAAAAATAACGGCCGGCTACGCGGAGGAGCGATTAAAAGAGGCGGCGACGAAAGTAACGGTGTTTTAATCCCTGCCGCACTTCGCGCTCTTTTTCTCTTTCTCTCCCTTCTCACGGGGCAAAGAATATTAAAGGGGCAGAGAGCAAGTTTGGCAGCGCTGCCAAGACATTTCTGGCAAGTCGTCCTCGCACTCGTAGCGAATAGCGGTGGCAGCGGCGGCGACTCGACACGCGCAATGCCACGGGGGCAGCGAAAGCTTTGAGAGTACTCGGCTCTTATTAGGGACTGTCCGCGTAGACGCAATCTCGTGCTGTGATGTGCGGCTTGGAGTGCGATTTTAGAAGAGTCTATGTACATATATCTGTATTTATAGTTCTTAAATTAAAACTTAAACATTTTATTTAAAAGGTTCAATAAATTAATAATTTTTATACAAAAGGTAAATAAATAAAAAACAATATCAAGCAAAGTTATGATAAAATTGGAATTTATTCAGTTCATTGTTGGGTCATAACTAATATTCCTGCAAAACTTTTGTGCGAAATTCAAATGTCTGGGAAAGTTACGATAACCACAAATTATTATATTATACACACATACATACAAAGAGTTTTTAAAAATTTATATATTCTGATTCAGGTAACACTAAAACATTGAAAATTAATAAAAATCTAGGATTTCGGAAATTCCATCGTTACAAAGTTTTGTCTTTATGAAAGCTAAAGAGTCATATATCGTACATTATGTTTCAGAAATCAGAGTAAGATTATGCTCAGTAGTGTTTTGATTACTGAAAGGTAATATCTGATATTTTATTTATTGTTTTTATTTTTATACCTAATGGGGAGATCGACTACATCCAAATAGTATATAAATGTATTATTACTAATGGAAAAATAAATTCTGCTTCTTTCATTATCTTACCTGTATCAATTGTTAAACTTTTGACTATATTATACATATCTCGTATAATATAGTAAAAACTCAAATTCTAAAACAATGTCTTATGTTTGATTTATCATACATCATATTATTTTTTTTAAACGTTCCCCTCTAAGGACTTCTCTCGTGGGCCCTTTTATCTGACTTTGTCCCTTTCTTAAACTCCACTATACTTCTCAGCATTCTTTCCCTCTGACATAAAGTTTTTCATACAATTCATATCAGTTCACTTTTTCTTCTCTCATGAGATTCACTTTTCACATTCAACAAAACATGGATTATCTCAAACAATTACTTATGTTTTTAATCATTTTGGCAATATTTTATCTGTTTATTTAGTAGTATCAATTATCTAACCTTACTTGCACACATAGAAATATTATTGCTTAAACAACAAAACATTTTGACTGAATCGTTGTAACTGGTACATCTAATATTTTAGGTAGATCTACAAAAATTTAAGCTGCTTAAGAAAATATGTGTTAAATAGTCGACTAATACCGCTGCTGCTTTAATTAATCCAGTAAACTCTTTCGTCCTTGCCAGCAAACCTTTTAGCTGTGTCAGCATATCATTTCCACGTGTATGATAACCTTTTTGTTTCTACATTTCCTCAAAATCATTAATTTACCAAACACTCCAAAAGCCGATTCATACATTATTAATCCCAGCACCATGAAATACAGACATGGATACACCACTCCATTTCATAATCGTACCGCACAGCAAAACGCAGCTGATTACGCTTACGCGCGGCCTCCAGTCCCTTAGCCCGGCAAATTGTCCCGCGCGCGCGACTTTGCATACGCAGTCACACGGGCGCGCCTTTGAGGCCTTTGACGTTGGTATCGATGGCGTGCGCGTGTGTATATACCTTCCATTAAAAGGGCGCACGAGCAGCCGTGGATTTGGAAATCAGCCCAGAGCTCTCATCCCTGACTTTGACTTCGGGGAATGTGGGTATTTGAGCGCGCGGGAGCGGATTGTATGGACTTTGGACGCGCATAGATGATGAGGTAGAAGAAGAGCGAAGAGAGAGACTGAGACACAAGGTCAGGAGGCTGCGAGAGTGGGTTTGAAATGGTGTGTATGTTAGATGAGGACGTGGGTGACTGCGTAGTGTCTATGTGGAGAGATGATTTTGACCCGTGTGTGTGTATGAGGAGTTGTACAGAAAATCGGAAACAGCTCAACGAAAATTTTACACAAAAACACTTTTGAGTGCACACTTACCAGATCCAGGTTTTATGAATGCTTTTTGCGTTCTAATTGTCCACTATTGTCCACAATAGGTCTGGTAAAGGTGCATTCAAAAAATGTTTTTTTACAATTTTTTTGACGACGATGTTTTTGATTTTCTGTACAATTTCTCATATATGTGTAGCGGAGAGTCATACAGTATTGACCGTCCTACTGTGACGACCATCATCCGTGTTAGGGTCCTTTATAATGTCAGAATATGTTAATTTTGTTGAAAATATATAAGTCTAAAAATATTATATCACGCATCAGACTTAATGAATAACCACGTTGAAAATTTTTGTTCAGCGTAACCCTAGAACACGAACAGGGGTCTGTGTGACCCCAGGAAAGTTTCTCACCTTTAGCATTCCCTCCACAACGCCGTATGGGAAGCAGGACCAAGGGGGCAAAAATGTTGAATACCTATTATACTGATGATCTGCGTAGTGACTGATTGATGCTGTATGATTGAATGAAAACCTGAGAAACTCGTGTTTGGTGCCACACAGATCCCTGATTGTCTAAACGAAAGTTTTTTTTTGGTTACAAAAAATTTAAGTTTTTCATCTTTTCGACTAATATAGATTTGAAGAACTGAAATATTATCAGTAACATATATATTTTTTTGAAAACTTATAAATTAAAACTAAATCTAAATAAATAAACTTAATAATCTAAATCCTTAAACTAAATAAATTTGAAATCGATGGCTTTGAAATATAAGAGAATAGTGTGCAGTATGAATATAGCAAAAGTTGCTTAGATTGTTCTAAAACATTTGTTGTTGTTCTTAAATTTGGCAACAAATTCGAACCGTCATTTGTTAAATTTTATTTATTATTGCTGACAGAAAAAACAAAAATCTCGTGCTTTTTAAGCAAAATATAAAAAGTTATTTTTACCTCAATGACTCTCCAGATAGGGTCATAGAGGTCAGATAAAAAAAACTCCAAATAAAAATAATCAATCCTTTAATCTATATTTTAAGGGTTGTATTGTTAAAATTTAATGCGTAATAAACTATTTGACACTTTTACAATTTGCACTAATTGGTTCTACTAACTTTTTAATGCCTTATGAAAAGATGCAGCTTTCGTTACTAATCTCATTTCTTAGACGAAAAATAGCTAAAATCTATCCTTGTGAATAAATTATTAGAAGTATTTTATATAAATGTTCTGTAACATTTATTAAGTTTCAAAATAACTTCTTAGAAAAATATTAAAATTTCCAACATTCAATTCGTTTAATATTTCTTAAAATTACGCGACCCGAATGACCGACTGACTGCAATGACCCCACTCTCTCCGAAACCAAAAAAACTAAAACCTTCGCTTCCGAAATTTCGACTTTCCCAGCAGGCAATCAAAAGTCACAGCTAAAATAGCCACAACTACCCATACCGCCCAACTCCCCCGCATTCACTACACACACACATACATGCACATATCTAAAGGCGTCGTGGAGCGGACGGCGCGTCAAGCGGGCGCATGAAGAGGGAAGAATAAAAGAGCCGAGGACAAGATCGACGGCCGCGGTCCGGAGATTTTATGGCCGCGGGGACGGCGCAAGACAATAACGTCCTTACCGTCGTCGTCGGCGGCGTCGTTGCCGAGGAGAGTCGTATAGTCGTATCCCGTGGTTACCGCAGGCGCGCGGAATTTATTCATCCGCCTAGCCACCGGCTAAGCCGCGTCGCCGCCTTTTACTGAACATTCTTTCTTTCCTTTTTTTTTCTTTTCTTTTTTTGTTGCGAATTTCATTATATGCGCCAGCCGAGCGAAACTTTAATGTTTTAAGTATTGTATTAGTTGCAGCGCTGCGGGGTATACGCTCGGTGCAAGCGTGAATTATAATTTCGCGAGCGTGCGCGGGCTTGTTGTATAGGGAGCGGTGCGAGTGGCATTGGAATGAGGGTAATATTTTAATGTATGGCGATAATATTGTGAATTGTTAGATGACGGGGAGAAGTAGTACTGTGGGCAAATATAGACACAAATGAATTAAAAATTATCCTTATTGCGAATACTACAATGCGTACTAGTTACTTTAGTACTTTAAAAATAAATATAAAAATTATATAAAAGTATTCATAAAAATAATCAACATTATTTATTATCAAACGTAAAACAAAAATATTTCTGTAAAAGTATTCAATAGAAGTTCGCACTTCAGGATTTTATATCATAACAAGTTTTCGAAGTACATTTTAAGCGAATTAGTTATTATGCTATGCGCAATATGATCATTGTATGACCAAATTCTGGGCTTATTCTTCCATCAAAGAATTTTTATGAGGCTCAATTTCCAAAACACATTTATGAAATCTTATGTATGAAATCTTATATTTTTTCCGGGAAAGATTTTATTCCATCAATTACAGATTTTTGGCGGGCTTTCAAGCTGGGCGTTATTTCATAAATGACCTTCTCGGCGTTAAAGGTTTAAAATTTTTTATCAGTGAACTGTTTGTCAGTAAACATTACAGACAAACGACCATTAATTTAATGGACATGTTGTCATTTAATATGTATCAAAATATAAATGTTTATAATTGCAAACAAAAATCAATTAAATTAGTACACTTATGCTAATAATTGAAAATACGCGATACAAAAGTTTGAACTCGAAGAAACAGATGCTATTCGTCCCTTATTGTATTTGTTTTCATCAAACACACCGAAGCGTATATTAAGAGTTTTCTATTACAGACAGTACAAAGTTTGCAACATAAAAAATTAATCTATTTATATTATTTGATTTAAGTAACTATGTACATGTATAATGTTTACTTCAAACATCGATTTTAAAACAAAAGTAGATTATAATGTTAGTTTAGGTTACAGTTTAAATGTTTCATTTACTGAATTTTTGTTTGTTTAATTTACTGTTAAAATGCCTGCTATCTTATTATCATGTACTATTTGGTCCATTCAGAACTATAGTGAAATATGTTCATTTTGAAAAGATTTCAAAATCTTTCTGACATTTGTGGCATATCAAATAGTAATATTGTGTAATTCAAAAACACTTTTAATGTATAAAATCTTATTTTTTTATTTTCGTAATAATATTGTAGAATAAACTAAATAAGTAAACAGAAATAACAAAATGAGCGCATGCAAGTGTTTTGTACAAGATAAAGTTTGATGTTAAAAAAATATCGATGCCGGTGCTGCTTTTGCAAACATAATTTAAGCGAGCCATTATGTTCTGAAAATAGTACGCTGTAAAACGTTTTCTGCAAACAAAACAAATGGCCGACATTCGAAACTTTGTCGAAAGTTTGACTATGTCGAGATGGTGAGCCAATTCTACACAGACATGTGGTAACGAATTATAGACCAGGCTGTATTTCTCGAGCTGTACGAAATTACCTGCCTCAAAAATCTGCTTATAGTTTTTCTTAACAACGTCGTAAAAATAATAAAAAATAAGATTAGCTATCCTCATTGAAACGATTTGTGCCCAGTTATAAGCTAGTACATAAACGCTATTTATGAGACAGTTACGTGGGTACTTTATGAATAATGAATTGTTAATTATTTTTAAATGAGCAAGCGAAGAGGAGCAGGGCTTAATTTTTCTACTTTACTAGACTGTATTTTCTTTAGTTACGTTTAAGCGTCTTCAATGATGCAGTTTTTTAGTTTACTAATATGAAGTATATAACTTTTTCAAGTTTATTTATTATCCTTGAGTATATAAGATTAGAAAAAGAAATAACCATTTGATTAGTTGTTAATGTTTTAACAGCTTTCATTCATTGCTCTTCTGAGCTTGTTTGTTAAAAAATATACAGAACGTTTACAAATGATTTATTACTTACATAAACCCGGTAGAAATTTAATCGATAAATTAGATAATAATTTTTGATAAATTTTTGATAAATTAGCTTATTTTTACTTAACGAATTAGATAATTTACCGTAAAATTCGACATGTTTCTTAGCTAATTCTTGATAATTTGTGGCTAATATGAAAACTAAAAAGATAAACTGTTTTATGTGTACGTGTATGCATCATTCGATCTATATTACTTATAGTAAATAGATTAGATGTAGAATTTGACTAAGAATCAATCAAATAATATAACTTTTAGAGGTTATAACACCAATAACAGTTATACCATTTAACGATTACTTACCGACTGATAAATCTGTTTAGCCTACACCTTATCGGCTGAGCTCCTAATTAAATCCCAACTAGAAATAAGGTTGAAATTAGCTAATATCCCAGCTGAACTAGCTAATTTTCTACCAGGGCATACTCATTCTCACATTATTTAAACTTTGCTCTTTCCGTATAAAATCAACATTACATCAAAACATTCTAACTAAAATACTTCCATCGACTCACAGCATCGATAACTAATTAACAACTTGAACGAAGCAAGTACATTACTTTGACTACAATCACCAACGAAACCAATAAACGCGCAACGCGCAACGTGCAACGTGCAACGTGCACCACCGCATTTCGACAACCCGGCTCAGAATTAGCGTACACGAGTCTCAATGCGAATTCAAAGGGTTCTTATTTCGCTCAAAGAGGCTCAAGGGAAGAGAGCGCAACGCGCGTCTCTTTGGCCAACGCACGGCCTAGCTCTTCCCGGGAATGCCGCCGCGGCCTCTTTGATTTCTCTCTCCGGTCTCGTCGTTAATTATCTCTTTCATGCTCGTCTCGCAGTCTTTGCCCGCAAAGCCTTCGCCCATGTAATCAGTCCCAATTTGCGCTGGACTTATCGAGCGGTTAAATGCCCGCGAGGAGGTTCTTATCGTTAGGCGAACGTGTACACGGGGTGGCCGTGGGTACGCACGCGGGTGTCTCTTGATTACTTCGCCGATGGGAGTAATTGCATCGCGAGGGTTTGATTAGTAATTTTATTTACGCTTCCTCGTGCGCGATGAGTTAGTTGAATGTTAGAGTTTTAATCTTTGGGTTTTTTGCCAAAAAGGCCGCTTTACTTATTAGGGGGTTGGTTTGTCAATGGTTGGTTAAAAGTCAGGTTTCTTGTGGTCGCAAATTATGAGATAGAGCGAGAATTCAACGAGTTTGATTTATTGCAAATTAAGAAACTGGTGGGATATTTAGGATTTTTGCAAATGGTGGTGAGCATTTTAAATGAATTTTGTAAAGAGGATGAAAATTTTTTTTGAAATGCCTACCATTTTTGCGAGAAGCTATGTTTTGAACAAATCCGAGATATTTTACAACTTTCCCGGTTGCGAAAAATAAAACTTTTTGAATTTTCGTTTAAGTTTAAAATTTACGGCCGCGAGAGGCGTCCGCACCACTGCAAAGATAACCACCCGAAAAAGCGAACGCTAATAAACCAGCCGCAGCAATGCAACTTTTTTTTTCGTTAAAAAAATACGGATTCATGAAAAAGTTTTTAAATCACATTCCAAAGGATTTTTCAATATTTTTTGTACAGTTTATACATCAATTTATTTAACGATTTGAATTTTCTGTAACTTGTTGAACTAAATGTGGTGTATTTAATGACAAAAGTTCTGTAACTTTGTTTTCCAAACGTCATAAGATAGATTGATATTTCCAGCTTTAAAATAGTTTTAGAATTCTTTTGTTCCGTTTTCATGCGGCGAATATAATCATACTTTCTCTCTCGTACCTATATATTAGCATAATATTCACCGCGAATAATTCGCTGCATGAAATCGGACCTTTTGCCACAAAATTACAAAATTTTTAAAGCAATTATGAGGTTTAAACTAAACATAGTGTTTATCGTCTCTACTGTCATAACAATTCTATTTCTGAACACATAAAACACACAACAGTAACTTGGCACATTTTAAAAAATCACGATAAGCTATCAGATCAAAAGGATATTTTAATAAAACAGCCATTCGGAAACCCCAGCTACTCCCTATTATCCTGTAACGTTTAATTTTATTCCAGACATAAATGTAATCTCGATTCTCGCAATATCCCTCCATTCTCATTTTACGTTCTTAACAGTAAACCTCGAAGCACTCTCGAAGCATCCTCCGCCCATGAAAACGACACTCATACCTACAAATAAATAAAAATCGCATTCTCCGAGTTTATACCGAAGGCCAATATCGAAGACTGCTCCGAGTATAAAAATAAAAGCTCCAGAATTTACACGTACGTGCGCACATTCGCTCCTCGTGTACAGTCGTATAACGTTAAATCGCGCCGAAGCGACGGCCGCAGTTAGTTTTCCCTCGTCGAATCCCCGGCCGCTTGATTGGCCGGAACGAGCGACGGCGCGGCTCTGGTACAGCGGCTGGTGCGGAGTCGCAAGATACGGCGCCGAGTTCGACAGGCTGATCTCATCGCCGAAATGACCGGTTATTCCACACCCCGCCCGACAATATCAGCCTGCTAACTCTGCCCTTGCCCGGTGGATTTGTGCCGTGGCAGTTCGAATAGCGTAGCTCTGGGAGTCGGTGGGATGCGTCGCTCTGTAAACGGTAAATGTAAGCACGCGTATGGACTGTTAAAGGGACCTAATCATCTTAAAATTACAAATAAATTGGGTATATATTTTTAGGCGAGGATAAATTATTCATGATGTATATTAAGTACTTTTATGATAAATTTGAACAGTTTATCAAAATATAATGGAAAAATTGAAGAAAAAATTGTATGGTCGTTAGGTCTCTTTGTTTGGATATAATACAACCTTCTATATTTCTTGCTCATATCGCAAGGTTTTGGGAGTCAAACTCGGCTTGGAGTTTTTGAGGTTTATAGTGTTTAAAATACACATAATTAGGATATGTGTGTGGGAATTTTAAAATCAAAGTTATTGGTCAAGGTTATATCCTATTTAAGCCATATTTATTGGTAAAATTAAAAAAAATTGAATAATTCAGGCTTAAATAGGCTATAACTTTGGCCTATAATTTTGTTTCTTAAATTGCACACTTATATTTTAATTATATGTATTTTGAATACTATAAAACTTCAAAAACTCTAATCCTATCAGTTTGACTTCTAAAACCTTGCGGCAGAGAAAGATATATACTAGATTGTATTATAGTCAAACAAAAAGACCTAACGACCATCAAAAAAAGGAAAAAAAATGTTTTCATTATATTTTGATAAAATGTTCAAATTTACCGTACAAAATAGTTAATATATGATATATATATATATATATATATATATATATATATATATATATATATATATATATATATATATATATATATATATATATTATCCTCACCTAAAAACATATAACCAATTTATTTGTAATTTTAAGATGGTTAGGTGCCCTTAAATCTATAATGGTGAGGCATTTTTATCGTTGACAAAATTACGTTTATTGGATTGTTTATCAAAAAATGGTCTAAAACTAAGAAACGAATTATAGCAATAGTTATATTTACAACGTAAAATTTTATAAATAATTCTCTCTTTTTACAGATAAATTAATTTATAGTTTTCTTCCGCTATCTTCGTAAATGTTTTAAGTACCCCATAAGCCTCAAAACATAAAAATTGATTAAGAAAAAGAAACATTTTTGGAATTTTACTGAAATTTTTTAATTTAATCTCTCCGACATTCATATCATATCAAATAGTAATTTTGAGGAATTTAAATATAGTAATAGATTTATTTTGTAGTAAATTATTAATGACAATAATTATATATAAATCAGCCAAATTACTACGTATAAACGTTTATAAATGTTTGTAACATGTTCAAAATGCACTTATTCCAATATGATTATGAACAGCCCATTTAACTATCAATCGCATTATGTTATTGACTTATCGGTATTTTGAATGCGCACATGCAGTAAAACATTTTTGACATGAAATGTATTTACAATGATGAAGAGCATTTTGTTTATTTGGTAATATCTACGTTTGGGGATTAATTATGTACAATATTATAGCAGGACACACAAAATTATATTTCTTAATTACTGCTGAATACCGCTGAATAAAATACAATTTAAAGAACTAATAATAATACACAATTCGATCTCGCATTACTCAAATTATGTGTCACTTATTATAACAGCTGTAAAATAACTATTATTATTGTACATTTCGATTTACAAATTTTCTTAATTAAAGTTAACTTTATCATTATACATTCATATATAATTATATCGCTTTTGTTGCATATATCTCCAGAAACGATTTTTACTTCCATTAAAGTACTCACATTATCAGATTTCACGCATTTAATCCTCAAAATCAATGTTTACGGCTAATCGATAAAAAGATTATTACACCCCCACATTTTGAACGTCATAAACTCAGCAGTCGAGCTGTAAATTCTGCGTGTATTTCAATTCGACATGAAGTGCCAAGCGTATACTATGAATATTCAGGATGAAAGTTCGCGCGAAATAGGCGTGCAAGTCCGGTAAAAATTCAACGGGAAGTTGCCGCTGCCGCTGCATCGGATGGGAAATTATTCCTGCCCGCGGTGGGATAAATACGCGATCAATTTTGAAAATATTCGACTGACGGGGGTTCCGAGGCGACGTCGGGATATGGGAATTCTTCGCGGAGTTCCGCACGACGTCGGCTCGATTACTCCCTCTCCGGCTCTCCGGTGGCGTATCGTGCGTTTCGCGTAGACGTGCGGGGATTCCGCGCATAGTTCCTCGAATTCGCGAACGAATGGTGATTAACGGGTAACTTAATCGAATCGAGAATTACCGTGTGTAGCCTCGATTTATATTGTAATTGACTGTCTAGTGTGAAATAAAAAGTTTATTTTCGTTCAGGATTGTTTTTATATATTTTATTCAATAATATGGATAATAATGTATTTTCGTTCAGGATGGTTTTTACATATTTTATTCAATAACATGGACAATAATGTATTTTCGTTCAGGATGGTTTTTCCATATTTTATTCAATAACATGGACATTAATGAACTTACAATATAGACGTTTAATATCGATTACCTATTTATTTTTATTGAAGATAGTATGAAGTTACATAGAAATGTTTGCTTACGTTTCGTCATCGTTTTAATATTATTAAAACAAACATCGTGGATGGAACACAAAATACAGTAATGTGGCATTCTTGAGTTATTGAGGCGATGAACTTTCGAGTTCCAAATATATTCTACTACTTTTAGGTCTAATTTAATATCATCCTCCTATCTACAGTTTGGTCTATCTCTAGACGTATTTAACTTTCTGGCTTTTCCACTGTGCTACTCTTTCGTTTCCCGTTCTAGTTATACGATCCGTACATCTGAGCCCGCGCGATTTAATTACTCTGATAATATTAGATGACTTATAAAGTTCTTCTACCTCATAATTATGTAATTTTCTACATCCTTACAACCCTCGTCGGGATTTAACTCCGAATATCTTTCAAGTGTTTTATTTTTGAATTCTCACAGTTTATTTTCTTCGCTTACATTTTGAACCCATTAAACTCGATAACGCCGAGACCCTCAACAAATAAAAAAAAACAACTTTGAAAAATTAGTTAGAAATGTCTTTTAGCTCTTAACAAGAAGATTTTTTAAATATTTTTGTTTTAGTTTTTCAAGTTTTCTCGAGTTTTATGTGACCAAAAATTACTTATAGACCACCATTACGAGGTCGGAAAATGTCTATTTTTACACTATACATTTATTTTACAAAATTTCGAAATAATCATGTAGAAATCTTAGATAAATGAAAAAAAAATCTCAAATTACGTGATAGTTTTTCAATTCAAACAAGCATTTCCCGCACGTAATCTTATCCAAATTGTCCTTTCTACTTCATCTCTACCATTAATTATTACACCACGGACAACAAATTTCATTTTCCCGTTTATCTTAATAACAACCCTTGCTTTCTAAACAGCTTACACTTGGCACACACGGGTATATTATTAATTTAGACACAGCTCAGCAGCCACACACGCAACCGAGCGGCGCAGCTGATTTTTCAAACGGCTTCTCGCACTGGAAAGCAGCAATCGCGAAAGCAACACGAGCGCGCGGCAACGGCGGCAAATATTAACAATCGAATAATGGCCGCACAATGAGGCTGTGCTCTCGGCCGCAAAGTGCAGTGTATAAACGTTGGGTGCTGGAGCTGGAGCTGGAGATCAAACGGCGTAACCGCGTGCGAAAATCTGGATCAAGGCTGAATCCAACGCTTATCCCTCCCGCAAGTTTCAATATTGCGATACTCAGCTGTTTGCTTGTCGAGTGTTCTCTCTCTCACTTTCTGTCTCCGCATACAGGTGAACACTGTATAAAAATAGCGTGACGTAGACGACGAGCGACCCGTCAAAGTGCAGCAGCACCTGTCACTCTATCCGCCTGCGAGAGCGTTTTTTTATATATATATGCACACGTGTAGTGCGAGCGCACAAGTTAGACGGATATTAATACGAGACACGCTGAGAGAATAATTTCTTTATACGCGTGGAAATGAGCAGCTGGGTCATTTGTTGGCTACGGCAAATAATCGTGATGTAGAAGCTGACGTGAAAAATGAAGATAGAGTAAATTAAATTGAAAATGTTTTTTATTGATTTAATACAATTTTAGCCGTGTCAGCTGAAATGATCTAGCAAAAATGTGTTGCCGTATAAGGAAAAAAAAGCAGTTGTATCTATGTAGTATATAAGCAAACTAATGCATTAGATATATTATTCAGAATCTCATATCAATTATTAAGAAAACTGCACCCAGCTGTCAAAAAGTAAGGTAATACTAGACATTTCCAAGTTATGATTTACCAACTATTAAGCAACATTTAGCTCGTCGTATTTCAAAGTTTCCTGACTTAACAGTTAAGGAATCGTACAACATACAAAGAATCTCTTTTCTCAGTGCATGCAAAGAGGAAAAAAAAAGAACAATCTCCGCTCACACCTCTAGGTATGCATTTCAATTTATATTCACAATTTCAAAACTATAATTGGCAAAATAATACGCTCCGCACGAGAACGAACTGTACGCTGCATAAATACTTTTAGCGCCTCGAAGCGACGCCCACGAGCGTATACATACAAACATATTTACCGACAAGACCGAGAATAGCCGTGTGTACACATAAACATATCGAAGTTAGCGCAATTATCTCGGAGGCTGTAATACAGCCTCCGCGCGCGAATCAAAGATCAACTTTCATTTAATGGAGCGCCGCGCCGCGGCGTCGGAAAGCCGAGCCCCACGCAGGTCTATATAATCTTCGCCTATCCCCGCGTCCTCCTCTTCCTCGATGTCGTCCTTCCGCCAAAGGCTTGAGAGGGTATGCGGAGAAAATCTGTTTGCCGACTTGTCGTGGACGAAGTTAACAGAAGATTGATTTTGAAGAAGGGCGTGGAAGGGTGAGGAAGGTTGAATGATGAATTGTGGGTTGAATTTGCAGTCGTTTATCTGTTATTTTCATTCACAAGCAATTTACTGGCAACAAATATTAGGCGTTTACTGTTAACGCAAGTGCTTTCCATTGTGCAGATACTCCAAGATTAATATTTCGCTCGCTTTCGCTGTGGTATGAGTCACGGGTGACTAATATTATTTGAGACTTCAGTACTTTTGCAAAACAATCGTAGATTATATATTTTAGTGATTTTTCAACTATTGTATGAGTAGAAAGATAAAATGTGTGCTATTGAAACTTTATACCCATGGTGTGAATATGTAACATTAGCTTAGGATTAAACTTTTTGCACTTTTACATGGAATAACAAAGTAATATAATAACCTGCTTTATAGGTATACGTTGAGAAATTTTCAAACCAAGTTTCTCTAGGAAATTTGTTTGAAATAGGCATTTTAACCAGAGATTACTTATGATATTTTGTATAGTTTATTAAAACGCCAAAATTGAAAAATATATATAAAAATTTCGTACGAATTTTGGTAAAAACTTTCTAGTAGAGCCTTCGAAGTAAATAGTAACATCTGGTTCAGATTTCAAGCAATTGCGTTCAATTTTGCCAGAGAAAGTAGGGTTTAAAAACTTCCTTTCTCCTCCCCTTATTTTATTAAAAGAAGTTTCAAACAATTTGAATGTTTCACCCCCTGTGTTCGAGTCGCATACACCGATCGCCAGATGCCAAAAGCCCTAATAACAACTCAAATTACG
Source organism: Gastracanthus pulcherrimus (assembly GCA_949152435.1). Taxonomy (NCBI): domain Eukaryota; kingdom Metazoa; phylum Arthropoda; class Insecta; order Hymenoptera; family Pteromalidae; genus Gastracanthus; species Gastracanthus pulcherrimus. The sequence continues at coordinate 181,292,481 of OX424575.1, forward strand.
TAGTCACAAAAATTCAGAATCCACGAGCCGGTTCACTGACTTTCAGTCCGTCCATCGTCCAACGACCGTTCCGGCAAATCTCGGCCAAAGATTGATTCTGAAGAAGGGCCTCGCGACGGAGTGAGATGGAAAGAGCGCCCGGGGTTAGAGGCCACGCGCCTCCCTCGCTCGTTTATCTCCTCGTCGGTGGCGAGCGCGCGCGTTGCCGGATAACCCGTAAATAATTCATACGCCGGGGAAAACGAGGAGACTCGCGCGGCTATCCAAACACACGGCAGTTTAACGAGCTTCGCGCGCGGCGGAGGCAGGAAGATTTTGGAAGCTATCCGAGGCCCGTCCTCGGTATCAAGGCGCGAGCCCGCACTGCGGGGCTAATTCAATGAGTTATCTCAACGAGTTTCGCGCTAAGTCGCGACGCCCGTAATCGGCGCAATTTATCCGCGAGTGTATATCTACTGTGTTATTATATATGCGAGGAGAGAGAGAGAGAGAGGTGAAAATTCGGTGAAAATTTGTCCCGCAAGAGAGCTTCCTCCGACAAATTGCGCTTCGTGATACTTTCCGCCCTCGAGGTCGGACGCGTGATTTTCTCTTCGATCGGAGATAAGAATAATGGCCCGATTCTCCGTTGCTGGAAGAGAGGTAGCGAGGCTCTGAAAACTGTCAATTAGACGAAAATTAGAGCGATAATGCTTTCAGGGTGAGAGAGGGCTGGGGATTCTTTATTATGGCGTGGCGGTTTAAATTTACGCGGCCGAGCGATCTTCATCAAGTGTAGACTGGAGGCGTTATTATACTCGATAAATTCGAATAGAGCGCGCGCGCGATGTTTAATCTCTTTAAATCTGAATTAGTGAAGACCCGATGATCATCGCTATATGAATAGCCGGCGCTTCATTTAATTATTTATTATTTAATTACAAGCAGATTTATAGCGATGTGGCCAGCGATAAATCTATTTAGAAAAATCTTTCACATGAAAATTCGCGTCGGATACGATTCACTAAATTCATTTGAGAAACGTTCTTTAATTTAACCGAAAAATGTTCACTTATTCAACATTATAGTACGTGTAATTCGGCCTCTTTATTTCTGACAGCATACGTAGATAAAGATTAATGGGAATAAAAAAAAATTAATTGCGCGATTGTGGAAGGCGGGAATCAGCGAAGATTACAAAAATGTTCAATTTACTATCGTGAATATCCCATGTTATTATACTCAACCTGTAGATACGATTATCTCTCTGCTGGAGCTAAGCGCTTAATTCATGAATATTTCCATCAGACAGAATTTAATTTCAATGGAGAAAAGTACTATTATAAATTTTGAATGTACGTGGTAATAAATGAGTTCAAATTAAAAACTATGCACAATTTATTTTAGTTTTTGAAGATTCAATAATGAGTATTATAATTTACTATAATGATGTAAAGTATTTAATTAAATTCAAAAAGAGACACATGCACACGCACATACACACCCATATATCTCTTACTAAAAAAGTACTGCTGTCGAGACAGGAGATATACGAGTATATACCAGGTCTTTCAAAGCTCTCTTCGCGGATAGGGTGGTGGCATCCTAATACATTATCAAGTTATTTCTTTAGTAATTACTTTAGTACTTTAGTAATTACTAAAGTTAATATTTACATTTTTAGCATTAAAAAACTAATTACTAAAATACTAAAGTAATTACTAAATACTTGCTCAAGAATGATCTAAAAATAGTAGTAATGTAGTAGTAATTACTAAAGAAGTAATTTATCCTAAATAATGTTCTGTTGATTCTTGAGAAATTACTTTAGTAATTGCTACAGCAATAACTTGATAATGCATTAACGAGTCATTGTTATATCAACAACAAGAGCTGTGAAAAATCCAGTATATAAAATTTAGGATATTATAAGAAAATTGTCTTGTTATCCAAATCATTGTCCCAAAAAAGCATTAATGTATCTATTATCGGATTCTGACAGTTTCAATGTTATACCCCATTGAGAAGTACGTAAAAAATTGATCTCAGAATATAATCGTAAAATACAGAAAGACATACGAATAAATAAGTCGATTTAAACAGAAGCGTTTAATAAAAAATTCAATTCTCTGCATTAAGCATCTCCTTTTTAAAGAAAAAAGGAGAGATGCAGTCTCCTACAGAATTAAACGCGAATATCCGATACAGCAGAATCCGCGGCTGTGCAACCGGCGAACCGCAAAAATCGGAGCTGAAATAAAATATCTTCCGCGCGGAATTGGCGTAACGCGCGCACGCGAAATGCAAACCACTCGGAGCGCAAGCACCCAAGGCAGAAAAAGAAGCAGAATCAAAAGAAGAAGAAAAAAGAAGAAAAGCAGAGGAAGACACAAAAAGAGCCGCGGAAAGAGAGAGAGAGAAACCCGCACTCGGCCTCTTGTCATCTTTCGCCTCGCTCGAGAGCGCGAGCACGAGGCGTGCTCTCCTAGCAATTACTTTTGTTCGCCGTCTCCTCTCTCTCTCTCTTTCTCTCTCTCGCTACTACTCGCTGCACTGCAGTTTCCCGGTGAGAGTTCCACTCGATAAATATGAGAATAAAACGCGGACGTGGCGCGCCGCGCAGCTCGGGAGAAGTAAAGGCGTGTTACGTAAACCGACATAACCGTGGCGGCCACTGCGCGCGGCACCAGCCAGCGCGGATAGCGTGTATATATGAATTCCAGAAGCGTCGTAAGATCGTGCCTCAAATACACGGGTGCTGGGTGTATGTGTGTATGTGTGTGTGCTTGGATCGTGAATTTTGATGCCAGCGCAGCGAAGATGTTTCTTTGTTTCTCTTTTTGAAGTTCGATTCGGTCCTTGAATACCGTGAGCTTCACACACGATTGGTTTTCGTGAGCCGAGTGCAGTGGTGGTTTATAGACTGGGGAGACCACCCGTTGACTCTCGGGTTGCAGTTCGTTAATATCGTCGAGTCGCTTTGGTTTTCGTTGTGCGCTTTAAAGCTTTCTACTTACGAATCTGCGCTTCTCACGACCGTGTCGAATTATCGTTGTTTTGGCCGAGACGAAGAATAATAACACGGATTTTGACGTTTATTGTTTCATTTATTTTTCTTTTAATGATACTTTGTGATTTGGTAGAACAATATAAACGTATACAAATATAACTGGGACACTTGCTATACCAAGAGACTGCATAACATATAAAAATAATTTACCTTATCGATTCCAGAAAATAGTAAAATAAAAGAAACGGTTTTAAAAAAAACGAGTAGTACGAGTAGAATTTTAAAATTTTCTAATTTCGAATCTTCATTAATAAACGAAAAAATGAGCCCCGTTTGGTAAAAAATGACCGTACCATTCTCAAGATATAAGCGATCAAAAAAGAATTCAAAATATACATAACCTCAAACATTTTGAAATATAAAGGTTGTTGTGATCTTGGCAAAGAACATATTCAAGAGATAGTCAAAAGCTACCGTTTGGGAAATTTTCAGATCAAATGCGGTGGATTTACTCCAGTATTCGAAGCTGACTAAAAATCGAATTTTTTTACGAATAGATTTTTTTGCCTTTAAACGAAAAACATGAAGCCTAAATAATTTTACAAAATATTCTTCACCATATTCCTAATCATCTAAATTTAAAAAAAAAATTCTCTTTATATTTTACAGATACAATCATTTGAAAAGACAATTTCGTGATTAACAAAACAAAGGAAATTGCAAGACGGTAATTAGTAAGAAGGTAATTTTTAGGTAATAATAAATAAAGCAATAAACGTTTTGAATAATTGTAGTAACAAGAATACTTATCTGATTTAGAGTCAGCGCGTCATGCAATTAAAATATTAACACCAAAAATTATATTTACGCACACAAATATTATTGATACACTTTCGAAGGCCGGAAAATTAGAAAATGAAAATGTGGCTATCATCGATTATGACCATTATCCTGGTGCAAAATTAATAGATGATTTAATCCAGGTGTAAAATAAGAAAGACGTAGAGTTATTTACAGTTCGAAAGATTAAAAATCTGTTATCTGAATTAGCTGGTATATGGCTTTCATCTGGAACCAGTAATCCGCCGTACAGAGTACACGCATCAGTTCTTTGCAAATCAAAAATAATTATTTGTCAAAAGTCTGATCCTGAATATGTCTGCCAACTCATTGATCAGTATCAGGTTGAATAATCGTTTATTAGTTTTTGTGTAGCATAAAATAAATATAGATGTACCTTGTTTTATTTGCAGGTTACGGATTTAAAAATAGAGCCAAATTTCTTGAACATCTTAGGCAAATATAATTTTGTTGATAGATGCAAGTTAAGCTCACTGACTGAAATTATATTTTCTGGTGCAAAATCAATGGAAAAGACTCTAAAGCAGTTTCGCAAAGACTTCCCTCATATTAACCTTTATGATGAATATGGTATATTTACTTCATTTTTGTTATTATATTTGAACTTAGCATACACAAAATTTTACAACTTCATTTGTTCAAGGAATGACGGAAACTGGTCCAATTTTTGGAAAGTACATCAATGCTGCATCCAAGATTTATTTTTTTTCCAACGCTCAAATCAAAATAGTCGATTTAGAAACAGGCAAACTTTTAGGGTCCGACAAATGGGGTGAAATGTATTATAACGATCCGGAATCCACTGCGATAACAATTGACAAAGATGGTGAGTTCAATAACAGAGATCTGATCATTTTTAAATAACTAATTCATTATTGATGCGTAAGATGGGTGCATTCCGGCGACATAGGTTTCTACGATAGAAATGGCGAGATATCTATAGTCGACAGATTCAAAACCATCATCAGATATAAGTATCATTTTGTTTATCCTTTTGAAATTCGAGAAGTCTTGTTGAGCCACTTTGACGTTTTGGATGCTGGGCTTAATTTCCGCATGACGAAGATGTCGAACATGCAATCGCATTTGTTCAAAGAGTACCAGGAACAAAGGTATTATACATTCAATTCATTAAATATAAAATAAGAAGCTCGTTTAAATAATGTATATTCTATTTAGATTACCAAGTAAGAACTTGTAGAACTGTCAGTTACACTAGGATATTATAACAAACTTTCGGGAGGTGTTGAATTTTAGATAAACTACCACGTACCCCCTCGGGAAATATTTCTATAAATACTCTTCAAGAAATGGCCAAATCATATATTTAAAAGTCTAACTCTGTACATATAGATAACAAATTATTACTATATTTACTGTCGAAATAAATAAATAAATAAATATATAAATAAATATATTTTTTCAACTATCTTAATCTGATGCTTGAATTCATGATGACAAAAGAGACAGTAGCAAAAATATTCTAAATCAATTTTATTGCATTACAAAAACGAGAAAAATAAAGAAGTTAGGTTCAGAGAAATCAAGTGTCACATGAATGGTTTTCTATTTCGTTGAGTCAGCACTAATTACGGTGCGCGGAACCGCTAGTTTGCGCTGGAATATCTTCGAATCTAACTAAGCGCCGCATCTGAAAAATATCTTCAATCTTATCGTCTTCATATGCGCTATTACATCACTTCGTCACACTAAATATTTTCCAATAATATTCTAATATTATAATTTTTTTTCGTAAAGTTATTTTAATTTTTAATTCGAATATAAAATCATACCTTTCCCTATCCACAATTTGCAATATAACCCGTATAATCCCTCTCGCTCTTTCCATCTCCGCTCGCGCTCTTCACCAAAGTCACACGACAACAGCACCAGGTCGTCGCTCCACTGGCGCAAGTGGCGTGTCCAGAATCTATTTCTCCTCTCCTTTGCCGATTCACTAATCGACAGCGCTCGCGCGACCGGTGAGAATTAAGACCAATAAGCGGCGCCGGCCAAGCACGAGCCGGAAGAGAAAGAGGGAGAGGGGAGGGGTGAAGAGCTATATTGCACCTTCCTAGAGCTTCTAAGCATATTAAAATTCTTCTGGTCAGAGCAGCGCGTGTACGTGCACCGAGGAATAAATCTTTAATGCTGTTAGCGCGATGGCAGTTAGTTCCGTTTTGCGCTCCACGCGGTCTTAGCTGCTTCATGCTGGAGCTTATTTACGACGCTGCGAGCCTTTAACCTCGCTCCGCTATGGGTGGTGCTGTTGGGAGTAGTTCGACGTGTGTAGAGAGAGAGAGAGAGATTGTGTGTGTGTGTGTCGGGAGAGCGAGGCGGTACTCTATTTGACGAATTTTTTGCTCGATTGTCCCCAAGCAGCGCCTGCAGCTCGGCAATCCGAGGTAAATCGAATGCAAATACTCGAGTAGTCGTGAGAGAGATAGAGTGAGAGAGATAGTGAGAGAGCTAAGAAGGCGGAGATGGAGAGCGGGCACGAATCGATACAGAGAGCTTAATGAGAATTGAAGGAGACCGAGGAGGGAGGGAATTCAATTGCAAACTGCTTCCTTTTTGCAGAGTCTGGGATTTGCATTTTAAATATAAATGTTAATAGAGCGTGCAGTCGAGAAAAGCGTGTTTATGCGTATATAGAAGAGAGTTCTAGTTAACGCATATAGTTAATGAGGCAGCTGCAGGGTAAACCCACTGTTAACAATTTTATTTATGTCACTTAAATGTTAGTTAAATAAATATACTTTTTATGTCGAAACCTATTTCAATGTGCAAGTTCAAATTTAGATGGAAAGAATTAAAAAAAAATTTCTAATTTTTCGCGCTTATTCCTGCGCACTGTTACAATATAATTTTATGTCCAGGAATGTATCAAGCATGTTAAGATCAATAATGTAAAGTCTGTGATTTCTCTAATGTATATAATTTGGGTTTACAGAATTATTAATTATAAAATAACTTAATATTGTAATGAAAAACGTAAGTTCCAAAATGCAATTTATTTTTATTAAAAATATTCAAATATCGTTAAATATCATTGCTATTTATTAATTTTATGAAAATTTGAATTATTAAATCTAATTTTCTAAAAAACTTTAAGCACCCTACTTTTTTATAATTTTGTTATATGTACGGCTCTGACCTTTCAATCTGATTGGCTGACGCGTCAGTAACAGTGCCCAGGTGCGTCGGTACCGACTTGTAACAGTGCGCGAGGTCTGATTGGAGAGAAGTAACAATGTGACGGAGTCAGTAAATAGATTACCCCAATGCAGTACAATTTTAGTATTTATAGATAAAATAAATTAACGTTTTTTTATAAAGTTCAATGACTCAAGATCTGTTCATTGCTAAATTGATAAATTTCGATATCTTTTTTTAAGATAAAGTACAATTAAGAAAACTTCTTTTCTTACATCTTATTAAAATTAAATGTTTCTAAGCTCTACAGTTCATGAAAAGTTCCCAACCGCTGAAGTTGCCTGCAGGTGACGTGCGGCTATATTCAACTCTGAAAATAACTGCGGGAAACTCAAAAACTTAAGGGTCTTCTCACATTTGCACTTAGTTCTCAAATTATTACTTATGTAACTGTTTAAGTAAATACTTAAGTAATTACTTAAGCAATAATTTATTTTTAAAATTAGTCTTAAGCAAGGACTTAAGTAATTACTTAAGCAATAACTAAAGTAATTACTTAAGTAATAATTTAAGCACTCCCTAATCAGCATTACGATCTGTCGGATATCATCGTAAGTTTGGCAAGCTTCTGCCGCGCAGTTATGCCCCCGCATATTGATGGTTATTAAGGGCAGACAAATCTTGCAAATTAACTTAGTTGTCTCTACACCGATAGAAAGGATTCTTTACAATATAGAAGAAGTTTACGTAGCTTAAAACCTACATTTTTTTTAGATATTTTAGTTTTTCTTTTACATTTTACGTTAATTCAATACCATTAAACTTATTTTGTGCTATATTACATTATTAATTTTACTTAACAATTTATAATGAAAAATAATAATTTATTTTTTTAGAAAAAATATGTTAATAAATTACTAATGTGTTATAATAATTAATACAAAAATATTTTATAAATAGGGAGGAAATTGTCCGCCCCTCCAATAACAAATACAAGAAAACACAGTAAACTAAAAATAATAAAACTGATTAAACTTTTTCATGTGTCTTCATAGGGAAACCATTTCCACTATTCCTGAATAATAGTTCCGATATATTCAGCGTGAAATATTTCAGAAAAATAACAAGTTTTTTTCAAATATTGCTATGTCGTATAAAAAGTCGCAAAGCTTCCTCTTTGAGGTTTTTTGAGTACTATTTTTGAGGAAGCAAAAATAGTACTCCAACAAAGAGAGAATTATCAAGAGCTCGCGGAAGTATATAGAAGGGCCGGGACAAGAATAATAAAAGGGAATTCGTGAAATCGCGCTCCGGATATTGTGTGGGCGGGGGCGCGGTGGGGGAGCAGCGCATGTGTGATACGCGGGAAGTACGTGCAGATCATGCGCTATGCAGAAGAATGAGGAGCTTTCGTGTACTTACACGAGAATTCCTCTACCTCGGTTCGTTCGCTCCCTCGCACGCTGAAAGAGCTCTACCCCTCTCTCTCTCTCTCGCTCCCTCTATTTTCCTTACTACATCATTCATCTGTCAAAAATGTACGCCTCAAACATCTCGCGCGCCGAACGTTTTACCTACGTGATATTTTTCCCTCGGCGCGGAGAAAAATAAGAAACTCGCTCCGCGAGTATAGAGCGCCGCTGGGCGCGTAGTCGAGTGCCGGGAACCGCGAGCTAATAAAACTCGAATGGCTTAGTCGCTGCTGCGATGTGGGATACAGAGTCGTGCGTAATATTTAAGATAGATGGAATTAAATACAAAAAGTATCTAAATACTTTATTAAATACTTGTTATCGTGATTTTTTAGATGCCATTTCTACGGATACTTGGTTACCTAGATACTTTTTTTCATATACTTATTTATTAAAGTATCTAGTTTTCGTCGATGTAAGCATGTTTTCAATATAATTGTGTTTTGTATTTCTTAGATACTTCAGTATATGTTTCCTTTGTGAAAACGATAAACTTTACTCCTGTCTATTAAGATAACGATTCAAATCCAATATAAAAAAAGACAAAAACTCGCTAATTTATTTGTTGGCCTGATGTCCCTTAGCCTACTAGAAATCTTATACTGTGGAAGCTTTTGCTAGATTAAGGATTCACGGGAAAGAGAAGGAATGTCCAATTAATTTTTTAATCATTATTATAGCATATGTCGTATGATATAGTGATATAGTATTATATAAACTAAAGCATATTTTTAGATAGATTAATAGTTGAAAGTTTCACAGAAAAAAGGATGAATGTTACATCAACATAAGGAAGTATATGAAGGAATGCCGATCCCAATAATTTTAAAAACTGACAGCCTCCCTTTTTCTCATAGTCAGATATAGAAATGTGGTTATACATATATGATTTGTGGATTGCGATAACCGTATTTTTGATATAAAACTTTCAAGGTCAATTGAACTCGATTGATGGTAACTTTATCCAATTAATTAAGAATATGTTGAATACTGTAAATGTAATTTTTCAAGTTTATTAATTTTAAAAATTGTTCAATAAATATTATGCTGCACTATATTTACTCAAGAATAGTGTTTCTTTTTAATGCAACTGACGATCAACTAACAATTTCCTATTAAGCTAAAGAGAATCAGTCCAAAGAACAAATGCCGCTTATTTGTCTGTTGGGATGAAATTACCAGCCATTACAAGAGTAATCTTAAATCTGTTATCTATTACAAGAATAACGCTTCAACATGCGCTTTTAACCATAGGGCTAAAATATCACCCTCTCAGATATTCAGATAAATCCACGATTACATACTACGAAACACACACGACGCCAAAATCGAGAAATCCAAAAGGCAGCAGCAAGCATAGCACTTTGCCATCAGTGCGTTAATGGGAATTTGTTTGTAAATGAAACAGCCAGAATTCAACTCCGAGTCTCTTAAACCCGTTGTCGCGCTCGAGCAGTAGCAGCAAGTTACACACTATAACCCACTGTATACATAGTCGAGTAGTCGCATACATACGCAAGTGGCAACTCGCGCGTCGCAGACGTTTGCGCTGCACGTGTGTTCATATATATACGCGCGCGCGGAAACTCGGTTATACACGTATGGCGCGCTTTGAATGTAGATGAGATCACTCGCTGCGAATTTCGCGCATCTGCAGCCGCGAATTTTCACATTTCTCGCGTGTTCGGTCTGTACGGCAGTTCGCATTGTGTGTGTGTGAATGTGTGCGCCGCGTATTGGCACGCGTCATGTAAATGCACGCGGTGAGCCCGCTAGTCCTGCGTGGGACACGTGTCCGCGTATGAGCCGCTTGGGTGCAGGCGTCGACCCGTGAAATGGCTTCAATTGTCGGTTTTAATGGAAAAATGTTTGGCTTTTTTAGACAGTGAATGTTAATTATTAAGTATCTCTTTTTATGCGGTTATTATTATTTATTGAGCGATTAAAATTAATAAGGGAAAAAATATTGAAAGGAAAATATTTTGAGGTCTCTGAAGGTGTAATTAAATTTTACTCCAACAAAGAAAAAGTGGAATCTATGTGCCCTCAAACGTTTGAAAAATTTTTATCCTAACACGACAAGAAAATATTGATTGACGATGGTTACTAAATTTTGTAGAAAGACAATTTCATTGGGGTGACCAGATTTTTCAATAAAATTTACTTTTTAATTTCTTAATTTTAATTTTTAGATACCAAACCAGAATTAATTTGACCTTTGAGCCTGTTCGTGTTTAAAAATTGCACCATATTTCTATTCTACCGTCCATCCAGTCGAATCAGCCAAGAGAAATACATTTCAACTTTATTATAAAAAGTTGACTCTATTTCTTATTATAAAGTACATTAATACAAAAGTTAATCTAATTTTCTACAGGGGCTACGTAAATATTTCACCTCATGTCTCTAGTAAAGCAGTCTTTATGTGTTTTAGTGTCTGCCTTACTGAATGAATATAAGGAGAAAATATTGTAAACCGAAAAAAATAGTTCAAAATTATGAAACAGAAACTAAATTCAAAGAAAAATGATATGAAATTAAAAAAAAAGAGGGACTTGCGTTTCGGCTAGACAGCCCCCTAACAATATTGTAACAGAAAAACTACTTGGTATCATGAAAAAGATTAAACAATATTAAATTATAGTAGATTTTTGCTCTGAAGCAACACAGTGGCTTGAATCTAGTATCTCCTTTGACAATAACAGGTAAATTATAAGTAATAAATATTTTTAAAAGTACTAATATAATAACTTATCCTGAAATATAATCGCATAACATACATATTTATTCAATATAGAAATCTAAGGAAGCTATCATATTGTACCAAGGATCAAACAATCTAATCCATCCATAGTATAACCAGATACTATGCAACTTATTTCGATGTATCTCGATGTATAAATTACAAACGCATTGTAAAAGGCATTATTTTTCTGTATTACAGTATTCATAAGCACATAACACCCGAGATGCGCAATATTCTCCCAAGATTATACAAATCGAGCGCGATTGGCCGCACTCAAGCGTCAATAAGCCCCCTCCACCTCCCAAGCTCATTCAAAATACCCCGGGCCCACACCAAAATTAAAATCCTAAGGTGATAATCCATCATCAACATAATCGACATTGTACAAGAAATGCCTCTCCAAAAAAATTAAAGAGCACCCGTTCCCACGGATAGTCAAGCTAAAATATAATATACATCGCAGCCTCGGGCCTGCTCGCGCGGCAACCGATTAGCATGCAAACGCAGACGCAACGGATTAAGTAATACGCACGGGATGTAAATGTTGCGGGAGCTGCAGCTCCAACGCACTGCTTAAAGCTGCGAATTATCGGCGCCTCCGGCGCGCCGAGCACGCAAACGTCTCCTCGCGCGCGCGCACCGCGGCGCGGCGCTTTAATTTTGCCACCCGGCGGAAGAATGTGGCGCGCGAGCGCGCGGATTTAGTAAGCGTGCGGCAAAAGCACCCCTGGGCGTGCACTTCCATTATCTCGCCTAGCCTCGTGTAATTTTCACCTTTGAAATTATATCCCGTGAAGCGCAGGCTTGCGAGAGAGAGAGAGGGGGGCAGAAAAGTCGGCCTCCGCGCTTTTTTTTCATCCCTTACCGAGCGCTTCTCTTCTACTGGGTTATCCTACTCCTTTTTTGTTTATCTTTTCAGGGCTTTATTTTTCTCTTTTTAGTGATATTTTTTTACGCTCTCGCGCCTTCGTTGCACCTAACCTTTCTCTACCCTTTTAATTATCTTTTTAGCCTTTGTTCTTCTAGCGCATTATCTTGCTTCTGTTGTTGTTCTTATACAATTTCACTTTGGCTGCTGGTGCTACTCTCTCTGGTACGTGAAAAGGATCTCGCGAAAACAAAGCTGATTGTATGCTTCGTGGAATTGACTAAGTAATTTCATACCTTAATTATTTACCATATGCGTTCTTAATACTTCGAATCTTCGTAAATGAATTGTATATCCCTATTTCGTAGAAAAGATTCAATTCATACTTAATGTAATTAAAAAATCGATACAATGTATTTTCTTTATTATAACTATTTATACCGTTACGTTATTTGCATTATCAGGCTTCCATTGGAATAAGCAAGAAAATTCAACTGGAGTTTATCTTTATTTCATGTTTCTCTAAAGCTTCTTTGCATATTTTAGAACACATAGCTCACCGGGTTAGGCGCAACCATCGTCATTACACATACTGTTGCCGGGTCTCGGAAATTGCTGCAAAGTTTCCACACAGTCGGGCTCGTTCTATTGAAATTCGTCCAATTAGATGCCTGGAAACTTTAGGATCGGTTTCCGGTCGCAGACGAGCGATCCTATCTAACCGTCAGGATATCGAATGGATGCTATTCATGCGATTGAAATGTGCTATCTAGGTGTTGCATTTTGTTTTTGTACTTACATTATTCATCTACATATTTATTCTGCATTTGCTAAATGTTGTTGTTGCTCGAAAAATCAATTGCAAAAGCAAATAGTAGAAAACCAAATAATTCTTGGAATAATAGAATTTATAAAAAATTGTGATATCATGTGTTACGGATATATAGATCGGATCTCGGATCGGGTATATCTGGTTTACAATTCATTCATATTTATAAAAAAGTTCTTGCAATAATTGATTCTTTGGAAAAATGCCGTATCATGATACTTATTTTTATTAATTTATCTTTTTCTAGACTTATATTAGACATTTTAATATATTAGTTTTAGGTGGTATATTCATATTACTGATAAAGCACACTTCTTCAAACCTACATTAGTCGATATGATAAGTCCTTTAATTTGTTAAAACCAATAATATACAACTAAATTCCAAGATAGATTCTGGAAAACTTCCGAGTAGATTGTGGCAAGATTTCCAGCTAGATAATGACAAGATTCTCGGGTAGATTATGGCACGATTCCAAGCTAAATTATAGCAAGATTACTAGCTAGATAATGGCATGATTCCCAGCTAGATTATTGCAAGAGTCTGACCTAAATAATGGCAAGTTTTTCACGAAGTTTATAGCAAGATTTTCAGCTAGATAGCGGCAAGATACCCAGGTATATTAAGGAATGATTCCGAGGTAGATTATGGTAAAATTTCCACTTCATTCATGACAATATTAGTAGCAAGGTTATGGTAAGTATCTTAGCTATATTATGGAAAATTTTCCGGGTAGTGTATGGCGACATATCCAGCTATATCTAAGGCAAGATTTCAATGTAGATTAAGGCAAGATTCCTAAGTAGATTATGACAGGATTTTCATCTAGATTATGGCAGGATTCCCAGCTAGATTAAGCAAGTTTTTCACCAACATTCCGGCAAGATTCTCAGCTAGATTATGGATAGTTTCCCGTGTAGAATATGGCAAGATTTGCAGCTAGATAATGGCAAAATTTGCAGCTAGATAATGGCAAAATTTGCAGCTAGATAATGGCGAGATTTCCAGCTAGATAACGACAAGAATCTCAGATATATTATGACAAACTTTCACGTAGTTTATGGCGAGATTTTCAGGTAGACAATGGCAAGATTCCCAGGTAGATGATGGCAAGATTCCTAGATTTATGATGGCAGGATTCTATTTAGATTATGGTAGGATTTTCAGCTAAATTATGACGCGATTAGCACCTAGATTATGGTAAGTTTTCTACCTAGAGTTTTGCAGGATTCCTAGCTAGAGCATGGCAAAATTCTGACTTAGATTATGGCATGTTTTTCAACTAGACTTAGGCAGAATTTCTAGCTAGATTATGGAAAGATTTCCGCCTAGATTATGGCAAGATTCATATCTAGATTTTTCTAGAATCTAGCAGGAAATTCATGTAGGGCCAGAGTGCCCCCTACTCGTGTCCTAGGATTAATTATTCGTCCCTACAAGCTTCAGTGATAAGATGGCTACACAAATACAAAAACAAAATTAGAAGTAAATTCAAGCGTCAGTACTCACCAATTCTAATGACCGGCGGCAGAGACATGGCAGTGGTGACCATAATGACGATGAGGGCAAACAGTAGCGCCATTGTAGCCTCTCTCTTCCTCTCTCCCTCTCTCCTTCTCTCCTTTTCTCCCTCCACACGCTATCTACCTCTAAGATCTCCCTCTCTCGCGGTGCTCTCACTCTCGCGCACTCTCACGGCGCCAGTAGCACATCGAGGAGCCGCGACTACGACGACATTGTTCGTGCACGCGTGCCCGCTCTCCCGGGGGAAAGAAAAGAAGACCGGCCGCCCCCGCCAGCGCTGCTGCTGCTGCTCCCGTTCGGCGGCTTTGAAGCTGGGACCCGCGATCGTTTCGCTCAACGACGACGACTGCGACACTCGTCGACCGGCCCTGCTAATTCGTGGGGCATCTTTCTTTTTCCAGCTGCAGCTGCACCATGACCACCGGCTGCTTCGCATTCGCGAAAGCGTCCTGGATGCGGCTGGGATTTCGAGTGGTGCGCGCGTTATTGGGCTCCACGTAGCAGCGGCATTCTAGAGTAGTGGAGTGGAGTGTACTTTACTTACGCCGGAACCTGCAACAGTTGTGAAAAAAGAAATGGATTGAGTTCGTTTTATTTGTGTTTAGTTTTTATATTTTTTTTAAATTTGTTAAGTAGCCTTTAGTAAGAGCTTGTATCTTCAACGGATTCATTGCTACGATATTGTAACTATTACAATATGTATTCGCCGTGATATGGATGACAGCAATGCTTAAAACAATGTTAAATTCGCATTAGATGGCGAAAGTTGAAATTATAATAATGATGATACAGTGACTGAAGAGATAGAGAAAATAACAATTTTATTATTCTGCACAATATATTGAGATATATCTAGCAGTTAATTATTTATATAATATTCCCCTGGTTACAACAAATAGTTCTTACAATGAATATTAAGTCTTAACACTTTTAACATTGTGAAAAGCAATTAAATAACCATTTTTCATATCCTAGTAAGATACTATTATCATTATTGTAATTCCATCTTTCACCACCTCATGGGAATTTAATATTGCATAGAGAAAAGTATCTGATGTTAGGAGTTGAAATTTGCAATGAAACCCTAATGATTGACGCGTGAATTAATACATGTGGTGAATGTGTAGGTACTCTTTGTACATTGTAAAAATACGGAAGTCCAGAAATCCATGAAATTTACTTCCGACCTGGACCCTAAGGCCACGATTTATGATCTACATCCCAGAGGGTTGAGCACGAAGCTAACTGCGCTCCCCTAGTTTATAACAGTGATAATAAGGCCAAGCGCGCAACGAGCGTGCTTTTTCTCTCTAACTCATTAGCGCTATTTATATATATAAATTATTTATATATATAAACTAGTTATATATTTATATATATAAATTTAATTAATAAACTAATTAAGAACGTGTAATAGATTTCTTCCACCTTTCGAGATTAAAATTTATATTCTTTAAAAAAGAAAACAATTATGTAAACTATAAAATGTACATATTTGTATTTTATTAATGTTCTTAATGTCTACTTTCTAAAAATAATTTGAAACTAATGAACGAGTTGTGAAAGAACCACCTTAAATTTATCAAGTACTTATTATAAATAGTATTATTTACTACAAGCATTTTTTATATAATACAAAAAGCATTCAATTATACTAAAAACCTGGCAACATCAAATAAATATCTTTTATATCTTTAAAGTTTTCATAGTAACTATTGTGAATTGTTGTTTAATGTCCATATGGTTTTTTCTTACTGCATATTTTTTTAACTAAAGAATATTCATCGGCCATGAAATGCATGAACCTTCTAGTAAGGTGAAATTAATTTGGTAACTTTGAGAGCAAAGGCAAATTGAAATTGAAATTCATGATTAAGAAAAATATAATTAAGCAGGATCGCGTCGAAAGTGGCATAACTCAATTGCTTCTTTTGAGAAGAGGAAAATGAATTACAGTTTGAAAATTTTATACACTTATTCATCAAACTTTGAGCTTTCAGTGTGATATTATAAAGTTATTCAGTTAAAACTAGTTTTGCATCGTGCAGTAAAAAATTATAATTTTTTCGCAATATCGCAATAAAAAAAAATTATAAAATTCCCTGCTTCAAGCGTTTTTCCAACGTTAAAAAAGGTTCCTAATTAATTCGTAAGGATTCCTAAAAGAAGAGTAAGCAACGCAATTTGCAATTTATGAATCAAAAAAGCGCATTGAGCCTTGATTTACCGGCACGACCGAGAAACTCTCGTGACGCCGGAGCAGCAAACTATTTTTCCGCCGATGAAAAAAGAAAGAAGAAGTAGACGAAGCAACGGCAGAGAAAGAAGGGAAATCGAATGAGAGACAGAGACAGAGAGAGAGAGAGAGAGAGAGAGAGAGAGAGAGAGAGAGAGTGAGTGAGAGAGAGAGAGAGAGAGAGAGAGAGAGAGAGTCGAAGCACGAGGCAGAAGAGTCGCGAGCAAATTAAGCTTCGTCATCAATATTCAGCGGCGAGGAGAATCCAATTTGAGATTCCGGCTTCTGGTCGAGCCGCGGGTTCGTGACTTTTTCCTCTAATTTCATATAGGGCGAATAGAGGGGCAGCAGCGAAGCTCGCGGCCTCGATTTCTCGAATCAGCCGACGACAATGACGACGACTCTGCGGCTGCGATGATTACGATGTGTCGCTCGTTATTTCGCACTTTGAACCTCTCCTCTCTGCCGAGTTACATAGTTTTCCCATCGGGCCTACGGATGAAGAAGAGTGAACGAGGCGCGAGAGCGAAGGGCAGAAAGTAGATTATGAGAACGTTTTTCAGGCGAGAGTGGGGCAGTTTTGCAACGAGGCGCGATCGGATTTTTTCTACCATCACTTTCGGATTTTGTAAAAGCCGGGGGAGTCTGGTGTACCGTGTAGTGCTTTTACAACGTGGAAAAATCAGATTTTACACGGGAATGGGGGACTCGGTGTTTTTTCGATAAAAATTATTGAGTATAGGTGCTACTTTTTCGCAATAGACAACGCTGTGGTCGGAGAAAGCCGTATATTTTTTTAAATATTGTTTTTAATTTAATACACGAGAATATGTTCAATAATACCGATGCTGAAAATGAATTTAGTATTGTTTTAATGAACGTTTATTCACGAAATAAATATTTTTTATTCGTTCAGTAAAGCATACAAATGTGCATTGAAAATAAATATTCTGTAACAGAACTGCGATTTTAACAATTTTATAATTTATAAATATTAATAAATAATTTTATAATAAAAAAAGTAAAATATACGTTCAAGTATAACCTCAGAATGTAAAAATAACCTACCTGAATGAATAAAGTCATTAAAATCGGAAAAAAAATCCATTAGATAAACCTTTACTCTGTGAATTACGAAGCATGATAACGTTATCCAATTTTAAATTTAAAATCTCCGTATTTGAATGTGTATTATCCAATAAACGATATATTGTAAAATTTTCTATTTATTATTAAATTTTATAAAAAAACTTTCTTTTAAATTTTTATTAGAATTTATTTTATTAAATTTTTATTAGAATTTATTTTATTAAATTTTTATTAGAATTTATTTTATTAAATTTTTATTAGAATTTATTTTATTAAATTTTTATTAGAATTTATTTTATTAAATTTTTATTAGAATTTATTTTATTAAATTTTTATTAGAATTTATTTTATTACATTTTTATTATATTTTATTTTATTAAATTTTTATTAGAATTAATTTTATTAAATTTTTATTATATTTTATTTTATTAAATTTTTATTAAATTCTATTTTATTAAAATTTTATTAAATTCTATTTTATTAAATTTTTAGTAAATTCTATTTTACTAAATTTTTATTAAATTCTATTTTATTAAATTTTTATTAAATTCTATTTTATTAAATTTTTATTAAATACTTTTTTATTAAATTCCTATCTCCATATTCGAATATCTACAAATATCAAAATACAGCTTCTGCCTCCTGGCACACCATGCAAGAAAAAAGCATCAATTCGTATCGCGCTAACACCCTTGTCGATAAGAATTTCCATCAAGGCAAAAAGCCCAACTAGCAACAGCCTCCACACCTTCCATGAACAATCAATTACAGCGTCTCGAACAATGTGCGTCATTAGCAGGCTCATTATAAAAAAGTACACTCGCGCAAAGCGAACTCCCTCCGGTAAGCAAAGCTCGCGCCGATGAAAACTGTCTATAACAAGCTCAGCCGAGCTCGGGGCTTTGTAAGATATTTAGGGCTTTGTATAAGATATTCAGCGCTGGCGCTCGCGGCAAGTCGCCTCGAGGGATCGCTTCACCGCCGTATAAAAAGGCGCCTTCAACGCAGAAAGGGGCTATTGCTATATACGGAAAAAGAAAGAAGAAAAAGAGAAGAAGAAAACCGCGAGAACTGAGTTCCGTCAGATGCTTACTTTCTCTCTTTCTCTTTCTCTCTCTCTCGCTTGGTGTAATCAAGCACGGAGCGCTTAAAACAGCCCGAGGAGGGATGGGCGAGAGCGGCTCGGGCAAACAACTATAGGATGACGAGAGCGGGTAGGGGGGTAGGGGGCAAACTTACCCGTTACCAAATTGGATTAGCGCAAATCCCTTTACGACAACTCTAATAGCGAGGGCGTGTGCGCGATGTGTGTGCACGTATGTGGAGGACTGCACGTGTGCGGCAGTTGCAGTGCAGTGCACTGCGGTACGAGAGTGGGATGTACCGACTACCGACAGTTTAAGCAAATAGGAGGCGAGATGTTTTCTTGACTTTTTAACTGATTATTTGCAATGGAACGGTTGAATTTTATTGTGTTAATGTTACGTGCGCTGCAAATCCAAATGTATGTCTCTAAATTAACACATTTTAAGGGTGTAATTTTCTTATACGTAGATATAGTTTTCCATGTAAAATTAAATAACACACTCAGAAGTGTGTACATTTGGCGACAAGCATTTACAGACTGAAGTGTGTTGAATTACACATTTGCAGTATTTTACACACTTAAATGTGTTAAACCAACACATTTACAGTATATTACACACAAGTATGTAATTTAACACACTTGAGAATTAACCTCAAATTTTGCAGTGCGGCAATTAAAATTTTAGGAATATAAAATAAGTATGCCCATGATGTAAGCGAATTTCATGGTAAATTACCTTAATTTTAGTGAGTTGAAATAATTCAACCTTCTAGTCGGTGTGGAGAGCATTGAAAAACGGCTTTTAAAATCGGAGCGTCTGGACAAGCTCGTCTGTATCTACTGATGTAAGACATGTTTATGTCCTTAGAAAATCACTGGCAGCTGTAGTTTTAAAAGTATTTAAAAAATATTCAAAATTGGCATTGATTTGAAAGTTGTCAGTAGATACGGAGGAATTCGGTTGAACGTTCCGATTTTCAATGGTGTTTATCATAACTTTTAAATTACTAAGTTTTACGCGCTTTATTTTATGATAAAATAAGTTTCATACGCTTATCGTTTATGTCAGATTCTTTCATACCGAAGATATCCCTCTTCCAAGATAAATTAAATCAGAATATCTGGCTGAGCTACTACTGACATATTCAGGAAAATCGATATATTCTGACCCAGCTACCGACACTATCTAGTGATACCTCTCAAATAAATTACATATAATATTTTAATTCTGATTAATTATTATTATTCATTTTAATCTTTAAAATTCCATCCATATATAGTGCATCTATTACTTAAACTTTATTAGAATGTTAATAAAAAATATGAACATACTAAATGAATATAATAAGGTTTATATAGCCTTTTAATATATTTTAGTATTTTGTTCAATTATAAATTTCTTAATAGGAAACAGTAAGGCAATATGAGCAGTAATTTACTGCTAGTAATATGATTTAAAGTGCCATGACCATAGCAAAGCAGTATCGACCATTTCTTCTGCGTGATAACCATATAGAATAGATAAATTTTGAAAACTACTTATATGAAAAGATTCAGTATGTTTTGCAGTTTTAGAATATGCAAGAAAAATAATTTTATCATAACTTTTAAATAGTAAAAGAAAAATTATTTAATAGTACATTACGATACGTGTGACCTAAGTAGTTTCTCACAGCACGGCAGGTATTAGCGCCCGACCATAGCGAGGGCGCTAAACGCCGTGCTATAAAGGACGACTTATGACACGAGTATCGTCTACTATTTTATAGTACTGCTTGCCCTAAGTCCGCTATCACGCCTATCCGTGCCCTAAGCAGTCCATTGTAGCACCGTGCGGGATGGACATTAATGGAATAGTGCATTAATGGACTACTTATGTCACAGATATGCGTGACATAAAGGGCGGATTTAGGTCAAGCAGTGCTATAAAAATATGTTTGATTTAGAAATACTGGCATAGCGCGTTTCTTACACATAAGAATTATACACTTAATTATTCTACACAATTTAGCATTGGTCAAATTATATATAGATATACTTGACCAATGCTATATTGTGCACAATAATTACGTGTATAATTCTTATGTGTAAGAAACGCACTATGCCGAAATACTAGAGTTAGTTCAAATACAGTTAATAACATTGTCACTTTTCTATTTCTTTACTTTTACATATAAAACCTATTCATTTTTTTATTAGTATAATTGTTTAATATAATTATAGTTTTGAAATCCATTCGTTGTGTATGCTGCTTCAGAAAGTAATAAATTGTCAAAACTTCTTTTCTTTAGTCACGATACTTCAAATCCCAAAAGCTGTATGAATTTTTTCAATATTTCATAAATAATATATTGTATGGTACTGAGATTTTTTAAGTTGCTAATAAACAAATAACAAATCAAATTTTACGTATAAGAACTTGTGACAATAATTACAAATAATAACAAAATGTAGTGCCAATGTGGCCCCAAAATACACACCAATATCGCCCCGTATATGGGGCACTATGGACATTGATTTTATTTAAATACGATATATTATCATCAACCTCTAACTTGTATGTTAGTCACTGAATAAAAATAGATAAATCAAGTTTTAATAAAAAGAAATTATCAAACTTTATTAAAAACAATAAACGTCGAACACGTGTCCATATCACCCACAGGTGAGGTGGTATGGATATTTTGAAGTATTTAGCCGTTTGCTTATTTTCATTGAATATATTTTGTGTTTATGTTATTGCAGAATACAATCGTGTAAGTTTCAACCTGTATTTTAACCTATTATTAATAATCTATTTTTTATAAACTAAATAACTGTAGCTCGTTAAAAAATTGTGATATAATTCTCTGGTAGATAAATGTTTGCAGAAACTGGTCTAAAAAGAGTTTAATCGCCAGTCTAGCCGTCGACAAATACTTTGTGTAACATGCTGAGAAATTCGACAAAAACTGCTATCAGCTACAGAAAGACTATAAACTTCTCGAAAATTGCCAAGAAAATGCTATTCATGATGCTATCTCAAAGATACAATTTTCTAACATAAAATTAATAATACTACCCTTTATTTTACAACGCAAAATGGAAAACAAAGAATCCCTTTACTGCTTACATGAGTTAAAGATTTAATACAATAGAAGAGAATACATATAAAAAAAAAACATAAAATCTCAACAGAGACAACAATTTTAATTGATAGCGTGCAGTTACATGGCAGTACAAAAGTAATAAATACTATGTCTACAAATTAATGTAGTAGTGAAACCAGCAAGGAAACGTATATTTGTGGCATCGCATCTTTATATGTTTGCCACAAATGACAGATTCATTAGCAGTTAAGAACTTTTTTTTCTCAACACGGGCGTGAAAAAGGCCTTTTCCATTCTTGCTAAACGAATGGAAAATTGGGTATTCCGAGCGTCTTTTCCGGAGCGGAAGGGAATGTACATTACCCTCCGGTCCTGAAAAGCTCTGAAAATTATTTCGAAATTTTTCCAAATTTTTAATTTATTAATAATTTTGAATGTTTTTTTATATTTTGATTTTTTTTAAATGTCAAATTTAAAATTTTCTTTTTTATTTCTTAGGTCTAGTGGACGCCTCGAAATACCCATTTCCTCATTCCCTTTGCATGTACGAAAAAGGCCCTATCACACACTTGTTAAGAAAAATACGATGTCTATAATCACGGGTGGAAAGGGGATTTTTCAGACTCGGATAATGATTTGAGCACTCGTGTACGTCTCGGGCGCATTCGGTGCTCTCGACTTCCACTCGTACTCAATCATCATCCTCGCTTAGAAATAAACGAAGTGTAAAAGATTGCTTGAGCAATTGTTAAATAGTGACAACTATTAATTATTTTTTACATGTAGGATCCATAAAGATCGTAGAAGTGTGAAGTTAACCTGCAAGCATCATAACGTGACTATCGATCTCTCTTTAAGTGCATTATTATTAAAATTATTACATATGTACCTATACTGCCGTGCAAATGAAGAAAGTGGGTATTCTGCATTTAAAATGAATCCCAGAAACTTGATAAAATTCATTTTTATTTGTAGTTATTTGCGTAAGATTTTTATTGAAAAAATATCTTTTCCTTTTTCTAAAAACACAAACTGTATCTAGTCATTTTTGTAAAAGAAAAATAATGTTTCAAATAATTTTTATGCGAAATTATTTATATGGTTGGAATTTTTCTGCGAAATGCAGATACCCACTTTCTTAATTTGCACGGTAGTATAGAAATTAATAATTTGCACAACTAATCTAAACGACAATGTTCTATATATTTTCTTATAAACTGCTGCGATACTGTTAAGAAACTGGGCATTTTTTCTGCATTCATTATCTGCATTGCTCATCGGCACTGAAACTGCTGAGAAAATGTGCATTTCCATTAAAACTGCCAATAAACTGCCGCTTTCTACCGTTTCATTTCTAACCGGCAAACGAAAGTGCTAGTAATAGGAACAATGTCACTGTTCGAAAATCCACCTGACAGAGATTTCGTACGAGCGAAGGAGCACCGTGGACAGCGAAATTCAAAAGGGAGGAAGAAACCGAGATATTCCGTACGACGACTTCTTTGCTGGGAATTGTGCACCCGGAATTCGCGCACACCGCTCTATCCTGTCCTTTGCCGCCGCTCGCGGTGGGAAATCGCTGGGGCGGTTCCGGCAAGGATGAGAGGAATTATTTCGTCTTTTTTCTCTCGTTGTGCGTCTTTTGTCGATACGCCGGGTCGAACACAAGAAGCTCGCGGAGCCAGGCTTGTTGCGGAATTGCGGAGAAATAGGTGCACCCGAGTTACTTTATTGGTAATTGTAAAGGGGAAAAAAATGCGACTTGTCGTAATTGATTTATCTTCCAGAGTCTGGGAAGAGAGAGAGAAACAGAACGAGATCTAATAATGGAAACGATCGATTTGTGACTCGAAAGGTTTTCATGTACTTTTGAGATCAGTGGGTCAGAGCGCATGAGACTGAAATTATTAATCGTTGATATTGTTCAAATAATTGACTCGCAAATGCGGTTGAATTTTTTAAAAGGAATTTAATTTTTAGAATACGGAAGAATATTGATTTTTAATAAATATTATGTTGTATTAGACAGTGGTATACTTTCTTGCTATACGGTTAGAATTTGTAGATTATATGGATCGTATATTTTTAAAGTAGCTTACATCTAATTTTGGTTAATTTTGAGTTATTTGCTGATTTACAATATTTAAGGGGGGTTTTTCGCTAGATATAGGATGTAGAACAAAAAATATTATATGAGAGTATATGAAGGTCCTATGATATAACTTGTGAAATGTACTTAATAATAGTCCATAAATACATGAAAAAAAAATTTTTCCAAAAAAGTCGTGATGTCACAAGTGTAAATCGATGACCCTTACGAAGACTAGCATGTTTGCATCGTTTGGCACGAAGAGTAGTACATTTGGAAATCTTCCACGAAGACTAGTATATTTCGCCATTCCCCTACGAAGACTAGCACATTTCGCAATTTTCTCACTAAGACTAGCACTTTTCAGGATTTTTCCACGAAGACTAGCACATTTGAAAATTGGTTCGGGTAGCCCGATTTTCTTGAGTAAACCGATAATTTTTTGAGTATCAAAAGGGTCTAGTACCTGACCCGAATCTCATAAAAAAAAGAATCAACCCGATTCGTCGAGAGTTTATCAGTACAACTTAAATTTATATATTCTATACGAAAAGTGCTAATCTGCGTGAGAAAATTGCGAAATGTGCTAGTCTTCATGGGAGATTTCCAAATCTGCTACTCTTTGTAGCAAGTGCTTAAATGTGCTAATCTTCATGGCAGTTTAAAATGTACTAGTCTTTGTAAGGGCCGTCGAAATATTATCAATTTAAAAAAAATACTGCCAAGTGCTTTGACACTATGCTCAAAGAGAATTTAATTAAAATTATTGTATAAATAAAATAAATGTGTCATTGATTCTAAAATCTATTTCTATCTATAAAATCAAATGAAATCTATACCTATAAAAGATCGAATTATTGTTTTTTTCTTTCATTGCAAAAAATGCATAAGACACAAAAACACATCATTTTATAAAGTCACTCATTTAAAATTTTTACTACTATTTAACATATACTAGTTTACAGATTCAACCATCAAAATAGTATAAAAATTATGATTTTTCTATCCTATATTATAGTTAGATACAGATTCAATATTGCAAAAATAAATGATGCCATTAATAAATAAATTTTAAAAAATCACGAAATAATAATATTTTTAATATAACATTAGCTTTGGATTTTTTCGTGCAATATAATGTGTAAAGTTGGCTAGAAGTGTAGAATAGTAAATCACATATATAATAATACTAAATATCTACAAGAAAAAGCATAACAATAAAACGTAGAGATGTCGGGATATACAGGGTGAAAATGTATTGTTTAAATTGAATAATCTCTAATATCTCAGAAGATTACGGACCAAATTTGCTCAAAAATATTCAGCCAGTCACCTGATACTTAAAAAATATTCTCTGAAATTGTCAAGGCATCAAATATTACTCAAGTTATCGTTGTCCAAAAAATGCACTTTTTTGACATTTTATTTTTCTTCTCAAGAGACAAACCGCCTTATTATCTAAAAATTTACAGGAATATACCTGTATATGAAACAAGTATTCAGTAAAAATTTCACTGACTTTTATCGTATAGTTTTTGAATAATAAATGTTGAAGAAAAAAATTTTGTCACGCAGTATAACAACTGAAAAATGACTCATATAAAATCGTTTATTATTATTATTATTATTATAAAGCCCAAGTAGTAATAGTAAGTAGCAACAGTGACTATAGGGAAACAGCTATCACATAGTCTTTATGTCGGCTGTAGACGTGCCTGCATCATGGCCATAGCTCTTATAACTACTTGTTAGGACTAGCTATCCGTAGCTGTGTAGTCCAATGCCGGGTTCACACAGTCACGCCAGCTTTCTCTATTGTTTGCGAATTGCATCCAATCCTCCTCATAATATCCTAATTCTCGTAGGTCCATTTTAATATTGTCTTCCCACCTTCGTCTCGGTCTACCTATGGTTTTTACTCCTGTCGGCTTCCCTACGAGCACTCTAAGTGCTGCTCTTTCGTTACCCATCCTAGCTACATGCCCAGCCGACCCTAGTATTGGGGATTTAATCACACTCGTAATGTTTGGCTTCCCGTACAGCTCGTGTATTTCTTGGTTATGTAAAATTCTCCATTCTCTAGTAATCTCATCTATTTTTCCCCCAAATAACTTTCTAAGGACTCTACTCTCAAATACTCTAAATCTATTTTATTCCCGTTTGTTTAACGCCAACGTTTCGCATCCGTATAGAAAGTATAGAAGTACTGGCATTATGATTTTTCTATATATTTCTAATTTAGTCTTTCGCAATAGTGATTTTAGTAAGTTATTTACCGAATATAGACATGCATTTCCCGAATTCAGCCTCTTCTTGATTTCTTTACGAGTTTAATTTTTATGGCCTATTATCGTGCCAATATATTTAAAGTCGTCTACTATTTTGTAAGTTTTGCCGGAGGCTTTCAAGTCGGTATCAGCAATCTCGGACCCTGATCTGTTAGTGACAATGCACTGGGTTTCTCTTCATTTATTTCTAGGCATATTTCTTTAGCTGTTTTTATTAGTATTTCTACGTTTTTTATTACGGATTCTCTGTTTTTTTCTTATAATGTCATCTGCGTATGCCAGCAATTGTGTTATGGAGCCATCTATTATAATTCCCTTTTTACTTCCTTGTACCGCCCTGGCCACGTATTCTAAAACTAAGTTAAATTGGAGGGTTGATAGAGCAGCTCCCTGCTTTAGCCTGTTGTAAATGTCAAATGGCTGCGATAAGCTCTTTTAATCTAATACATTTTATATCTAATTATTGAGTCATACGCTTTCTTAAAATCAATGAATAATTGGTGTACCGTTTCCCCGTATTCCCATTTCTTTTCGAGGAGCTGCCTAACCGTGAACATCTGGTCGCTTGTTGACCTGCTTCTTCGAAATTAACACTGGTAATCCCGGAGGATTTCCTCCACGAGAGGTGTGAATCTATCTATCAATACATTAGAGAGAATTTTATACCATGTACAGATAAGAGAAATGCCTCTATAGTTATTACTGTTTGTTGTATCTCCTTTTTTGTGTATTGGGACTATGATTAGATCTCTCCATTCTTTGGGCATTGTTTCTTTCCTCTATATGGTACAAATAAAATTATGAATTATTTTTTTAAGTGGTTCTCCTTCCTGTTTAAATAGTTTGGCCCGTAAATGATCTATTCCAGGGGCTCCATTGTTTTTTAACTTGTTGATTGCCCTGCAGACCTCCTGTAGGCTAGGTTGTTCAATTTGTGGTTCAGCAGTGTGAATTTCGTTATAGTCTAGAGCGATTTCTTGTTCATGCACGTTTAGGAGCTCGTCGAAATAATTTCTCCACCTATTTAGTAGTCCATCTGTGCCCGTTATAAGGTTCTCATGTTCGTCTCTTAGGTAGTTAGTTTTACTTTAGGATCCTTTCCTTAACGTTTATACCTGTATACATTTCCCGAATATTATTTCTATCACTGTTTTCTTGTATTGCTGAGACTTTATTATTTTCCCACTTTCGTTTTTTATTCCGAAAAGTACGTTTAGCTTGTTCCCTTATATTACGGTAATGTACGAAGGTGATCTCACTTGCGTTGTTAAGGCTAAGCATTCTTGCTTTTTGTCTTTTTCTATTCCACTCCTCGCATTCCTCGTCAAACCACGCTTTTTGCTTGTTCTTTTTCCGCTGACCTAACATCATCCTACCATCTTGTCTTATAGAACTTTTGATATTTTCCCAGGTACTTTCGATGTCACCTATCTCCGGGTCGCCTAACCTATCCGGGTCGCCTAACTTACTGTTATCCGATACACCCGATATACTTGAAAGTTCCTCCCTATATCTAGTTTTAATTATCGGGTCAATTAACTTTTCGAGATTAAATTCCTCTGTTTGGCATGTTTTATTCTTATTTTTGCTTACTAGTAAATGAGAAAATGGTCTGAATCGCAATCAGCTCCACGGTAAGTTCGAATGTTGAGAATATCAGCGTGCCGTCTTTGATCAATTAAAACGTGATCGATTTGGTTAAGTGTGCGTTCACCGGGACCTCTCCAGACTACTATGTGTCTGTCTAAGTGAATGAAACATGTGCTTTTGACTATAAGATTTTTCGACGCGGCAAAATTAATTACTCTTACTTCGTTATTGTTACTCACGTCATGCAAACTTTCTTTTCGTATGGTCGGTCTAAAATATTCCTCCTGTCCAGCTTTCGCGTTAAAGTCTCCTAGCAATATTTTTGCGTCATGGAAATCTATCAAACACCTGCTCTAGTTTTGAGCAAAAGGAGTCTTTGACTGTACCGTCCGTGTCCTCTATTGGGCAATGAACGTTAATAAATTCGTACTTGTACCATCGGCTTTTAACGGTTAGGAACCCTATGCGATCATCGATAAGTTCAAAATTAATTTCCGGGCGCATTACTCTATTACTTACTAAAAAGCCTGTCCCCAGCTGCCCTGCCTTTTCCAATCCACTATATAAGAGTGTATATTTATTCATATACTTTAAGTCCGGGCCTTCTCGTCGCCTAACCTCCTGTAGCGCTACTATATCTAATTTAATTGCCAGTCCTAAACTAAGCTACGCACGTTCCATGTGCCGATCCTTAACTCCGTTCTAAAATGAAGGATCTTATAGAAAATTCTTAAATTTTGAAAAATGGTCATACAAAATTATTCGACTATTTTCGCTGAAACTTTCAAGTGCACACCGTGTATTGATAGCAAATATCTGTACAAAGTTTGGGAAACTTGTACCGCAGAATGAACGAATTGTGATATGCCACATACTAACACACACGCGCACACACACACACACACACACACACACACACACACACACACATACAAACATCTTTTAAGACTAGTCTATTCGAACTCCCAAAGGCATAAGACATGTTAATACGTTAAAAATAAAAAAGAAAATTTCACCATCACATAGCTTTCTGTTTGAGAAAGCAATATTTACACTCTAAACCTAAAAGGATAAAAATTGACGTTAGAAAGAATAAAAATAACATTTTATTCATTTCTCAAAGTATAAAACGCTGATTTTGTTCTTTAGCGAACTTGATGGTGACTTCAAAAGATTAAATCGTACAAATTATTTTTTTGTAAAGAATAATATTCAGCTTTTATTCTTTTGTTTTAAGAGGACGTTGTATCTACTGTCCTTGTCTAAACACATTTATGCTAATTATTCAAATAGTAATTTGTTAATTGAAAAACTAAAAGTTACCTTCGATTCATCTTAAAATGTGGAATATTTTCAGACCTAAAAAAGTACCTAACATTGTTTCTTTTTCGAGCAAGCTTCGGAATATGAAATCTAACCTTAATGTTAAACCAAAAAAATTAAAGTTGAATTTTATTCTTCACAAAAGAATTAAACCTGAATTTTATTCTTTACGAAAGTATAAAAGCTGAACTTTATTGTTTACAAAAGAATAAAGAATAAAAGCTGAACTTTATTCTTTATAAAAGAATAATTTGTACAATTTAATCTTTTAGGTCATTGTCAAATTCTCTAAAGAATAAAATCAGCGCTTTATACTTTGCGAAAAGAATAAAATGCTATTTTTATTCTTTTTAATGTCAATTTTTATTCTTTTAGGTTTACAGTGTAGTCAAACCCCATTTTTCTTATATCTTAACCAATTTTAATGTTTCGGGGATTATCTTTTTGCCTAAACATTTCTTTACAAAGTTAACGGAAGAACATTTTAAAATAATATAGCTCTAATAAGAAATAGCTAATTATTTATAAGTTAACAAACGAAATTTTACAATCAATTTGATTTCTCTTATCACAGATACATCATTTTATAAATTTATTTCTCTAATTTTGTAGATAAATATTTGAAGAAAATAATAACCCCCAAGACATTAAAATTGATTAGAAAATAAAAAAATAGTTCGGGTGCAACTAAATATTTTTTAAATTGACAATATTTACACTTTTGACATCACGATTTTTTTCAAACATTTATTTGTTTTTTTTTCATGTAGTTATGGACTATTATTAAGTACATTTCATTAGTTTTATCATAGGACCTATATAAACTTTCTTATAATTTTTTGTTTTATATACTATATGTAGCGAAAGACCCTCCGTAAGTATAGATCTACTATATCGTAGATTATGACAAACACTATGATCATTTCAAAGTGTTTGTTTGACACTGCGGTGGAAATATTACTTAAGATGATACTAAATCCACCCACCATTGACTATTACGAGGACTTACCTTTTTCATTTAATTTTTAATTTTGAACAAAATGAAACGTTTTTGTTCCGATCAAAAATAACAACGCAATTAAAAATTAAATGAAAAAAGTAGTAGTACAGGGTACAACATCACATTAACGCCTTTACATAATAATAAAAAGTTTTTATCATTCTTCTCAAAATGTATGTTTATGGTCTTAAGTTATTTTAAAAATATACTTACGATTCAAATACATCCACTTTTGATATTTTAACAGAGTGACGTAATACAAAGAAGCTTTTATGTAAGCTATCATGTAAAAAGTTTTATAAATTTAGTGTCTTTTCGTAAATCTGTAAAAGAATCATAAATCATATTTTCTACAAATCTGAAGAGTATCGCTCAAGTAAAGAATGTCGTATTCCTTTATTGTGAAACTTTTCTATCTCCTCAGCAAGTCAATAACCCAATTTAGTCGAATTTGTAAAGGTACAAGAAATTTCGCAATTTATAATGCAGAAGCTTGTAATAAGACATAGCTCTTCGATAAACAGAAAGTTTTTTAGTTATAAGAATTCCTTTGAAAAACTTTTAATAAGAATTGAAAATACATTTTTTAAACTTCCAAATTCTCTGTTGATTAAAATAGTTTTAAAAACATTTAAATTCTATAAGAGTATTAAAGCTTTTTAGTCAAGTATAGCAAATTTTTCTACTCAAGCTACTTTATCGAAAAAGCAAATATACTTGTTTAATGAGCGATTAAAATAATATCATAATATTCCATCTTGATTGCCAAAAATTAAAAATCCTCAGAAACTACAACAGAATTAGTAACGAACCTATGAATCATTAAACAATGGAATAGAATATCATAGCCAATATGAATAGAACTATGCATCTGATAGAAGGTTTGGACTCTACAATCACTGTATTACAGTGTAATGACCTGTTTAGCACTACCTATTCCAACAATGAATTAGCACATATCAATACAGTACTAAACAAGATAACGCAACAAACAACTATAACGACTCGTTAAACGAATGCTCCACCGCTGCCATTGTCACTCGCAGTTTTCGATTGTTCGTTACACCGTTTGAGGGCGAATTATGAACTGTCAGGCGCATAATTGTGACAATAATATCCGAAAGATGGGTGATTTATGCAAGCGGCCGGGCGCGCGCCGTCAGTGAGAAATAACGCGAGCGAGCGGCGGCCCCCCCTCCCATCGGCAATTAATTTGTCCACGTCAGATCCATCGGCGAATAATTTTACTTCGCCACTCGGCTGATTCTGATTCATCGCGTTCTCAAGTGAATATTACACGATGCTTCAATCAATCTTTTCGACGACTGGCCCTTTGCCGGTTATTATTTTCAATGCAATAAGTTATATTTTCTACGTCTGGATAAAACTGCGATTCGTGGTATTGACATTGTGACAAGCTGAGCAGTTTGTATTTCTGCTGTTATACTGGTGTGAGATTACGCTCGAATAATTCAGTGTTTACAATCCATGTCATCGCACTTCAGCAAACATGAGATATAAAAAGGTATAATGTAAATATAACGTTCTTAAGGGAGAGCAGGGTGAAATAGTGACTTTTTAGTCATATGTTAATTTTTAATTAATTAAACAAATTATAAATTCTATTTCAAGCAAAACTAGCATTTCTGAAGAATCCTATAATAACGCCCGTATTATTACATATCATTATGTTAAATGTGAATCATCTAAAACTCTTAATATAAAAAGAGAAAAATCTGAAGCGTCCCGAGTGACCATTTTTATCAATGTAAATAACCGAATTTTTATGAATAAAAACGAGCAAATTGCAGAGTAAAATGACCATTTCATATTTTATTTGATTTTACACAGTTCATTTAAATTTTAACTTCACTTTCACACAGCATTAAATTACTAGTACTTCTGTGTAATATTATAATAAATCAGACTTCTAATAAAACGCACTTGCCTAAAAAATTGAAACCTTTGATTCGCCGCATACCCACATTATACAATTTCTCCCCTAATAAAAATGAACTCTAACTATATATAGCTACTGCTCGTCCAATTAAACAATTTCAAATTACCATCTAATCTTTTATTCATCCGACCAGTACTATTATTGCAGCGCGGTACGTTGTTTAGCTTCCATTTACCGCCACGCTAACAAAGTTTCAACCGCAAAACATTTTAACCCTTCCCGAATTCACACTAAAAGTCGCAAAATCTAACTATCAGCGCACAAAACATTGCCACCACTGCCTTCAGTAAAATCAATTTAAAAAATGATCGCTAAAGATTCTATCAACCCACAGCTTAATTAACAAACTCCTACCCTGCCGATAAACGCTGCTCTATTCAGAATCCAGTGCACGTCGTTCACGGCTTTTGACACGGTTTTGTTCCAACTCGAAGCTACATCTTCACCTCCACCTCCGGCTTCAGCTCGTCGCGCGCAGTCTAGCTTACAAGTCTCTCCTATAGAAATTCGAGATTACCTTCTCTCCGATAAGCCCGTTTCCTCGTTCAGCATTATCCGCTCGCAGTCACTAAAGCAACTCTCTCTCTCTCTCTCTTCCTCGCCTCGACTACACACCTCCTCTTTCCCTTTGTCACTGTATTTACCTATGTATATATATATATATTTCTCTCTATCTATCTGTTTACTGCCTCGTCGCGGCAGATCACAATCAATTTACAGCTGCGCGCAAACACTCGAACACACAAGCGACGACGGAGCCCCTCGTATATATCTCCGGGGCGTCGAGATAGCGGCACTCGCGACACCGGCGAATCCCGGCGCACAGATTTCCGCGCTCGCGCTACCCCCGGCGAGCCGCGATCGTCATCACCTCCTCGCGCAGGCGGCTCCGTCGGTCGGGCCGCTCGCGCGCCGTCTCCTCGACCGTCCCCCCGGCCCCATTTAAAAGCAAAAAAAACTCTCGAGTCCCTCGCTTGTCACTGTGTAACTCTCCTCTTCTCTCACCGCATACTTTCTCTTCTATCCCGTAAGTATCCTCACTGCGCGCACACGTATAATCTATACAACGTCGCGCACTTATTTGTTCTTATCCTTTCGAGTGTCAGCGCACACCGGCACCTCCTCGTGACAACCGAACGGAAAAACACGCACAAAAAGTATTCCAGTATAAATGTACGGGGCTACGTGTCCGTGCGATGCGCACGTTTTGCCGCACACACACGCGAGCGCGCGCGCGTGTCTCTGCGCTGGGGCCAAAGCGCGCCGGGCCGTCGTCGTCCTCGTCGTCGTCTACGTCGTCCGGCAATCGCGGTAGACGCGCGGGCACTGCCGCTCTTCCGCGATGAGCTTCCCTGCGCGCGCGCGCTTCCGAGAGAGAGAAAGAGAAAGAGAGAGAGAGAGAGCAGCTGAAGGGGTTGCTCGCGTTGCGCGAGAGTGCGAGAGAGGGTGATGTGTGTGCGCGCGCAGCCCTGCGCGCGACAGATATGACACCCTCCCCCTTTCCACGACTGCTGGTGGATGGATGCTACACTCTCCCTTTCCGGCGGACGGCGCGCGAGTCTCCCGCGTGTGTGTTTCGCGAGGGAGTATATAGCCTGGTGCAGGTGCAGCTCTCGCTTTTTCGGATTGTTCGTTGCTGGTGGGGTGCAGGGGGGGGGGGGAGGCTCGCCAAGCTGGTGCATGGTGCGCATTTGCATGGATATTTATGGTTGATGAGAGAGTTTTAGAGAGAGAGAGAGAGAGAGGGGGATGGAGGTGGAGTTGTTGTGAGAAGTTGGAGGATCTTTGGGAGCTGGAGTTTAAGTCTTGAGGTAGGAGGATGTTTGAATAAAATTGTGGACTTGGTGGATGGTGCGAGGGAGAAGGGTGAGTAGAGAAAGGAAGACAAATTAATATTAAGGAAAAGAAAGAATCGTCGAGGGAAATTTGAAGTTAGCTCTTGCAATCCTGGGAAAATTGTCATTTCAGACATACTTGAAATTATCTTATAAACATATTTTTTTAAAGATTAGAATGGTTTCGTTTAGTAGATACCCACATACCAGATGTATTGTATAAGAATTCTCGAAGATTATCCCTAAATCCTGACCTCTTTTACTCGAGAGTACACTAACGATGTAATGACACATCTGGTAAGTGGATCCGAGTCAATTATAGACATCCATCTACATGAGTACACCCAGTTGGTTATAGTTGCGAAGCATTAGTATCGGTACTGCTGCGGTCCCAGTGCTAAGTTGCCTTGCTACCACATGGCGAAAACTTCGGTGCATTCATAGAATTGCTACCGCCCATGATATTGCATGACATTTTTCATGTCACTAAGGCATACATTTATACTATCAAAACATGAAATAATAGTATCAAGACATGAATTCATACTATCATAACACAAAGAGAAATTTGTTGCTGCTACAGTATGAATCTTGGCTATACGATTGAAGCAATGAATTTTTGTTACCACTCATGCATGAATTCGGATATTATTCAAAGGACGAGAGTTGATGCAAAACAAAGATTACCAAGGTGCTTTTATTGACCCAAGTCGATGCGCTGTTTCGAATAAATAAGATAAGATAAATCTCTTGTGATTTTAGTACGAGCAGTTTTGCAAAGCGAACTAGCAATAAAAGGGTTGCAAACCGGAGCGAACCAGAACGGTTTAAATTAAAGAAATAAGATTTTTTCAAGATTCGACAATAAAAAACATATAAAGAGTTTTTATAAATCCTCTTCTAACGTCGTCTTAAGTATGATAACAACAAAATCGTCCTATTTATTTTATGTTGAGTACCGCCGTATAATTAATGCACGATTTTACATTACCGATAACACTCTCGTGCTTACTCGGTACATGAAAAAATCTCAAATGATAACAGCAATAAATTTCGTGCATTAACCATAACAATTTTTTCTACATGAAGACGTAAATTCGTAACTATCAAACATGAATTCCTACCACCAATATATGCAGTCATACTATAAAAGCCTAAATTCATGCTATCCCAGTACGGCAAAAATTTCTGCTAATCTAGTATGAAGTGTCATGGAATGAATGCATTGAAACTTTGCAAACCGTTTTTGGCTACGCCCCTTTAGACCAATGATCTATTAGCCTGAGAGACTTAAAATTGTTTACGACGCGTTCATCTCGCGAAGGAATTAGACTTCATACAAAATTAGTACGATCTTAGCATAGACTATTTCCACGCTAGAGTAGCATGAATTCATGCCTGAATATCACAAAGTCTATGCGAATAGAGCATGATGGCAACAAGTTTATCTCTGTGTACATATAGTACGTTATTAGCACTGGATGTACCTATAGGCTGCTTTAATTAGCTGCTTTAATAAAAGTTAGTTTTAAGTGAAACTATTTTACACTATAAATTTATAAGAATGGATGATTTTTGACATGATGGTAAGAATAAAAAGATGTTCATGTGTATAAGGGTGAGCGAATGAGTGCATGTGCAATGTGTTAATTAGACTTGATCCTAATACTTATTGCTATCCGTAGAACTAATCGAATTACAATTCCCTACAATCCACATTCTTTCTTCTATCTAATACTATTTCATTTAAATTTACAAACCGTTATCCTCTCGCATCCAGTAAATTCTACTACTATATATTCTTCATCTATCCTAAAATGCCAATGCTCTACCATTCCACTTGAAAATAAGCAGTCTCAGCATTCATTTGACACTTTCACTCGCCCGAAAGACGTTGATCATCAGCACTCCCTTTTACCCAACGACATACTACGCAAAGCACAGCGAGTTATGGAGCACCCTATATACCATACAAAACCCCAAGTCGACGTCGTCGTCGCAGTCGCTCCATCTGGGTTAGCGGACGTCGTAGCTGACCGCGCTCCGATTGTGCCCGGTACACTCCAGTACCGCCCTTTCACCTCGCGTCCCGAGACCGACCGCACGGAAAACTAATGGAGCCTCTTCCCACAACCCACGGGATTCTCCAGCACCGCGAGCCTTCCGACTCCTCCGCCGCGAACACCACGTGTTTCGCATTAGCCCGCGCTTTGCTTCATCCTCGCGCAGCGGCAGTAGCGCTGCCGCTGGCATAATCTTTGGAAAAATGTCCCGCGCGCGCTTACCTTATCAAGGCGGGGAGGCGCGCTTTTTCACCCGTAGCCGTCGTCGCGGCTGTCCCTCGAGCGCTTAAAGTCTCTCTCTCTATGTCTCTCTTTCTCGCTCTGCTGCAGCGCTGCTGGAGAGTCTAAGAAGCCGGTAGGAGGAGGATTACGGCGGGGATTTTTCAGAGAGACAAAGGCCGCTAAGCACCGCACCACTGGAGCACGGGGGTGCGGAAGAAATTCGCGAATATCCGAGCGAGCGTGCGAGCTTCTTCGCGGTCTTATGGCTTGACGAGGGGGCTCTGGTTGCCCGAGGAATTCTGACTAATTTGCCTTCCGGCTGAAGAAGGAGGTCATGTATGTTGATAGATAACCGTACATAGTTATATATGATCACATGTAATCATATACATTCATTTACAATTTTCGTAAAATATCTGATCTTTGGTAAAATATAATCGTGATTTTATCGTATAACAAATAATATTACACGATTATATATTATCATATATGTATAATCATATACCTGATCAAATATAGTCATGATTTTTAAGCGACTTCAAAAAGAAGAAGGTTCTATCTTTGACTCGTCTGTTTTTTATGTATGTATTGTATATTATATATAATCATTTATGTACATATTATAAATTTGATGACATATAAATACATACGAATATGTCTGAAAATAAATATTAACTCATAAATGATCACCATGGCATATGTGCATACGTTATCAAATTTTGAATATGTATTAAATTAATTATTTCATTAGTTATAATTACCTGAGGAAATTTAAAGTAAAAGGATATTGAAATTATAAAATAAAAAAAATTAATAATTATTCCAAAAAATAGAAAGATGTATTTATTTATTTATTAGAGCATTCATCATTCATTACCTTGTATAATTTATATCCTCTACTCGGTTATTTGAAACCTGTTATGACAGATCAAAGAAATGCCGATTAATAGATACATGTAATGCCAATGCTAAGAAAGGTGGATGTTCTCTCTTAGGTCAACTGATTGTTACACATTATAGTTGGCACATCAATTCGGCGAGAGGTGAAAGCGCTACCGCCGAATAATGAACTATAAGTAGGGATGTAACCCTCTCTATCCGAGGGCTTAAATTATAGTTAAATATAATATATTTTGACACAAAAAATTTCAAAGTTTGTCGCAATGAACGAAAATAAATTATTATCATGAAGATGTTTTGCATTTTGACAGGTGAATAAATGTTGAACGTTGAGTCCATGCAAAGATCGTGTAGATGTACTTTTAAATCCTCTGAAATCTATTTCATACGGCCATTACTTTCTGCCCTCTGCAAATACTAAATGAAATGTAAATAAAATGCTCACATGAACGTTTGCTTTATAAAACAAACAAAAAGTTTCATTCAACAGAATAATAATAACTATTTCATAGCAGTCAATATTTGATAAATTCGAATAAAAGTTACAATGGAGTACGGATAAAAGTTCCAAGCATAGCCCCCGCGCGAAGGATCATCCCGTTTTATTTAAACATTTCTATTCTACCGCCTCATTTGGAAAAGCTCTCGAATCCGTTTACGCGCCGGGCGCTCGACAAAAGGTTCGGGAAAAGTTGCTTGTATCGTATGACTACGGCGCGCGCGTAGACGCCGGCATTATTTTCATGCCCCCGAGCTCGGAGCGGCGAATAATTTTCCGTCTCGCTTCGCAATATCCATCTCGCGGAATGCAATCAAAACGAACGAAGGAGGCAGCGGAAAGAAAAAAATCCAGGTCTCTCTCTCTCTCTGCCTCGCTCGAAAAAGTTGGATTCCTTTGATTTCATGGACGAACGGATGCAACAACAGCGGCAGCGCAGTCGAGTCTCGCTCGAAAGCTTGTTTCTTTTGTCGGCCGCGCTTTAAATTGAGTTAAGCACGAGAAGCGGCAGCAGCAGGAGCAATACGCTCTAGGTGTTGCGCACAGACTGTGAAAACTTATGCTAATAGCCAATTTGCGTTTGACAGTCATTCGTCGCTGGTGCGCGAGAAGCGTTGGCGCTTCGTTGCCGAATAGACGTAAGAACGTGGGCGAATATATAATTGACAGACGTATGGATGTCGTGCGAATCTCTTATTCTTTTTCGAATAATTTTGCGATATCAATTAAGATTGTTTAGCGAATATAAATTCTTAAATAGTCTATTCTGGAAGACAGAGTTTGTATTTTCTGCTAAAGTTTTGGTACAACTTTGACAAAAGTAACTGACACGTTTCAGTTGACGCGTACAGTGGAATCTCGAGCATTGTCCCTCTCCATTATCAAACGTTTCGGGGATTGTTTTA
The DNA here is from genome assembly GCA_949152435.1 of Gastracanthus pulcherrimus. Classification (NCBI taxonomy): domain Eukaryota; kingdom Metazoa; phylum Arthropoda; class Insecta; order Hymenoptera; family Pteromalidae; genus Gastracanthus; species Gastracanthus pulcherrimus. The sequence continues at coordinate 181,331,101 of OX424575.1, forward strand.
GTAAAACTTAAGGCATCCGTTAACAACAGCGCGTAATGAGAAAAGTAAAAAAGTCATGAAAGCTACGATTAAAAGCATGTATACTTAATTAAACAGTAAAGCTTGACTTTCGACAATGTATTCATTTGTTTGCAGCACTTTCCTTGCTCGAAAGTACACAATATAGTTTTAAACAAGACCGCAAGATGATGTATACTTTGTACAAAAACATGAACGTAAAGATTTTGTCCAGATTGCAAAATTTTAAATAGCCGATACAAAATAGCAAACGTAAATTAATTGACCACCATTTTGAATTTTGAAATCTGGATAGCAAATTCAATAATCAATTCAATTCATAAATTATATAAAGCTTACATGTTTTTGTGCATAATCTGCACATTTTAATCAGTACAGTAGAACCTCTCGGCACTGTGATTCTCGGCACTGTGATTCACGGTACTGTGAATTATCTAGGGCCGGCTCTATGTATATGCAGGACCACGCACCTCAACTTTGCGCAAAAAATTTTATGAAAAGGTTTAAACTGAAAAAATGTTATAGAAAATGTTTTATGCAAATGTTTAAGCCAACAAATTAGAATAAAAAAGTTTTAAAAAATGTGCAAACTGAAAAAATGTAATAGAAAATTTTATAAAAAGAATTATATAATTTTATATAGATTTTCATTAAAAGTTTTATTTTAGTAATCTGTATGAAAATAAAAGTTAATGCTGTAACGTAAATACAGCCCTGGTGCTCGACGTTGATAGGTTGGCGCCAATTCACAATGCCGGGGGATATCTAGTCCCGAGTTCACAGTGCCAGGAGGTTCTGTTGTATACGTAACCTTAAGGTTTTGATACGCTATTTTTGATCTGCCATTCTGAATTTTGTAAAGCCTTGTATACCAAAATGTTCACTTACAATAATCTTGTCATAACCAATAATCTGCCGAAACAGCGTAATAAATATAAACTCAGTTATCGAAATCACGAAAACAAGTCGTAACCTATATTTCAAAACAATTAACCGTCGGTCGTGACGCGTATTGCAGCTCGAACTCTGATAAAATGAATTTTTTAAACAAACGTAATTCCAGTTGACCGGGACACGTCTATCTCGGTGCAGAGGTGAGTTAGTCTCGAGCCGAGAATTCGATGCAACCGTATTATTTCCTAATAGACTCGGGACCAAAATGGACACATTTTGTTTGACTAATATTTGCACACAGGTCTGCGGACAAACGAAAATCGTTGCACGCGTCCTTATTGTGGGGCTGAAATGTATAACGAGGTTTATTCTGACGTGGAGAAATTCGTACTCGATTGCGCAGGAATTTTTCAATCATGACCGAGCAAGCATCTCTCGGCTGGTATAAAGTGATCAAAGTCGAGTTTAATGTTTTATTACCCGTGAACGTATGTTTTTGCGAACGGATATTCGAAATATTTGGACATTCTGAGTAATTTAGTGCGAGTGAAAGAAAAAAAACATGCCACGCTGGAGGATTCATGAATTTATAAGGGCCATATTCATTTTTTTGACACTCATAGCTATTTCTGGCAGTTACTCGCACCTACCTGTATAGTAAATTTATATATAGATATGAGTGCGATATGCATCAATTTGACCTGCAGTCAAAACTCTAAAAATGATTTATTGCTGCAAAAACGAAGTATTTCGCAGTCAAAAAAATGTCATCAATATATTCAATCTTAACGATTATATGAATGATTCTCCACCAAATGTATGTATATATATATAAATTTTATTGAGCATGGATATATATAAATAAAATTTTTATAATCTAGACTGCAATGTACTCATTTTATCCGATTGTAAATAGTTTGTTAACTTTATACAGCAGTAAAAAGCCTTAAAAATTTCAAACTGTGGAGAACTATTTTTAATTAAGTTCTAAATCGCGATTTTTTTGGATGCCCCCAAAAACTTTTTAACTCCTACAATAATACTTAATATTTACCCTTTTTAAGGCATACATTACAGAGTAAAGTAACTTGGCTGGTATTAAAACATTTTTAACGTCATTTTAACAAAGAAAAAAGAAATAAGTAATTTTCTGTATTAGGTATCTCTTTTCTTTCTAGTAAATTCCATAGAAGTGATTATTCCTCTATTAAAAAGACATCTTAAAAGCATTAGTGTGACAATTTAAAAATATTACTTATTTTACCCTGTATAATTCAAATTATTTTCATTGAAAATGCAAATATCATTCTCTAGCAAAAATTTGATATAAAATTTCAAAATTATGACAAGCATAAACATTACGCGTTCTCAGAGAATCTTCAATCAAATTAGTTTTCTCGGAATTGAAGTAAAATTTCACTACGGTGAGTAAAGTAGTAATGGCAACGTAGAATACCGATCTTTCGGATTATTTCCGGCTCCCCAGCAAATATCATATTTACAACAATAGGATCCATTGGAATCGCATTTCAGGCAGAGAATTCAGAGCAGCAAATGAGATTGAATTCCCGTTGATCAATACAGCGTGCAAGCTAAACCTGATATAGTGAGATTCCACTTATTCAGAGCATAAATATATAATCGACTAAAAATATAAATATGTCAATACTATTATTAATTATTCAGACGATTAAAGTGTAAATTCATGCGAATATGTACGATGGAATATCATTTATATTGTCTTTCTCCAAAGCTCCACCACTCTACATTAGATAGAAAAAGTGACTAAAGTGAAAAGTCCACCCTAATTGCGATTCACGCATTCCAGTCCCCTCAACCAGATTTAGCGCGTATAATTAGGTTCAAACTCGCGGCCCAATAACGAATCTCCGTAATGAGGTGTCATTCCGTCGACACCCCGCAAGGAAGCAAAGACCGTCGACGATCTCGCACCCAGCGAAGAAACCCAAAGTGTGTCCGGCGCGGCGCTCGAGTCGCGTCCAGTCCTTACCCCCGGAAGTAGCCGCTACTCTCGCGCAGCAGTAAATCGCCGGAACGGGCGAGAGGTTCGCTCTATTTTTTCTCCTCCCTCCTCTTCAACTTTGTTTTTCCGCGTGCGCCGTAACTACTGCTTCGCGAGGGTTGGGAAGTGCAACGAGACTCGCAGCCGCGATCGATTTTCCCCTTTACGCGAGCGGTGCTCCGGGACATTGTACGTAAGTATCCCATCCCTATGTCCATTGTCTATCGACGAATGAGGGAATTCCCTTTCGTGTATTTATCGTCCGATCTGTGTACCTACGCGCGACACCGCTTTTGTAACGCCACTCGGTTAACTTTCATTTTGGGAGAGTAATTAGAGCAAGATAGTCGTGTCGGGGAAGGAGTAGAGGAGAAAAAATGTGGTTATATGTCAGGGTTGGGAGATAGGTGCGCGCGCGCGCGCTCTTGGCTCTTTCATAACTCTCATCTCCGAATTAACGCGAGACGTTAATGCGAGCTTAAGAAAGTCGAAAGCAGCGGCGGAATACGTGGTTGTTCGCTTTAAAGCATTAAGGACGAGCCTAGTTTCGGTCTTGGAACGGCAGCCGCGAGCAGAGCGGCAGGAAAAAGCCGGCAAGAAGTTCGTTACTTGCGCGCGGAGAGAGATGCGAGACGGAAAATTAACGAAGGGATTAGGAAATTCTTCGCGTTTTCGGTAAATTAGCTTCAGGCGTGCCAAGAAGGTGAATAAGTATCAGGTAATCGAGAAAAATCGTTTGGACGGTGACTTTTGCGAACAAAGCACCGCATGGAAAACGTTGCCTTTCAAAACCTATCAGTATTGTACCCGTGTAAAAATGTCCCTACGCCATTCTGATCAGATTCTGATCAGATTTGCGTATTTATGGAAAACTTACGAGATTCTGACCAGATTTTCCTATGTGAACCCCATATTTACAGAAAAATTCTTAAACTTAAGATCTCCCTGTCCGAATCCTATCAGGCATTCCATGCTACGAGCTTTTTGATTTCTAGGTTAGGATGGATTTGTAAATGTACGGGTTTCCCCTACGTGAATCTAATCTGGATTCCTAATAACTCTCAAAAGCTAGGACAAGTTGAGGATTCCTCTATCAAAATCTAATTATAGTATTTGAAGTGTCGGTAAAACCGTTATCTATACTTTATAAAAGATTTTTTATGGTTCTATTAATATTTATACTATTACTAAATATAATTAATATTTGAACTGTACCATAATAATAGCTATCGGTAGAATAAACGTTTTTATTATAATTATTACATTAAACAAAATTCATATATATACACTTAAAGAATTATCTTTTACATAATAATTATTTAATAAAATGTTTAAATTTAAAAAAATATTATTTATATGAAACTCTTTCAGAACTTCTTGTACAATTTTGTAAATCTAATTTTTAAATCGTTAAATAAACAATTAAATAATACATAATAAATAAATAAATAAATAAATAGAAATAAATAATTAAATATAATAATTAATTAACTAATTCAGTGATGCATTAACAATTTTATCATTGTTTTACAACATTTAACATTACATTATTTACATTATATATATATATATATATATATATATATATATATATATATATATATATATATATATATATATATATATATATATATATGTATATATATATGTATATATATATATATATATATATATATATATATATATATGTATATATATGTATATATATATATATATATATATGTATATATATGTATATATATATATATATATATATATATATATATATATATATATATATATATATATATATATATATATATATATATATATATATATATATATATATATATATATATATATATATATATATATATATATATATATATATATATATATATTAAGCCCAATGACTTAAAACGATGTAAAATACCAACCCGATTCCTACCTTATCAGCTTTTCATTTTTATAATTTCTATTTTCGGAATTAAATAAATCTTTCGAAAAAAATTAATATCTTATGTTCTTCAAATTCGGAATAGGAATCTCCAATTAAATTTTTAAGATTTTTTTCATTAACTATGTGAGAAATAAAAAGGTTGAAACATAATACATTACGTATTTTATATTTTCTAACCCATTTTCTCCTACAATTAATAATATTAAATTTCTTGAAAAATTTACTCAACAATTTTTAATTTATTAATTATTTGTATTTCTATTACTATTTATATATCAGTTAATATAATTTATATAAATATGTAAAAACAAAAACATTAACACATGTTAGGAGATGCGATTGAAAGGGAGTAATAATTTTTTTCTTTGATGGGGAGTGACATCGGGAATTCTTGTCAGAATCGGACCAGAAATCTTTATCAGTATCGTTGTAAAAAGTGGGACACTTTCCGGTCAGAATCCGACGAGATCTGCTTACCCAATTCTGGTCAAACTTAGGGAAACCTTATCGAAATCCAATAAGAATGTTGACGAAATTTCTACACGGGTAATGAACAAACGTTTGAAAACTTATGTAAAGCAAGTTGCTTTCAGTAGGAAGGACTTTAACCCTTTGAGCCATAGCGATACATCTATACATATACATGATAAACCTCTTCTACAACGAATTTTCATGATTTACACTGGCATTTAACTAGTAATAAATTGCACAAATAAACAAAACTCGAAAATAGTAATTTTGGTCAAGATAAATGTAATTCGAAAACCTTTTATTTTTCCGCCTTATTAGGTCGGCAGTGTTTAATTTTTTGAAATCTGACTTGATTTTCGTAATCAGCGACCCAAAACCCTTGAATACAAAGTTTTACAAAAATTTGTCTTGTACAGAAATGTATAGATGAAAGGGTTAATGCTGCCATGTAGCATATTATCTATATTATAAATAAAAAGAAAATATTTATATATTTATTTCTAGAATTTAACAAGTTGTATAAAAGAGAGTCACGTGAACAATAAAACCAATTTTATCAGTATTTCCAGACAGAAGACTATAAAGACTTCTATAGTCTCTTTATTTAAATAAATTATTGTAAAATATATTTTTAGATTCGTTACTGCTACTGCTAAGCATATGATTTGGCCATATCTTTAAGAGTATTTATAGAAATTTTTCCTGAGGAGGTACGCGGCAGCTTATCCAAAAATTTTACACCGCCCCAAAGTTTCTTGTAATATCCTAGTGTAGCAGATAGTTCAACAAGTTCTTTCTCGGTGACCTTAATAGAATGTACATATGTTTTAAACGAGTTTGTTATTTCATATTTAGATATATTTAATGTAAATACCTTTGCTCCTGGTACTCTCTGAACAAACGCGATCGCATGTTCGACATCTTCTTCATGCGGAAATGTAGTAACACTGGCATCGAAAACTTCCGGATGGCTCAATAGGATATCTCTAATTTCGGTAGGATAAACATGATGATACTGAAATCTGATGACGTTTTTTAATCTGTCGACTATGAATAACTCTCCATTTTCATCGTAAAAACCTATGTCACCAGAATGCAACCACCCTATACATCAATAATGAATTAGTTAACGACAAAAATAAAATTTTGCTAAAAGTGTTCACAAATCATTAAAGAATGATTAGATCTCGGTTCTTGAACACACCATCTTTATCGATTGTTGACGAGGTGGCCACTGGATTATTATAATAACCAACAGTTACCTCTGGGCTTTTAAGACAAATTTCACCCTGCTCATTACAGCCTAAAAGTTTGCTTGTATCTACATCGACTATTTTGACTTGAACATTAGGAACAATGTAACCCATTGATGGAGTATTAATGCATTTATGAATGACTGCACTAATTTCCGTCATACCTAGAACAAATAAAGTGTTAATATTTTATTTATTCACGACTTAACTATGATAGCCACTTTATTGACCTGCAAAGCGGGACTAAAACAGTTTTTAATTCCCTCATATATTTTACTCCCGCAAATGCTTAAAATTTAATTGAAATTAATTTAAAATTTAAAAAAAATCAAATAATTTTGAATGTTTAAAAAATTTTGTAAATTTTAAAAGTTTTAAAAATTATAAAAATTTTGTTAATTTTAAACGTTTTAAAAATTGTAAAAATTTTAAATGTTTTAAAAATTTTAAATAATTTTTAAATTTTTAAAAATTTTTAAATTTTTTAAATTTGGTAATATTGTATATTTTAAAAAATTTTTAAATTTTAGTTTCTATTAACAGTGGATGAGTGGATCCCACTTTTCAAATCAACAAAGTGGCTACACAGTTAAGTCGTGAATAAAGTTCTATATGCAATACGAGAGTAAAATCGATCATTCCCTCGGGTGATTACTGCCTCGGTTCACTCGGGCAGTAAACCCACTCGCGGAAATAATAGACGACTTTAGTCCCTTGTTGTATAATATACTATTATGCACAATATACTCTAAAGTCAGTGAAAAACTGACAAACATCTTAAAAATTTACATGAATCTATATCTATACATATATAGTCCTTGTTGATACACAATTATTTGTTAAAAATTACTGATATATGTCTATCAACATGTTTTAACAGTCTACACCAGTCAACATTTTTTACAGTTTAGATGAAAACAATTATACCGTATTCTTCAACAAGTTTAATATGAGGGAAGTCATTGTGAAACTGTTTTATAATCTTCTCACTTGATTTTGTACCACAAAACAGAATTTTAGTCAGTGAACTCAACTTATATCTATCAACAAATTTATATTTGCATACGCTGCTAAGGAAATTTGGCTCTGTTATTAAATTCGTAACCTGCAAATAAAATAAGGTAAATCGATTCTTTTTTAGATTACGAAAAACTAATAAACAATTACTCAACTTGATAGTTCTCAATTAGCTGACAGATATCTTCAGGATCATACTTTTGACAAATAACTACTTTTGCTTTACAAATAGTTGAAGCTAGCATGTATTCTACACTGATCTGCCAGTATGGAGTTGCACACCAAAGCATGACATCATTTTGCTTGACTCCAAGCGTTCTAAATAATGAACGATTTAATATAGATTGATAAGTTATCATTACACCTTTTGGCGGGCCGCTGGTTCCAGACGAAAACCATATACCCGCTAATTCGGATGATGGTTTTTCAATCTTTCGAACTGTAAATGACTGTACGTCTGTTTCTTCTTGCATTTGTATTAAATCCTCTATTGATTCTAAATCTGGATAGTTCTCGAAAGCGATGATTTTTACGTTTTCATTTTCTAATTTTGCGGCCGTCGTTAGTATATCGATAATATTTGTGTACGTAAATATAATTTTTGGTTTTGTAATTTTAATTGCATGACGAGCTGACTCTAAAACAGATAATAATACTTCTTGCTATACCCCTGGTAGAAAGTTAGCTAGAATGTCTGGTAGGCTTATTAATTATTAACCATATAAATAAGCTATCAATAAGCCAAATTATAGCTAATATCTGGCTAGAATCTACTTAAGAGTAGGCTTTAAGCAAGTACGTATTTTGTCTGCAAATCTAACCTATTTATATTTTATTTCTACAATTTATTAGTTTTTGAAAATATACATTATTATACTTTATTGAATGTTAAATATAGTATGACACCAATATAAATATTTGTATCAACAAATAACAACTTACGACCATATATACATATGCATATGCAATATTAAAAGTATTTGATTAACTATAATTATTTCCCTTTCAAAAATTAGTCAATAATAACTTAGTCAACAAAAATTTTGTGAATATTAACAAAAATAAAATTATGTAAAAAAAGTTTATTGTAAAACTACAATTATTTGATTACGAATTATAGTTTCTACAAAAATTCTTCAAAATTTACATTATTCTGTTTCTACTATTACTTTTAAAACAACAATAATTATATGACTACATGCTTTACATTATTAATAACATAAATTTTTTTAATATAGACACTTCAATTTTACTCGGGACTTTGATATGCACGCGTTATTATGTAAACAAATAACCTAACCTCGAATACTAATAGACATTGAAGGTACATTTTAAACTTTAATTTGGTAAAATACTCAATGTAATATGATTAGAAGTGTCTATTACTTCGATTTTTATAAAACTTTTATTATTTCCAATATTAATTATAATATACAAATTACTTTTTTATCAACTTTATATTAACTAAAATTTAAGCAGAATCCAACTAGAAATTAGTTAAAAAGCATGTCGATTTTAACTGATTTCTAGTTAATTTCTTAACCAGAAATAAAGCAGATTTATAAAATCTAGCCAATATCTGGCAACAAACCAGCTTAGACTTTTACCAGGGACTTCTTAAAAGTATTTATTGCTTTAGTTATTTTTACCTAAAGTAAAATCGTGATGCCAGGAATTGTGAACTGCACCGACATATAAAGTAGCATAAAGAACTATATAATTATTCAGACAATTAGGAGAACACAATGTGATTACATCATTTTTTCCTATTCCTTGGTGCTTCAACCAAAGGGCCAAACGAATGCTACTATCTTTCATTTGTGCGAAAGTCATTTGCTTTCCAGATGCATCTTCTACCTATTGAATAGCACGGATGTAGCAGATAATGTTTATATTATAAAACAAAATCATTTTTAAAGTTATTTATCAAATAATAAAAATAGATATATGAATATTACCCATGCTGCATAATCTGGATTGTCATTGAAAGTATCAAGTAATAATTCACCAATGCTCTTGTTTTGGCAGCCATGATCAACTTCAGCACCTTTTAGAATATTATTTTGAACAACGCCTTTAAAATCCTTTTTCATGAAAACGAGAAAGTTAATAAAAGTTTAAAATTCTATAAAATTGAACTTTTATTTATTAAGTTAAAATTACTAAAACTTACTTTTTCACTTTGCATCGAAATGTTCATGATGATTATCTCAGGAACTATAGAAACAGATACAAACTAGCATTATTGCGCAAAACGAAGAAGTTTTTGCATATGTAGTAATTTTGTTTAAAGTTGACAATAATTGTGTTTATAATGCATCATAATTCAGGGGATGAATGGAAAGCGGTATAAGTCAGCAATCAAGATTTTGAGAAAATCGAAAAAAAGTTTGTTACTATTTATATAACACTATTTATATACTAGGTATCTGCCATAACTAAGTAAATTTAAGGCAGCGCTACGTAGGCATATGATTGATACTATAATAGACGAAAGTGAGACCTGCGGCGATAATTTATGATGCTATCCGCCAAGCTAAATTTATAAATAGTTAAGAGAAAAATACAATTTGTGCAATATGATGAAATCATGTGATGTATAATGTGATATAATAATGATTTAATGACGATTATTGTTATCTAAATATGTGAATATGAAATTTGTATTTTTTGACTTGTGCAGAAATAAAACCTTAATCTATCTATCTATCTATATATCTATATATTTAAACACTAGCTTGAAATTGAGGGGGTAGATGGAATAACGGTATAATTCGAAAAATGTCGTTTTGAGAAAAATGTGAAAAACGCGGGAATCCTAGTTAAGATTAATTTACATTTTCGTAATTAAACATAGTCTTTTAGAACATAATTTTACATTGATTTCGTTAAAGAAAAATACTAAGTCTAAATATATGATCTGAAAAATATAAAATGAATTTTTTAAGTTACACCGTTCTTCCATACATCAGGTATGTTTTATGATTTTTTAATGATTTTATTTATATCAAATGTGTCCTAACAAAGAGTTTATATAATAATAACAAACACTCAATAATTTTTTAGTTTTTTTTCTGTTATTCCCTGGTAGAAACGTTAAGGAGTCCTTAGCTATTGTTTAAGTAATGTTATATGGATTAGTTAATATAACCTTAAGGAATTAGCTAAAAACCCCGGTACCTGGCGACGTTTTTTCGTTACGGACTAGTTAAAAACTCGTTAATTTAAAAAATATATTCAGAAGTAATTTAATAATGAATCGATTAAGTTTAGTTATCAGAGTAACTATTTGATAATAAGTGTTTAATTATAAATGATTAAAATGTATGTACATTCAGCTTTCAAATCTATCCCCACTTTGTAAATAAATATCCCGGGTATAGTGAAGTAAAACGTTTTCGCGCTTTTGCGAACAACAATTCTACACAAAATATATATAAGTTTGTTCGTTTCGTCTGAAGAACGTTTACTTTGAAACGTTCAATTCTAAGTCGCGCGAGGGGTTTTTGGGACAATTTTTTTTAGTTTCATGTTTTTTTGTACTCTTAACATCTATATTAGTTATATATATGACACTATTAATGGTTATAGTCCGTTGATCGTTACATCATTTTTAGGTTATTAAATGATTTATATTTTTTGAAAATATTGCGTTTGCTAAAAATTATAGTTAATAAATTACTCAATTGCTTTAAAAAATTAACAATATAAATAAATTAGGGTTTTTAACACAAACAACAATCACGTGTAATCCAATGATGAAACTCCGAAATAAATTGCAACTCCGATTTAAATATGCGACGCGGTGTAACGGTCTGCTGTATTTTGCTGAGAATTAAATTGGAGCATGCGCTTTTGAGTTGATGTACGTGATAAATAGAAAATATTTTTAATTATATAATTCAATTTTTTTATCTGTATAATTTACATCTCTTAGTGAATCCTAAGCTTGATTTTATCCTTAATATTAGTTAAGATTAGCTAACGAGATTAGCTAATCGTTGATATCTTAAGTAATTCGACTCGTTAATTTTCTACCAGGGTTGTTACATTTTATTAATTTTCTGTGCAACTTTTTAGTACTTTATTTTTTAGTAGATTTAACATTTCCAGCAACTCCTGACACAATACTTTTAGTTTTTTCTTAACATTTCTTTGCCTTTTTTCTTTTAGTACTTCGTTTAGTATTTTTACTGAATTTTCAGCTACTGTATTAACTTAATCTTCTGTTTAAACAGCTGGCGCAATCATTTCAAGGCTTTTAGTTATCAATAATACATACAAAAATGCTAATAATAGAATCTTAATTTTTCTTTTCTTGAGTTATACCACCTTTTCGAATATTCAATTCAGTTTAATATGTAAATAATATCCTTTTTTAATAAGATTAAAGTATGATATGTATATTCACCTGATTTATTTGATGTAATCTTCAGAAACCGGTATAACTCTACTTATATCGTTATTTCAACTATTCCCTCAATTGTATAATGAATACAAGGATAATAATAATTATACTACATTGATAAATAGAGAATGATTTTAAAAAACATCTGAAAGGCAAGCTCAGACTAAGAACTATAACTTTCAACTCATACCATTCTTGCTAGTAAAAAGTCGGTTTTTCACTGAGAAATATTTAATTAATCTTAAAAGATTTCTTAACATTGAAATGTAATTTTTACAATATTAGAAAAGTGTTAAAAACACAAAACATGCTCATGAAATTCAGCTGCCTAGAAAATGTCGAATACCTAGACGGGGCTGCATATTTATTTCTTGACTAAGTGCAATCGTGTAAAATGCAGCAAGAATGTCAGCGTGATTTGAGAATGTTTAATTAATGTGTTGTCCTCAGCGCAGCATTTGCACTCGCATCTATTTGACAAAGGAATTTATCCATTCGAGGTCGCTGAATTTCGATAAAATATACAAATATTAAGGGAATATGAAACTAACCTACTGCTGAAAATTACGTAAACCCAAAACTTTTATTTCGTTATTAATTTTTTATAAATATATTTACTTCACGTAATTATTTCAATCAGAAGAACAACGTGAGGTATAGTATATTTAATTTTCAAAGAACAAACGTTTTTTTTAAATTTTATGTAAACATTGGACATTAATAAATTAATACACACGGTACAAATAGAGTAAATTTGACCACAAATCGCAGCAATTTTACCTATAAATTTAGTTCGTCCCACTTTTAGTACAAACTTCACGGTAATTTTTAACTGACAATTTTTCTATGTAATTAGTCAAATTGACAATCTGTAATTTGAATTATAGTTTTATACATGAAGTTTTATTTACTGCTTGTATTAAAAAAGTACGTAAATTAATTATAATTAATAATTTATAAATATGTATAAAGTATGCATGGTTTTGAAACTCTTTAACTATGAATAAATTATATTATATAACTATGTATAATTATAAATTATAAATTTTTATGGACAGTATAAAATTTTTTTAAATGGTTCTACTGCAATAATATTATATATATTTTCATTTGTCCAATTTTAGTTCTGAATAGAAAAATTTACATAATGGTTATTGAATGTTGCAGCTTGAAACGGCAATATTAAAACTATATTGTGGCAATGAACAATCGTGGGACAGGAAAAATATAAAAAAGTGCTGTTATTAGGTTATATGGCCATTACTGAAAATTACTGAAAGTTGGAAGTGAAAATGACAATGTTAAGACAATATTGTGGTAACTATCCGTCATATTAATATTACTACGTACATCATACAAAAAATGTTATGTTACTCATACACAATATTAACAAACCTAGCGCATCCTAGAAAAAAATATTGGAGCAATATTGCTAAAAGATTGGGTGCTATACGTGATAGCTTATAGAAACTTTTTAACTATGATCAATTAAAGAACCTGAACAATGAATATGACAATATTTAAAGAATAAAATAAATTAAATTATTATAGAATTAAGTTTTCTTATCTTATAGTGTCATATAGAACTAGATTTCTATACATTTTTAAGTCATAAGATTCATATCTTGTTAAAAAGAATATCCTCTAAAGTTTTTTGATTTTAAAATTTATTGTAGAAACGTTTCTGAAACATTACAAAACAAAAATCTCTAAAAGACTTCTTTAAGAAAGCCGAGTGTCAAACCATTTCACAGAGTTTTTCTTATTTAATAGAGAAAGATTTGTGAAAAGTAACCGGAATCATAATATGTATTTATTCAAAATATTTCATAAAATATTCCTAAAATATTCCAGAAATATATTTAGAACTGTATAATATAATTTTTCTTCAAATATCACACAAATATTTTATAAACATTTCGTGAAATATTTCTCGATAAGCTCTCAATATATTTCTTGAAATATATTCTAAACTTGAGTGAAAGATTTTTCAAAATATTTCTTGAAAGAATAGAGAAAATAATAATTCACATATTTTTGCGATATTTCTAGGGAATATATTAAAATATTTCACTGAATATTTCAAGGGAGTATTTCAAAATATTTCAGGGAAATATTTCACTGAAATTTTACATAGTGTAAGGAAACTTTAGAATATAACTCGAATTATATCGTTTTCTTTTAAACAGCATCTATATTTACAAGCTTAAAATTATCCTTTATTAACTATTAGATACCCACGGAAAACGTATATATAAATGTAGCATTAATATAGGGTTGATAAATATGAAAGTGAAAAATTATTAAAATTTGTATAAGCTGACTTATAATGTTTATCTACATAGTCCTCAATTATTGATAAAAAATGTATTTATATTTATAACGTATAATACTAATATTACATACATAATTATCGATAGCAATAAGCTTTAGTAGAATATAAAAAAAGTTGATTCAAAACACCCACCTACCTTAAATAAAAATACACTACAGTTTTTGTATCAGTATATAACAATATACTTTTCTATATTATTAAGTTTAACACTGGTGGGGTAGGGAAGATCTTGTCTTCTAGTGGTTCGAGTGGCAACTGATGATATCGTGAGCGATTTGCAAATATTGCAACGACAGCTTTTATATCATCCAATTACATTATTTGTAAAATAAACAATTGACTAAGCAACAGATTATTATCGCACATTCAAATAAAAGTATTTGTAACGAAAGCAGTCAGTCACTTTAATACCGATGTGCTATATCAGTTTAAGGTGGGACTTCCATGATTTACTGCAAACGTATTTTACAGCTTGTTTTCCCTGTCTTATCAGGTTTCCTGTGCCAATTTTTTTTCGTCATTTAAGATAACATTATACCAAAATTATAACTTTTCCCCCTTTGTTTTTGATTGCTAACATTTTCTTCGCAACTATATATTATAAAAACATATATTTTTCAGAAAGTTTTAATTTTTTAATACCAGTTTATTTAGAGTTCCGCAGGATTTTAGCAAGAATATTTAGCAAGAATAAGCATTTTTACAAATGCTTCTTGCGTCCATAACTTCTACGAAACAATTAAAAAAACCGCTGCCAATTCATTGGCACTTTACTTCCACAAACTAAATAAATTATTCTAATGTGAATTTGTTTATTCTGATACATTAATTTTAAATTGCTAAACCATTTCCACATCCTAATAAATCATCCATACCTATCCACAGCCGATAAATGACTATGAAATACAATACAAATATATAAACAATAAGAATTAAATAAAAATATATTCTAACAAAAATAACAAGTTTGTTATTTTATATTTAATTAAGTTTAATATAATACTTTTGATCCTGGTACTCTTTGAATAAATTTAATACAAATGCATGCTCGATATCTTTGTCACGCGGAAGTGAAGTAACACCAGCATCCAAAACATCAGGGCGACTCAGCAAGACTTCTTGAATTTCAGAAGAATAAACATAATGATAATGGTATCTGATGATACTTTTGTATCTGTCGACTATAAATACCTCACCAATTTCATCCTAGAAACCTATGTCGCTGGAATGTGCCCATACTATACATTAATAATGAATTCGTTATTTTAATCAAAATCAGATTTCTGTTATTCAACACACCATCTTTGTCGATTGTTACCGCAGTGGATAATGGATTGTTATAATAACCAGTAGTCATCGCTGGGCTTTTGATATAAATTTCACCCTGTTCGTTAAGCCCTAAAAGTTTGCCTGTTTCTAAATCGACTATTTTGATTTGAGCGTTGGAATAAAAGTACATCTTCGATTCAGCATTGAAGTACTTTCAAAAGATTGGTTTCATTTTCGCCATTCCTTTAAGAAATAAAGTTGTAATATTTTATCTATGCTAAGTCCTAATATAATGATATAGATGAAAACAAATATACCGTATTCATCGTAAAGGTCTATATGGAGGAAGTCATTGACAAACGGTTTTTGAGATGCTTCACTTAAGTTTGAACCAAGAGTTATAGCTTTAGTCACAAAACTCAACTTATATTTATCAATAACTATGTATTTGCATATGCTGCTCGAATGATCTATGCTATGATCATATCAGTTGTATCTATTATTAAATAAGTAACCTACAAATAAAATGAGTTGAATCTATATTTATTATAGTATTTCTTCTATACAAAAACTAATAAATAATTACTCAACTTGATGATTTTCAACTGGCTGGCAGATATATTCAGCTTCATATTTTTGATAAATAATTGCTTTTGCTTTCCAAAGAACCGATAATAGCATGTACTGTACACCGATTGTCTAGTGCGGAGTCGCACCCCAAAATAAAACAGCATTTTGCTTATTTTCCAGCTTTCTAGGACACATACGATAAGTCATCATAACACCTTTTGGCGGGCCGCGGGTTCCAGATGAAAACAATATACTAGCTAATGCAGATGATAGATTTTCAATCTTTCGAACTGTGAATGACTCTACGTCTATCTTCTTTTATATCTGTATTAAATTCCCTATCACATTTTCATTTTCTAATTTTGCGGCCCTCGTTAATGTATCGAAAGTTTTTGTGTACGTAAATATAACTTTTGGATTTGTTACTTCAATTGCATGTAGCGCTGATTCTAAAGCAAATAATAATTATCGTTACTACACTTCTTTAAGGTGGCTCTAGTAAAATCAAATTTTTCTACAGTTTTGATTTTCATGAATTGATACTAACATATCATATTTTTACTGATATTATGAAGTTATATAAAAATGTTCAGCCATTTTCCTCTCTTAGATTTAAAGTTATCCCAGGAAGTGTGTTAAATTTGAATAAAAATAGGGTTACTATGAAAGTCATCCTGCCGCATATCTAATTTTCGAACCTGGATGAAAATTTTAGGATATGTTCTTTAAAGCATATACAAAAAAGTGTGCATTTTGTTCTGCACTAAAATTGATTATTAATTTTTAAAAAATAAAACACTATCGATTTATACTTTCGGTTAAAAAAACTCTAATTTTGCTATTATTTTACGTACTGCAGCTTTTAATAATAAAATTGATCAAGATAATTTCAAAAACAAAATGCACAATTTTATTCTAAATACTTTGAAGAATATTCTCCTAAAATTTTAGCCGGTTTCATTAATTTTGTGTGCGCCAGGATAATATTAAATTTTAAAAAGAAATTAGAGAAAAAATAGTGTTTCTATCAAACTCACCATAATTTTGGTAAATATTAATGCATAAAAGTAAAACAATGGCGTTAAATCACAAAAAGATCTTCTCGTTAAGCGTTTGTTTTTCATTGAAGAAAAATTAATACCATCATTTTTGGTTCAAAATCACTAGAGAACCACCTTAAAGCGTTAATTGCTTTAATAGTTTATAAGAAAAAATTAAAAAAGTTTTTAAAAAATTATTCGTTACAATAGGCGTTACAACGTTGAATTTATAAGATTCATCAATATATTTTTGATTTATAAGATTTTATAATTTTTATGATATTTTTGTAATATAAATAAATGAATCCGTCGCTCATGAACACAAACAAATTGCAAAATTTAAAAAAAAATGTTTCCGATTTACTCTAGTTGTCGTAGGTGACAAAAAATCGATTTTATTTACAAATAGATTTTTTTCTTTGCGAAAGAAAAAGATCAAGCCTTAAAAATTTTACAGAATATGCTTCTTCATGTTCCTAATCGTTTTGATTTTTCTCAAAAATTTTCCTTCTTATATTTCAGAGATACCAACGATTTGTGTATAACAAAACAAGGGAAATAGGTTGGGGCCTACGGCGACTCAGTCGGTAGAGTGTTGGATTCCCACGCCGGTGACCCGGGTTCAAATCCTAGTCTCTGCCAATTAATACAAGCACCTCTGTAAAAATTACATGTGCTTTGTTTCCAAACACACCGCAGACCCCCGTCGTCGATTAGCACTACATGGGAAAAAAAAGGGAAATAGGTTATTTAAAATTTCGGATCGGAAAAGATAGGTAGTTCTATTCTCCTTCTAATCTATTTGCCATATCATAAATTAAAAAAAATATTTATATGTTTATTTCTACAATTTAACAAGTTGTATATAAGAGAGTCACGTAAACAATAAAATAAATTTTAACTGTAATTTCAGACAGAAGATAGTAAACACTTCTATAATCTCTTTATTTAAATAAATTATTGTAATATATAGTTATAGTTTCATTAATACTACTGCTGAACATATGATTTGGCCATTTCTTTAAGAGCATTCATAGAAACTTTTCCCGAGGAGGTACGCGGTAGCTTGTCCAAAAATTTGACACCTCCCCAAAGTTTCTTGTAATATCCTAATGTAGCAGATAGTTCAACAAGTTCTTCCTCGGTAACCTAAATAAAATGTACATATGTACATTACTTAAACGAGTTTGTTATTTCATATTTAGATACATTTAATGAAATACCTTTGCTCCTGGTACTCTCTGAACAAATGCGATTGCATGTTCGACATCTTCTTCATGCGGAAATGTAGTAACACTGGCATCGAAAACGTCAGGGTGGCTCAGCAGGATATCTCTAATTTCGGAAGGATAAACATGATGATACTGAAATCTAATGACGTTTTTGAATCTGTCGACTATGAATAACTCGCCATTTTCATCGTAGAAACCTATGTCACCGGAATGTAGCCACCCTATAACCAGTAATGAATTAGTTAACAACGAAAATAAAAATTTTATGAGTGGGTTCACAAATCATTAACGAAAAATCAGATCTCCCTTGTTGAACACACCATCTTTATCGATTGTTGCCGAGGTGGTCACTGGATTATTATAATAACCAACAGTCAACCCTGGGCCTTTAAGACAAATTTCACCCTGTTCATTAGACCCTAAAAGTTTGCTTGTTTCTAAATCGACGATTTTGACTTGAACATTAGGAATAAAGTAACCCATTGATGGAGTATTAATGCACTTATAAAAAATTGTACCAATTTCCGTCATTCCTAAAATCAATAAAGTTGTAATATATTATTTATGCTAAGTCCAAGTATAATAAGATATACGGTAAAAAATACGCTTGCAAAGTATTAACATTTTTGTCAATGAATCGTTTGTCAGCGAAGATAGCTGACAAAATTTCTGCAAAATTTACATGAATCTATACATATATAGTCCTTGTTTACAGATAATTATTTGTTAAAAATGTATGATAAATGTCTATTAACATGTTTTGAACAGACGACGCCTGTTAATATTTTTTACCATGTAAATGAAAACAAATTTACCGTATTCTTCTTGAAGTTCAATATGAGGGAAGTCATCGCGAAACTGTTTTATAGTCTTTTCACTTATTTTTGTACCACAGAACAGAATTTTAGTCAGAGAAGTTAACTTATATTTATCAACAAATTTATATTTGCATACGCTGGTTAGGAAACTTGGTTCTGTTATTATAAATGTCACCTGTAAATAAAATACTGTCAATCGATTCTTTTTTGATTACACAAAAACTAACAAACAATTACTTAACTTGATAATTTTCAATTAGCTGACAGATATCTTCAGGCTCATATTTTTGACATATAACTACTTTTGCTTTACGAATAATTGATACTAGCATGTACTCTACACTGATCAGCCAGTATGGAGTCGAATACCAAAGCAAGACATCATTTTGCTTGGTCTCTTTCAATAATGTACGATTTAATATAGATTCATAAGTTATCATTACACCTTTTGGCGGGCCGCTGGTTCCAGACGAAAACCATATACCAGCTAATTCGGATGATGGTTTTTCAATCTTTCGAACTGTAAATGACTGTACGTCTGTTTCTTCTTGCATTTGTATTAAATCCTCTATTGATTCTAAATCTGGATAGTCCTCAAAAGCGATGATTTTTACGTCTTCATTTTCTAATTTTGCGGCCGTCGTTAGTATATCGATAATATTTGTATACGTAAATATAATTTTTGGTTTTGTAATTTTAATTGCATGACGTGCTGATTCTAAAACAGATAATAATATTTCTTGCTACATTTCTTAAAAGTATTTATTGCTTTAGTTATTTTTACCTAAAGTAAAATCGTGATGCCAGGAATTGTGAACTGCACCGACATAGAAAGTAGCATAAAGAACTATATAATTATTCAGACAATTAGGAGAACACAATGTGATTACATCATTTTGTCCTATTCCTTGGTGCTTCAACCAAAGGGCCAAACGAATGCTACTATCTTTCATTTGTGCGAAAGTCATTTGCTTTCCAGATGCATCTTCTACCTATTGAATAGCACGGATGTAGCAGATAATGTTTATATTATAAAACAAAATCATTTTTAAAGTTATTTATCAAATAATAAAAATAGAAATATGAATATTACCCATGCTGCATAATCTGGATTGTCATTGAAAGTATCAAGTAATAATTCACCAATGCTCTTGTTTTGGCAGCCATGATCAACTTCAGCACCTTTTAGAATGTTATTTTGAACAACGCCTTTAAAATTCTATTCATGAAAACGAGAAAGTTAATAAAAGTTTAAAATTCTATAAAATTGAACTATTATTTATTAAGTTAAAATTACTAAAACTTACTTTTTCACTTTGCATCGAAATGTTCATGATGATTATCTCAGGAACTATAGAAACAGATACAAACTAGCGTTATTGCGCAAAACGAAAAAGTTTTTGCATTTGTAGTAACTTTGTTTAAAGTTGACAATAATTGTGTTTATAATGCATCATAATTCAGGGGATGAATGGAAAAAGTATAAGTCGAAAATCAGAATTTTGAGAAAATCGAAAAAATGTTTCTTACTATTTAAACACTAGCTTCAAATTGATGTGATAACGGTGCAGCTCGGAAAATGTCGTTTTGAGAAAAATTAGAAAAAAAATTCTAGTTAAAATTAATTGACATTTTTTGTAATTCAACAGAGTCTTTCAGAACATAATTTTACATTGATTTTGTTAGACAAATATTAAAACTAAATATATGAGCTGAAAAATACAAAATTAATTTCTCGACTTATTCTGTTCTTCCATATATCACATATGTTTTATGCTTTTGTAATGATTTTATTTATACCAATTCTGTCCTAACAAAGAGTACTTTAAGAGTTATTTTATATTAAATGATAAACAGTTAGTGATTTTATAGATTATTCTGTTATTTTGACATATTTTCAATTTTTTGTGCAACTGTTTATACCTCATTTTTTAGTAGAATTATCATTTCCAGCAACTCCTGACTCAATACTTTTAGTTATTTTGAACATTTTTTCATTTAGTTTCTTTGTTAAAACTGAATTCAGCGATAGATTTTGTAATATTTACAGAGAGTTCTAATTCGATATTCTCAATATTTATTTATTTCGGCCTAACTTTTCGCAGGAATTGAAAATATTTCCTTAAACATACGTTTGTGCTATAGCTACTCTTTATCATTGACATATTTTATTAATGAAACTAACTCTTTAACTTAATCTGCTGTTTAAAAACAGCTGGCGCAATAATTTTAAGACTTTTAGTAATCAATAATCTATAGAAAAATGCTAATAATAAAATCTTACTATTTCTTTTCTTGAGTTATACCGTTTTTATATGTGAATAATATCGATTTTTAATAAAATTAAAGTATGATGTGTATATTCATCTGCTGATTTATTTTATGTAAGCTCCGAAAAATCCCGTAGAAGAATACCATGAAATAAGAAAGCAAGTACGTGTGATTTACAGAAACAAGAAGCGCGAGTATCAGAAAAATGAAATTAGAAAAATAGAAACTAATAGTAGGGAAAATAACCCGCGCGAGATGTACAAAGGAATAAACGCTATTAGGAAGGGTTTTCAGAGTAGATCGCAGTTAATGAAAGATAAGGACGGGAACCTCGTGACAAGCGAAAATGAACTATTGAAATTATGGAAAGATTATTTCGATAAGTTATTAAACGTGCATGAAAACTCCGAGGAAATGGGAGACGAAATCCACACTGCTGAACTCCATATGGACGAAACGACCTACAAAGAAGTAGAGGCCGCGATCAAAAAGCTAAAAAACAATAAGGCCGCAGGAAACGATTCTATACCAGCTGAACTACTTAAATATGGAGGCACCGCGCTTACATCTAAAATTTTTTATCTAATATGTGCTATTTGGAGAAATGAAACAATACCAGAAAATTGGAAAGAATCCATCATCATACCGATCTTTAAAACGGGAGATAAAACAGACTGCAATAACTACCGGGGAATCTCACTTTTAGCTACCTGCTACAAAGTTCTGTCAAACGTAATACAGGCCAGACTCACACCATTCGCGGAAGATATAATAGGAGATTATCAGTGTGGATTCCGGCGCAACAGGTCAACGAGCGATCAAATGTTTACCATAAGACAATTATTAGAGAAAAAGTGGGAATATTGCGAAACTATACATAATTTGTACGCGTCACCAAATATTAACAGAATAATAAAATCACGGAGACTAAGATGGGCAGAGCACGTGGCAAGAATGGGCGATGATCGTACAGCAGCGCGCATAATGAAAGGAAAACCGAAAGCAACGCGACCTCTTGGTAGACCTAGACGCAGATGGGAGGATAACGTAAAATCAGACGTAACTGAAATTGGGCGGGAAGGCGCGAAATGGATGGGGTTGGCACAAAATAGGGAAACGTGGAAGGCTTGCGTAGATGAGGCGATGAACTTTCGAGTTCGAAATGCCATTTAAAAAAAAAAAAAAAAAAGCTCCGAAAAAACGGTATAACTTTACTTATATCTTTATTCCAACCATTCACTCAAATGTATAATGAATACATGGATATAAATAATTATACTATATTGATAAATAGTGAATGATTGTTAAAAATTCTGAAATGCAAGCCCAGACTAAGAACTATAACTTTCAACTTATACCATTCTTGCTGATAAAAAGTCGTTTTCACACTATAGAAATATTTAACTAAACTTATAATATTTCTTTACATTGAAATGTAATTTTTACAATATTAGAAAAGAAAAATTTCAAAGAGAAATTTTTATTTTCATCAAATTTTTTTTGCCATTTTTAAAGAAAAACATGTTATATAACTTGGGGAGCTTGAATAAGCCGTGTGTGTGTGCATGTGTGTGTAGATGTGCATGTGTGTGTGTGCGAGCGTGTGAGTGTGCATGTGCTTGTGTGTTGGTGTGAGTATGTGTGTGTTTGAGTGTGTTTGTGTGTGTTTGTATATGCGTGTGTGTGTCTGTATGTGACTGTGTGTGGGGTATGTCTGTGTGTATATGTGTTTGGCTGTGTGTGGGGATATGCCTGTGTATATTGTCCTGTGTACTTGTCATAAACATGTACGTTTTCATAAAGTTGACGTAATTTCCTTTCAATTGATATATCTTATAATATCTGTAAACTTATTTTCGTGAAATAATAACAAAATATTAGTTTAAAAAAATTGTAAATGCGAGAAAGTTTTTTTTTTATTTTATACGTTAAGCTTTTAAAAAATATGTAGGTTTTTATAAAGTAGGTGTCATTACAAACAACAAACACATATGCGTACAGGCACAGGCACACGCATACGCACATACGTACATACATACGCACGTGCGCACACACGCACATGCACACGCATGCACACACACACATACAGACATAACAGACATTTTTAAAGTAGTATATTACGCATCTAGGGAGGTAAAGAATTGGCGAGTCCATATCACGTGTAAATCGCCTTTAGCTCGGGTGGCAAGCACGTACTATGTGGTCGCCATTTTACCTCCCATGGTGCGTAATATTTTTCTTTACACCAGCACCGAAAATATACATTTCTCTCCAGGCGCCTGGGAGGAAAAGTGGTACTTTCGGTGAAGGTGTGGGAAAAAACATATTTTCTGACTAATGCATTGCTATAATAATTAGATATCTAATTGGTATCCATCAGGGCTGTTAATTTTACCTAATACAATAATATACAACAGTTGCCGGCGAAGTAGCAACGGGTAACAGCTAGTAGTACATAAAGATTTACTAAATATTTCAAGGGAGTATTTCAAAACATTTCACGGAAATACTTCAAGGGAATATTTCGAAATATTTCACTGAAATTTTTCATGTTGTAAGAAAACTTTAGGATATAAAACGAATTATACCGTCTTTTAGACACGACCGCTCCAAGGGAGAGCCTTATATTTTCGTCATAACAAAAAGTGTAATAGCTTAAACACTAACAAATTATTGCAAAAAAACATGTTTTAACACTATAGGAACACATTTCAAGCACTCTTTTAAATGTATATATGGATGTATGTATGGATGTAATCAAGTTCCTCGATCAACTCAGCAATACCACGATCAAACCGACTGAGACTTAAAGAGCTTACTTGTATCATCATAATAAGTAAAAGTATCTATTTCTTTATTATGTTTTTATAAAATTTTGCACAGTGAAATTGTAGAACTCAAAAGAATATAACTTTCTTGAAAATCGAAAGATAAAGTGCAAAAAGGTATGAAAAATCAATTTTTAGGTCACAATTGGATTATAACACATTACGCAAAAAAATTTCACGGTAAAATTATAGATCTGAAAGAACAAAACTTTTTTCTATTTAACATTTTTTCTTCAATTGTATTTATATGCATATATTGTTCTTTTTTATTTTATTTTTATATTATTAAATATATTGCTTTAAATATTCAAAATTTATAGTATACATTAGTTTTTTTAAGATGTCAAACCATCAGGGATCAATAAAAATGATAGGCGAGTGCGAAGTGCGAGCGTCGGCGGTTGTGCCTTACATGCAAGAAGCGAGCAAGCGAACGATGCTAGGCGCGGAGATTCAGGACCCCGGAGAACTTGCATATAAATGTACCATTAATATGGGGTTAATAAATATGAAAGTGAAAAAATATTAAAATTGTCATAAGTCAATTTATACCATTTTCAAGTTAACTTACACAGTCCCCTAATTGTTGATAAAAAAAATTATAATATATAATACTAATTATATAATTATCGATATTAAGAAGTTTTAGAGGAATAGAAAACAAGTCGATTCAGAACACCCACCTACCTTAAATAAAAATACACTACAGCTTTTGTAGCAGTATGTAATAATATACTTTACTATATTATTAAGTTTAACAATGGCGGCGTACGGAAGAACATTTTCAAGCATTGCGACGTCAACTTTAATATCATACAATTACGTTATTTGTAAAATCAACAATTGATTGAGTAACACATTATTATCGCACATTCGAATAAAAGGATTTGTAACCCAAACAGTGTATTACTTTAATACCGATCTGCTATATTAGTTTAAGGTGAGACTTCAATGATTTTCTACAAACTTATTTTACAGCTTGTTTTGCCCGTCTTACCAGGTTTCCTGTTCCAATCTCTTTTCGTCATTTAAAATAACATTATACCAATTTTTCTAACTTTTCTCCCTTTTGTTTTGTTTGCCCAAATTTTTTTTACAACTATATATAGTAAAAGATATATTTTTCACAAAGTCAAAGTCTTAATATTTCAAAATTAGATTTTTAAAGTTATGCAGGATTCTGTGATAATATTTAGCAAAAATGAGCTTTTTCATAAATGCGTCTTGCGTCCATAACTTTCACGAACCAATTGAAAACCCGCTTCTAATTCATTGATACTAAGCTTCCTCAAAGTAAATAATTTGTTCCAATGTGAATTTATTTATTCTAATAAAAACCACTAGGTACTAAAGAAATTCCATTAAAGAAATTCTTTATAATTAATAATACATTAATTATAAATTGCTATATGGGCAAATCTCTGGAACCTTTAACCTTACTGTTATTGATCTTTCACAAACATATTTTAT
This sequence comes from Gastracanthus pulcherrimus, assembly GCA_949152435.1. Classification (NCBI taxonomy): domain Eukaryota; kingdom Metazoa; phylum Arthropoda; class Insecta; order Hymenoptera; family Pteromalidae; genus Gastracanthus; species Gastracanthus pulcherrimus. Next base: position 181,356,957 of record OX424575.1, read on the forward strand.
ATTTTATTTTATATTCTTGAAGTACAAATATATTATCTCATATATTTGTGTATGAAGTTTCTGTTATTAATTGATTATAATTTCATACCGAACATGTAAAATGTCAATTTTTCACATGTTATTTTCCCGGCTTCGGATACGAACTGATATTTATGATATTTTCGTACTACTTAAGAACAAAAAGATATAAGCATCCAAATCATGTTATAAATTTTTCATATTGCGACCGAAACATGCATAGTAATTTAAAAATTATTACCTAAAATATTTTTAATGCTGATTCGAGGGTATTCATTCTGAAGCTACGGGCACATTGAAGATGTGCTTGTTTTATTTTTATGTAAAGTACAATGTTTTCGGGTTTCTATAAGGATTTTAGAAGGATACAATGAAACAATTGAACAAGAAAATGTCGCATACCAAACGTTCATGCACACTGCCAGAGTTTATTAAAATGTGTCAAGTAAGTCATTAATACATAATATTTAACTAAATTTATAAGTCGAATGCAGCCCTATGTGTAAATAATGCATATTTATAAAGAAATATAATAAAAAAGGTTTGGTCGCGTCCGCAACGCGTGGATTAGTAATCGTTCGCAATATATTGCAGTCGTTCACGCGCTTTTGTTTATATATTACTACATCGTTGCGTTTAAAATACAGCAATTTATTTAAAGCTATGTAAATAATAGGGTCTTTATTGGATCTTTTGTTGTCTACGCGATGGACCTAGTGGTTTTTAATTTTATTTATGCAAAGTCCCAAATATAACAATATTTTACTGTTAATAAAATAATTAAAAGTTTGAATGTTTACATCTATTGTTATAAATAAATAATTTAATATTTATTATTTTCTAAATCCATGACTTTTCAAATAATAAAAAAGGTTTTATATACGTATTAAATAATTTCAATACAAAAAACCTTCGCAGTACGTACGAGAAAAGTTTCATTTTTATATAATTAAAATAGTTTAATAATAGAAATAGTACTAAAATATAATTACTTTTGAAATCTGATTCAATATTTCCTATTTTATAAAGAATAATATATTGAGTATGGAGTTTATCAAACAATAAAGTTATTCATAAAATAAAAGTAAAAAATTGTTGAATTCCTATACTAATAACCTGCGTAGTGACTGGTCTCCGTTGATGCTGTATAGTTGAATGAAAAAGTGATAAAATTCTTGTTTAGGGTCACACTGACACCTGTCCGTATTAACGGGAGTTTTTTTGTTATAAAAAATTTAAATAATAAACGTATCAATGCGTAACAACGCCTTTTCACATATTACTTATTACATTTGCACAATCGTTGTTATGACCAAAGGCAACAAGAGCCAAGCATCTCGGCAAGAAAATGAAATAAACACTCGAGCAACCTGTGCACAATCAACGCAACGAACATTCGTTAATTTCTTTTTATATTTCCCGACATAGGCCCGCCAGTGTAAGGAATGTAACCGAGCAGAAAGGTCGCGTGACAAAAAATCTAGACTCCTATGAACACTTCGTGCAGTGAGTGTATGTGCAGATATCAAATCGTGAAGCAACGGACCTCGAAAATTCACATCCATAAAATTTGAGTACCCCTTTATTACTACTTTTCTTTAATAAAAATTACTCGGCAGGTCAAAAAAATGAGATCGACCGCTCGCAAATCGTACGCCCGCCATTTCTAGAAGGGGGGGGGGGGGAGCACCAGCGCACATTACCCTCCTCTCCTCATACGTATTCCCTGTTCTACACCACATTTAAAAAACAAAGCAAAAACTAGAAGAAGAACCGTATGAGTGATGAACCTACACCGGATCAACCACCAGATCCAATGAGGCGTATCATCGCCTGATTTAACACCTAATCCAAATGGTCGAGTCATCCACGAACAAAAGTTATGAATTCTTCTCTGGGAAAAAATAATACCGGACGCAAATGTCTCCGGCCATTTGGATGTCCGGGGTGGGACTATCGGACTAGAAACTTGCAATACAACCATAGTGGAGTTACGGGTGGGCACGTGAAACATGCGCAGTTTAGCTCAAAACTGGCAATTAGAGGTACTTACTAAGAGATCAGCTCCGCTGGCTTAAAAAAATTAACGGGCGTTCGGCTTTCGATGCGTTGCTGAATCTGGCTCTCGGATGTTTATTCACTTCCTCGCAGTGATTTTTGGCTCGTGTTGCCTTTGTTCACATTCGTAATAAATAATGATTGAAAAGTCGTTGTTAGTTTTCTGGAAAATAAAGTCAAATAAACGCGGAGTTACGTGAATTTCAAATTACATAATTTTAAATTATCGGTAGGGTATACAATGAATTAAAAATGGAATAGCGCATAGAAAAACTCGCATATCTTTAAATGAGTAGAAAGATAAAAATTAGAGTTATCAGAGTGATATAATTTTAACTAAAGTAGGATTAAAATGATATGGATAAAAAATAAAATATCGTAGATTAAATCACAAGTGAAGTATCATATACAATATTATAAATATATACAGGCATGAATTTGATAAGGAGAGGTTCCCAAAATAAAACTAATTTCCTAAAGGACGAATACGGGAACCTTATAACGGATACAAATGGGCTACTAAAAAGATGGAAAAACTACTTTGACGAGCTCCTAAATGTACACGAACAACAAACCGCTTCAGACTATAACGAAATCCACACTACTGAACCACACATTGAACAACCTACCCTAGTCGAGGTCGGTAAGCCAATCAATAAATTAAAAATAATAGATCCCCAGGAATAGCCATTTGCGAGCCGAATTATTTAAACAAGGAGGGGAACCACTTAATGAAATAATTCATAATTTTATTTGCGCTATATGGAGGAAAGAAATAATGCCTAAAGATTGGAGAGACTTAATTGTAGTTCCAATACATAGAAACGGAGATGGAACAAACTGTAATAATTATAGGGGCATTTCACTGATCTATACATGCTACAAGATTATTTCTGATGTATTACTAGCTAAACTTACGCCGCTTGCGGAGGAAATACTAAAATGAAAAACTAAAATAAAATGTAGAAAAAAGTTTAGATAAAAGGGACTCTTACTCACTTTCAATATTACATACCATATTTACTAGGAAATATAAGATTTTACCAACCTAAATCACTCTAGACTGTATACGCACAGCTGGATAAAGTGTACAAATGTTGAAATATATATGTACGTATTATTACTAGGATAATTTTTTTATAGTAAAGAATAGTTTACACAAATTTCTACAAAGTAATTATAACTATTTTGTAATTTTCACTTTATTCGATGAAGTAATGTAGACTTTAATAGCATGTCTTCGATGACTGATATTCTAGTGATTGAATTCAAATTTCAGTATTTTTAAATTTCCTGCGCAGTGAATTTTTATCAATGTACTTACTTTGAGATTATATTTAGATAAGTATATATTACAAAGTTATGAAAAGATATAAGTGAATATTAAATTTCATCTTCAATTAAAAATGGCTGTACAAAAAAATACCAATATTTGTGACATAATAATATAATCTTATCAAAAACGTCCTGCAGATATCTACTAACTGACCTGAAATAAGGGGTAAATATCTAAAGAAATAATTCTTCTCGCGTACTGGATAAAATCAAAACTGAGTACTTATCTGACTTCGTAATCGTTGAACAATTTAAGTAGACTTCATAATCTTAAGTACAGATATACGAATATGGAAAAAGCCAAATTTGTCTCAACGTAATCACCTGAAATAATAAAAACTGCTGCTAATTTATTGGCACTTAGCTTCCTCAAACCTTATAAATTGTTCCAATATGAGATTATGCATTCTATTTAATTCTGTGCTGAAAAATTAAAATTGACAAGAACATATACTTTTTAATATATTGAGATGGGGCCTGCGGCGGCTCAGTCGGTAGAGTGTCGGATTCCCACGCCGGTGACCCGGGTTCGAATCCTAGTCTCTGCCGATTGATACAAGCACCACATGTAAAAATTACATGTGCTTTGTTTACAAACACACCGCAGACCTCCGTCGTCGATTAGCACCACATGGAAGCACAAACATGGCGACGTTAAAAAAAAAAAAATATATATATATATATTGAGATATATATATATATATATATATATATATATATATATATATATATATATATATATATATATATATATATATATAATTTTGTAATTTAAACTTATGCAAAAGTATTGCATAGATTATAAAAAAATATTTAATTTATACCACAGAAAATTAAATATCTTTTGCATATTAAGTAACATTTTTTAATTGATAATAATAAAGTTTGCAGTACTACAATTGAAGGGCTGGATGCAATAAGAGGACTAGCGCTCGAAATCGCCACCTCATGGTGAAAAAAACGCAACACAATGGTGTGAGAATCAAACGCTTTTATTGGGATTGCTGGTATTGACGCCATGCCCTACTCTTTGCCACCATCTTGGGCCTAACAGCCAATTGGATGCAGAATACAGTAGAATACCTGGTTGGTCTCCTACTGTACCATGTATCTGATTTGCTGTTTCTCCCAAGATGGATGCAAAGAGTCGGGCAACGACGTCATGACTACTAATCCCAATACGGACAGACAGTGATTTTCTTCAAATAATAAATAAATTACAACTTGAGTCCTGTTTTATATAAAGAAATTTTTCTACAGGATATTGCTCATCGAAAGAAGCCTTTTATTTACAGTAAGACTAATGAATAAAGTGTTTATTTCCAAAAGAATGTATATCTAATTTACCGTAAGGGCGATATTTGCATGTTCTATTGTCCGACTATGAACCTTAAGATAAAATTGAAATATTTTGCGAATTAAAATTATTTAAACATTGAAAAAACTATTGTAGATTAATGCACTAGTTAAATACTATTGTATATAACATTCATAATTAAGTCAAGCGAATAAACAAAATCACAATCAATTATTTTAATGTAATTTATTTACAACTAACATATTAAGAATTATGAAATTATAATTAGACAAAATAGATAACTAAATTTCTTTTATGTGACATATCATCTTGTCTTAACCTCTATGGAAGTTAATCACGGCGATAAATTAATTATTTTAACGTTTTACTAGAAAAATATTTCAATTTTGAGAAAATATCTCTATGGTAAGTTATTGCTTTTAATTAGGACAACAATGTCCCATAGAGATATTTACTCAAAATAGAAAATTAAATGGAAAAAGTGGGTCCTCGTAATTATCGGTGACGGGTGGGTTTAACATCCCCTTAAGGTTTCCTAGTCTGACAGTATGTCATGCGAATATCGCCCTTGCGGTAAACTAGATAGACATTCTTTTGGAAATAAACACTTCATTAGTCTTACGAAATCAGTGTAATGCGAATGTGTATATAAGTGCATGTGTAAGCGTAAGTGCGTGTGTGTGTGATTAACAGTACAGAGCAGTTGAGTGCGAATCTATTTATAGATATGGAGAGTGGAGAGGTGGTAAGATTAGGTGTGCATGTGAACAGGTATGCGAAACAATAGGTGAGAACGGCTGGAAGGTGTGTGAGTATATGAGGAATTCCACAAGAAATTTGCATTTAGACGGTTCAAAAAATAATAAAAAAAAGTTGAGGCACATCTCTGCAATCATTCTTATCTCGTTCTATAGGTCATATAATATATGTGAAAAATGTCCAACACACAAAACAGACAATGTCATTTTTTATAAACCTATATCAAATTCTCTTATGTGAATTTAACATGGGAATTATGGACTAAAAATGGTCATTATTGACCATTACTTCATTCGCTATCATTACCATCATTCACCAATTACTTGGCTTTTGAGGGTGCAAACATTATTTTCACGCAATAGAATATAAAGTAGAGACAATATCAAAAGTTATAAACGATTTAAGATAGTAAATAAGCACGAAAAAATCGTTAAATTTCATGATTTTTCATTTTTGACCATTATTCCACGATTTATCGCGTTTATTCACTATCTTTGATCACTCAGAACTTTTGATATTGTTAATATTTTTAAACGCGGTACGTCTCAAATTAAAGTTCTTTTTCTGTACTTTATATTTAGTTGCGTGAAAAAATTGTGTGCACATCAAAAGCTAAGTAATTGTTATATCAATGATGACCATTTTTAGTCGATAATTCCCATGTTAAATTCCCATAAGAGAAATTGATATACGTTTTAAAAAAATGACATTGTGTTGAAATGCAGATGTTTTAATATCTGCACTTCATAAACATCTATATACCTATAGACATCATCAATAAAATATACTCTTAAGGATAAGTAGTGTATTCTTTTTAATAAAAAATATTAATAAATAAAAAATGCCTAAAAAAATTTTCGTGTAGAGATATACTGAAAATTATTTGAATTAAATTTTAAGATTATTTCTGACTGGCAATACTTATAAGGACGTGTATCGAATGAGCCAATTGTAGCATTACTTTATTAAATCTCAAACTCGATTTTTCAGGATTTCTCTTTGAGAAAGCATTCTTCTAAAGCAATTAGCAGCGTCTTCTTTTATCAGATTCAGTTCTGGTACTAGACACTTTTGAAACTTAAAAAATGACTGGTTTAGGTACCCGTGAAAATCAGACTACCAGAATAAATAAAAGTATCTCGAAAAAGTAAGACGGCTAAAAATCGCGAAACTTGCTAGTCTTCATGGGAAAATCATAACAAGGGCTAATCGACGGAAACGCAGCACACGAGTCTTCGCAAGGACCATCGATATACTCTGTCATAGTCTTCGAACAGTAACTATCTGTTCGCCAAATAAATTTATCTTTACAACTTCTCAAACTATTCCCTTTCATACACATTTAAGCAAGTGCAATTTATTTCTTAACTTTACAATCCCAACATAAAAAATTGTACAGTACTTATGAATTTTCACCTTTTCAGAATCAAACACCGTTTTGCTCCCACAAAGCAAACCATTTCCCGTGCAGCAGTTCCAAAGAAACAGCCTCGGCCAAACGCGCAGCAGCTATACGCAAAAATGACGAGGGCCGAAGCTGCGCGCAGCAGAGCGCCCGTAAAGAACGCCGACGCAAGAGGAGGAAAAAGAGCCTCGCTCCGAGTATGTGTGTGTGCGCGCGCGGGTTCACCGGGTGAGGTTTTTCAAATGAGCGCGCATCGGATAAGTGAGAAGAGCAGCGGCGGCATCCCTCGCGCTTGGCCGCGATCCAAGACGCCGCGCAATCGATACGCCGCGCGCGGCGCGGAGAACTTTATACCACTGGGCGCCAGCGGCAGTGGAGCTTTGCGCGAACAATGGGCGCCCGGCGAGTAGTCGATGATATCCCAGAGCCACGCGGCGTTAATTTATTCGACGCGCACTCGCGCCGCTCTGCGTCTGAACACACTCGGGGTGTATCTACTGGAGAGAGTGTGGCTGCAAGTGTGGATGTGGCTCAGAGGAAATATAATCGAAATTTGAGTGTTTGCAGTCGAGGGAAATTTGTTAAATGACACTCAATAAGACTTTCGTATTGAGTGTAAGTTGGCGCAAAAGTAAACACTCGATTTGAGTGTTACCTTTAACTAGAGTGTAGCGTAACTCTTGTAGTTGAGAGTTATTCTCAAGTGGAGGGTTACGCTTAACTTGAGCATTGCTTTGAGTATCATTCTCAGAGATTGGTCTGAGAGCAATTCAAGTGGAAGGAAACTCTCGAAGTGCCTCAGGCTCTAACTGAATCATCGTAGCTACTTAAGATCAGTCAACAAAAATGAAAGTATATATTATATATATTAGAAAATTGAGTATTATACACAGTATTGAGCGTTATTCTCACATTTGAGAATAAGCACTGATAATTTGAAAGTTAACTCTCAATACGTAAGTGTTACTCTCAATTTTTGAAAGTAAACATTAACTTTTAAAGTTAACCCTCTATTTTGAAGAGTAACTACACTCTTACTTTTGAGAGTTAACTCTCAATTTTTTGGGGTAAATATTTAAAAGTAAATGTCCACTTTTGAATATTAACTCTCGAGCTCGAGTGTAAACACTCAAAATAAAGGATAACACACACACAAAAGAAAGGGTAAAACACTCCAAACAAAGGGTAAAATACTCAAAATAAACGGTAAAATACTCAATACTTAAAGTACACTCTCAATATTGAGACTAATCACTCAATATTGAGAGTAAACACTTATTATTGAGAAGAACCGCTCAATATTGAAAATAAACGTTGAATTTTTTAGTTTTATTTGAAAGTGTATGGTTCTCCATGAAACTGCAAAGGATTTATGGATTAATTTGCCTTTAACCAATGTTAATACTATATTTTGCGCAAGATATTAAATAATTTTTTTCATTTTTATGAATATAGTAAAAATTGGTGTCGCGTGATGATGTTTATAAAGGTCACGAAAAAATATTTTTTGTTCGTGTCACGACTCAGATGGAACAAAGGTTTACATCATTTTGAAAAAATAGATTATACTCAGAATGTATGTAAGAACAATGACCATGTCAGGTATATGCTAGATTAAAATATGATCGATGTAAACATGTTCAGATCACGATAAACATAGATTTAATAAAAATACCTTCTTAACTTACGGGAAAGTGTTGAAAAATTCCCTTAAAGACAATTTTGGATACTTTCTACTTCAGTATCCCTTTACTGCAGGGTACTTTTCACCACTATCCCCTGGGTTGAGAAGGAGAAACTAATTTATTTTAAATTTGTGTATTTTTTGTGATCTAAATAAACTATGAAAGAACAGCACTTAGAGCACTTATAGGGAAACCGACAAGCTCAAGACCCTCAGGTAGACCACGACGAAGATTAGAGAGCAATATTAAATGGATCTATGGGAAATATGATGCTTATGAGAAGTATTGGTTGAAATTTTCAAAGAACACAGAGAGATGGCGTAACTGAGTGCACAAAGCTATGGTCTACAAAGCTCTTGACAGCTAGTCCCAATTACAACTAGTTTTGGTGGCTCTGGTAATGATGCAAGCAGGACTGCAGCTGACATATAGGTTATGAAAGTTGTGGTCTTGTAGGCTGTATTACTGCTAAATAACTACTAACCTGCTAAATAGCCTAACCATTACTACTTGGCCAATATAATAATAATAATAATAATACTTATCATAGACCAGCCGTAGACATTGTACATTTACTATGTTTTCTATATTTATCAAAAGAGTTTAGATTTTTATTTTAATGCAATCGAATGATACTTTACGTTAAAAGTTTTGATTTAAAAAAGACATTTGCATTGTTATCAAATTTCATAATTAGAAAATCACTTTTTAGATAACAATGATTTTATCTCAATTTGGAGTGCTTCGCTCGATCGATTATTCTGAAATACAATGGCTTGTAAAGTCGGTCTGACGCATGCTCTTCTTTGTATTTACTGCGATTATTTATTGATTCGTCTCCCCTACAGTTCATAATTTAGATTTCTGTATAGGTAAATGTATCAATGACTGCAATATCAATTTTCTAAGCGATAGTTATGTTGAATTTGGCTAATATCAAAGTAGAAACTACGACTGTAGGTAGTATGAAACGTAAATATGTATACACGTTTTAATTATTATCCGCTATTCAAAGCTGCGTATTGAAAGCAGATTATTCCGCAGTCTGTATAGTCTGCAAATATTTGAAGATTGGAATCTCGGCTTTTAGAATTCACCGCCGATAATGGCGGTAAAATTAAAACAGCAAATGATCATCACTAGTTATGCGACCTTTCTTCATTCGTATTCAAAAATAATTCACTTATTCAATTTTAGAAGCTGAAAAAATGTTATCTCTGATTCATGCGATATTAAATGAGCACACTAAAAACTAATCTTATTAAAAAGCATACATTCTATCTCTTCTAATGCTTTTCATTTTTACAATTATTAACCAAAGTTCATGTAAATTTCAAGGAATTCAATTTTATCACACCAAAAACACACAGTAATATATATGTAGGCTACAATACAAACAAATGAATAAAAAGTTTCAAATTACACTGCACTCTCTCCTTGAATTACTGCGCCCAGTCAAAATATATCAACATGGATACAGAAATCGTGCAAAAAAAATGAAAAATCACATCGATATATCAGAGACAGAAATTGCCGTTTTGAAATTCAGACCACCGCGTGATTTGTATCGCAGATAGCGTGCGAATAAAAATTAGTCGTTCTCGCTTGCTCCACTTGCGCCTTTTTATCCCTACAAATGAATCCTATCGGTCATACAGCCGCAGCGGCCGCAGCAGCAGCTCCGGCAGAACAGGTAATTCTGGCTGGAGCAGTTTCACGGCTTTTCCTCTGGCATCAAGCGCCGCGCGCACTCCTTTATTTTCGAATCCGATTAAAAATGATTAACGCGAATGAAGCATAATAAAAGTAGGAAATGCAAAACGGCCAGGCGTACCGAGTGGAACTCGTTTTCACTTTACGCGCGTGTGCAGCGGTAGCAGCTAGTCGGAGTCGCACGATCTTGGCGCGCTCGGGAGTTGAAGATTTTTGCGAGAAAATCGAAAGCTACTCGCGCGCGCCGCGCAGCGAAAAAAAAGCCGAGCTAGTACTGGTTAGACACTTACGTAAGTGCAGCGTGCGTCGCGCACTTAGATGCGGTGCCCCACGCGAATTTCGCCTTGAGCACATGGCGTGTGTCTGTATGTGTGTGTGTGTGTGTAATGCGTGCGAGCGAGGCAACCTCGCCTCGAAGCGTATTTTCCGCGAGCTTGTAAATTAGACTCTGTCACTTTGGGAATTTCGACGCGATCCAATTTCAAGCTGTGGCGTAGCTTTAAGGGTTCGTTCATAGTGAAGTACCAGGGACTGATTGGGTTTAAACTTGATCTGAGGCCTGATCCAACCAGGCCAAACTAAGCCTAATATTACCGTACTCATAACACAATATGTTTTGTCGGTGTCGTGAGCTTTGATGAGAACACTGGATGTTAGAAACATCTGGTCGATTTGTTTAAATTCTTTTAAAGTGCGTCAAGTTAATTAGATCGAATGCTCGTTCTCGCCGACCTCAGTGAAGAATTTAAAAAAATTCAAACAAGTTCGATTATATGTTTCTAACGTCGAGTGTATATTGCTCAAAAACTTGAAAAATAAAATAAAAGATGGGCTATATTTATTTAATTTAGTAACTTTATAATTAGCACTTGATTTTATGTTGACATTTATTAATGCCAGATTTACGAAATACAGAATTTTATTCTAGTTCAAAAAGAATATGCAAACAGTATTTTAATTAAACCAGCATAAATGTAAATACATTTGATTAACATATAAAAAGTTGTACCACGGTGCAATTTACATACACAACCTATTGGGCCCGTTCTTATATTACGTAAGGGTTTCTTTCTTGAAAATTTTGAACCCCCCCCCCTCTACTGTACGTAAGATATTTTTATTGATTGTCCTATATGTTTATTATACACCGTAAGAATAATAAAGACCCGCCCTCCTCTCGTAGAACCTTACGTAATTTATGGATGGTCCCTTAGCGTAAGATGACTTGTAATTGTTACTTAATGACTTAAAGACAAATTACGTCACGATGCTTTTGATAATTTTTTATTTTCCCTCCTCCCCTCATGTTACGTATTTTTACTGATTTTCCTATATCTTTAGTACACACAATAATAGCATACAATAATAATATTTATAAATTGATTAATACACAGTAGAATATTTAGATTACAAAAAACTTATTTAACAGGGATACAATTTCCAATTTTCGTGGAAAATTGCCCATATATCAAGAGTCCACTGTTATGATATTACATTTAACAAGGCCTGTGACGTTGACAAAACATATCCTGACAAGTCAGATATTTAATGCGTTTCATTAGGTATAATAAAGTCAAATCAGATTCATCCCCAATCAGTTCCATCTTTTGTATTTCACTATGAATGGACCCTAACTATAGTAGTAGCACAGCGCGCATTATTCAAATGAAAAGTCGTTTAATCGGAGCGCGCGCGCGCCTGGCATTTGAAGCCTGTCTACCTCCTTTGCATTAAATTTGAGTTAGTCCTGGTCGGATCGACGATTCCAAAATAGGAATTTCTTTAGTTCGCTTTGGAGAGTGATTAAATGGCGGAGGTATTTATCAATTCTCTTAACGATCGAAAGTAACCTGATATAAGGATTTCCAGTGACACCGAAGGACTAATTATTATGAAACAAAGGAGCGCTGCTACCGCGCGCCGCTGCGTCGAAATTGATTGCGACAGCTCAATGGAGTTGTACGGTATTCAGTAAATTTTCTCGACGACTAGTGACGCTGCTCGCAATAGAGAAAAAAAGTTATAATTAAACTTGAATATCTGCAATTGATTGGGCTATTTGAGCGGATAAAAAAGTATTACACGAGTCAATTAATTACGTTGAGGTGGATGTTGCATAATAAGAATGAATACAAAAAAAATAACTTTTAGTATAAAGATTGTTATTATGATTAAGGAAACTAGGCAGTCATTATTGTTTAAAAAAAACTATATATATATTTATTTATATCGCGTATAATATTCTAATATTAAAAAGTTAATATCAATACATTAATATATATACACCGAAATGTGTAAAATGACGTCACACTGTAATGAATATTTTCGAATTTTCTCTGGTTTTGAAAAATATGTCTTTCCGTTTTATTTTTAAATCCACAAGTCGTGGCTTTTAATAACGCACTTACAAACAGCTTTCTGATCAACGATATCATAATTGTCTTTAGATTCTTTTAACAATTTCTGCAGAAAAGTACAATTCCGTAGAAGAAATTGCAGCTTGAAACATTAAAATATCTCACTTTTCAAGTTCTTTATATCAGGGCAGAACCAGAAGTAAATGTTGAAACATTCATCAACGTGTCATGTCACTTTATACATATATATACCTATATAATACACTTATGTCAATTTTGTTTCCTAGACATGTGATACCATTAAACATTACGTAATTACGTAAAAAGACACATCACAATTCGCATTCATATTCAAAATAAACTCATAAAAAAGATCTTCCAACATGAACAACCACGATCCATCCCCGCAACAATACCAAAAGAAACGAAAAATAAACCACAAAGTAATAAAAAAAATAATCCTCGCCGCTTTACGACACGACACATCCGAAGCTCGAATGATCGATTCGAGCGTTTACCCGCTCGGTCATCGCGGCGCGTCTTTGCCCGGGCGCTTTTTCCGGTGTTTACTTGCACGCGCGCGCGAGAGAGAGAGAGAGAGAGAGAGAGTGGGGGAGGGGGCAGACATCATACTCAGGAGCCTCGGCGCGCACTATTATCGAAAAGCCATTATCAAAGTAGCCAAGATAGCCGAGCCATAAAAAACGCGGAAGAATAAGACGAAGAAGAGGAAGGAGAGGAAAAGTGTGGAGCCTATATATATGTAGTAAATGTACCCGCAGACGGATTCTTCTCTTATGGACTGTCCACATAAGGATAAACTTGGGTTGGACTGTACTTTGTTGTGTTGTGCAGCTGTTTAATAGATATTGACTTTATTTATTTAGAATTTTTAATAAATTAATTACTTTGATAAAATATAGATAATTAAATAAATAAATAAAAGCAAAAACGGTATCTAGTGAGGTAATGAAAGAATTGGAATTAATGATATCATTATAGAGTAAATGGCGCGTATAATTAATAGAGTAGTAATACATTGATATATTATTAGGATACAGTAGATTTCTTTGTTAGATATAAGAATAAAAGCAATTATTAAATTGAATATCAGATATTATCTTTCAGCAGTGAAACAGTGTTGACCATAACCCTATGCTGAAACAATAAAAAAAAGAAGAGAAAAACAATTGCGTTATGCATGATATGGTTCTTATTATTGAATTTTTATTCCTTTTATCGTTATTACCTTTGTAGATGAAAGAGGCCCATTGTATTTAATGGTTATAAGTGTACTGTAAGAATTCACGTTATTTATTAAAATAACTCATCCGTACAACTCTGTGCTCCGACGATCTATCATCTGATTACAAAATATAATTTTAAAGATATAACTTTATAATTTTATTGAATATAAGATTGCGTAATTTTATACCATGACTGTAACTTATATATTGTAAATATGTGACAAACTTGTATTAGTTTAGTCTCGTACATAAATAAAAGTTATATCGTTATATATATCTATAACAATTTTAATTGAAACTTTTATTAAAAAATTATAATCTAGTATAAAAGAAACGGATTTTCTTGACAGTTTACCGGCAGTTTTTGATAATTAATAATTAAATATACATATATATAATGCATATTTCTATTATTCAAGCGTGTATCTTAAAGTGATGCTAAATCCCCTGTCACCGTAAAATACGGGAAACCACTTATTTCATTAAATTTTCTATTTTGTGAAAATATCTCTCTGGAAAGTTGTTGTTTTTGATTAGGACAATAACGTTTCATAAAGATACTTGCTAAAAATTGAAAATTAAATGAGAAAAGTAGTTCCTCATATTTGTCGGTGACAGGTGGCTTTAGCATCACCTTAACGATCATGAGTACTTTATCGTGAAAGCATCCACTCTCTAACAAACGAGTTAGGTACAGCACTGCAACTGCTAACAAAATCAATCATTTTTCAAACACAAGTATACTAAGGAAACCTTGTAATATTTCTTTTGTTTCCCACAAGACTCAAGACTTGGCAGTATTGAAATTAATATCCCCAAAATATGAACATTTTTTACCAAATTGGCCTGAAACTGCCAAGAAAAAACTTTATTCAGAGTGACACAGAGCGATATGCGGCGTTTTAACCAATCAAGAAACTTCCTTAGCACGTTAACACGCGATACCGCGCGTGATAACGTTAACGAATAAGGCCCCAGGATAGATACAAAAATACACCTAGACTTCCTCCATCAAAACTCGTACCACACACCACACAACCCATCCAACCACATCTCACGTGTCCGCAGTCGTCCCTTACGACCCGTCGTCGTCCTCGTCCAACGGCATCCGTGCGCAAAGTGCGCGCCGCACCGCGTGCACTGGTCGCGCGTGCGCTAGACTCGAGGCTAAAAGGAGGTGAAAGTGTTCCCTGCGCATAACGGGAGTAATGCGGCTCTCGCGCTGCAATTCCGCTTTTCCGCGTGCATGTGCAGTACGCGCGCGTTCGCACGTACACTGTGTGCGATACGTAGATGTTGGTTCGCTGTGCTATACGCCCGTGTACGGACGATAGGCGATGCACAGGCGCGCGATACACTTTGATTTTCGGGGAGCGTAGGCTGCTGCTGTGCGGTCTTCCTTTTTTGTTTTGTTTTGTATACTCTTTTGTGCAATTTGTTGGCTCAATATTTTGCGGCGAGACGCACTTTTTAACGAAATTTTTTGCCGGATTTACGCGCGTACGAGCGTGGTTTTTTTTCTATTGTGGCGCGGGACGTATTTTATGCGTGGGTGGTTTGTTGTGGACGTTTTAGACGAGGTTCGCTCTTTCTTGTATATTTATTTTCCTATTTATTTACACGCTACCTATTATTAGACAGTAAATGGCTTTGTAGGTATCGTGCAATAATGCTTAGTTGTTTATTTGATGACTCATACCGCATAAGAATATTTTTTTTTTTTTTTTTTTTTTTTTTATTATTATTTAACGTCGCCATGTTTGTGCTTCCATGTGGTGCTAATCGACGACGGGGGTCTGCGGTGTGTTTGTAAACAAAGCACATGTAATTTTTACAGAGGTGCTTGTATCAATCGGCAGAGACTAGGATTCGAACCCGGGTCACCGGCGTGGGAATCCGACACTCTACCGACTGAGCCGCCGCAGGCCCCAATATTTATTTCTAAATAGGTTGTTGTAGTTCTTTTATAATTTTTTAGTGCCTTTCTCATCGTTTGGAAAATTTATTGCTTATTGATTTGGGGGGCTACTTAACCTTGCAGTATACATCATAATAAAATTATCAATTTCTGTTCTCACTGTTGATAGCATTTGTAAATCTCACCTTATTATTTAATTTATAATGAATTATGGATATTCGCTTCAAAATGGTTCTATTTCTTATACATCAAGTAAATTTATTTTTTATTTAACTTAATGTTTATGAAATATCGTTTAAACAAGGAAGTACTGTATACAATTATTTACGTTGTTTTTTGTGTTATATAGGTACGGATTAACTGTGATGTGAAGATTGACATATAAAATATGATAAGAAAAAAGATGAAAAAGAACCGACCTTGTTATAAGTGATAAATTATCCGCAAAAAGTGACAGCGTAAAATGATTTCTTATTTTTTCGCGTTAGTTCTCGCCAAAGAGAGTAATTGCTTTGGCTAAAGAGAATGAAATAGAGTTAAACGTACTACACGCTTTTCAACATTTCCAACGTAGTAAAAATACCGCTGCCAATTCATTGGCACTTAGCTTCCTCAAACTAAATAAATTGTTTCAATATAAATTTCTTTATTTCTAATATATTAATTTTAAATTGATCGAAGTATCAAAGTATCGTAAAATAGAAAAATAATTATAAAACAAAAACGATTTTAGGAATCTTTATTTTTCTTCTAATTTCCTATGTTCATCGAAAAATAAAAAAAATAATTTGTTTAATAAAAATTGACTCTGGCGTTCTCGAGATATAAGCAATCAAAAAAAATATATAACCTCAAATATCTTGAAAGATAAAAGACATCATAATCTGGGGAAGATTTTTCGTCATATGTTTCCGAATGTCGTTAAACAAAAAATTACGTTTTCGTATATAACAAAAGAAGGAAGATAGCTTATAAAAATTTTCGTGTCGGAGAAGATAGGTAATTTTATGCTTTTCCAAATGCATATATACTGAAGCGATCAATTTATTTCTAAATACTATAATAATCAACCTTATCGATTTCAGAATATCGTAAAGCAGAGAAATCGTTATAAAACAAAAACGGGTCGATAGATCATAAAATTTCTTTTCAATTCAGAATATTTATTAACAATCGAAAAAATTAGCCCAACTCGATGTTACTAATAACTAGATTTTATTTTCAATAAATTTCCATGATATATTTTAGAGATATAATCGTTAGAAAAATTACGTTTTCGTGTATAATAAAAGAAGGAAATTTCAAAAATTTCGGGTCGAAAAAGATAGGTTATTTTATGCACTTTTAAATACATTATTTTAAATCGATATTATTCCTAAGTTATCAAGAAAGCCAAAAACCTAAAACTCAAAAATGGATAAAGCGATGAAAAACAAAAACAAATCGAAAAACAAAAGAATTATTTTTGTGCCGCCTTTCTTTAAGAAAAACAAAAAAATATGAGACTTGAAACTTTAATTCTTACCATGGATTACTCAAGATATAGAAGAATATACACACACACACTCACACACTCACACACACACTCACATACACACTCACATACACACACACACACATACGCATACACACACGCAAGCACGCACGTACGCACGCTCGCACACGCACGCACGCGCACACACACATACACACACACACACACACACACACACATGCACAAACACACACGTACATACGGACATTTCCTAAAAATAGTGTATTTTGGTTCCAATTGGTTGCAAACATGTTTTTAATAAAACTTTTTTTTTACTATTACAAAGCTTCCTCTAGGAGGAGGCTAAAAGATCTGTCAACCAAGATTAAACCTATTTTTCATAAATATTCTTATTGTCCATCGCGTATATCAGCGTTAATTATATAAATGATTATAATTATTATTGTGGCAATTACTTATCAAATAAAATTTAGCGAATAATTGTATATTTTACTTTTGTTACGAATACTCGA
The DNA here is from genome assembly GCA_949152435.1 of Gastracanthus pulcherrimus. Taxonomy (NCBI): domain Eukaryota; kingdom Metazoa; phylum Arthropoda; class Insecta; order Hymenoptera; family Pteromalidae; genus Gastracanthus; species Gastracanthus pulcherrimus. The sequence continues at coordinate 181,374,777 of OX424575.1, forward strand.
CTCTCGGATAATCATAGGTTGCAGCTGAATACTCGCTTTTCGTCCATAATAAAAGATGTACCTTTAAAAAACTTTACAGTGGCATAAATTTAACAATCTTTTTCGTACGCATATTTCGTAGAATAATAAAGTCTTTTACACGCATCGTGTATTCCAAGATCTCGCGTGTATTCGCAAGGAGTAATTATTAATATATTATCAAGCGCAATATAATTTAGCGAGGCGCATTAATCACCCTGACGTGCATCTACGTATATACCTCGGAGCTCTCTCTACTGCAAAAAAGTCCCGGCGCGTATTTACACGCGCATGCGTTGTTTTCTACGCGTGCTGCTAAGAGAGGAGCAAAACGATCCAGAGCGAACAAATAAGGATATATTTGTGCATCGAGAAAAAAAAAGTACAATAAATAATAAAAGTTATGATGCAGCGCGCCTGTTGTGCGTTGTACGTCTTCTTTGGTACGGAGCGCGTGTTGTAAGTTGGTACAATACACTTAACAAGAGTGTGCCAGTTTCGCCCCGCGATTTCGCAAAATGTATGTACGGGAAAAAAGTTCACATGGACAAGGAAACTTTCGGGGACGAGTTTTTGCAAAATTCGGAGTATATAAATTTTCGTCGCGGCGAAATTTTTCTGCACCGTTGTGGGTCGCAAAGTTCAAAGGCGGTTAAGTTGGCGGTCTTGTGCGCGCGGATTTTTTAATTTAATATTCACGTGCAAAAGGGAGACCCTTTCGTCGAGGAAAAATTTGCCTCTGAATCAAATTATTTCGTGGCATATAGAATCTCTTTTTGTGGTGAAAGAAATTGAATTTATTTTAAGAACCCGAATCATCCACACGAAATTAAATTCTGTTGTTGTAATGAATATATCCTCTTATCGGGAGTTATCTAAAGGCTTGTTTATTTGTGTGTGCTAAAGCTTGATTAAAATAATCTTGGGACTCTGGTTTAATCTTGATGATGTTGAATTATTCATCGTCTTTTCGGTTTCTTTTAATTGTTATGTCTGCGGAAAAATGGTTTGATGCGTTGTATAAGTTCGATATTATTATATGTGCATAAAAGCTTGAATTATTTATCCTTGTCAGTATGACGCAGTATCGACGAGGTAACTGAAACGAAATAGAAAACCTTTCTTGCAATAAAAGGATTTTCTATTGTATCAAATCAACTTTGTATGGAGAGTATGTCTCTGTTTGCATGAATACAATTTCTTTAGGAGCCTATTTTCGGATGCAATTCCTTTTACGAGAAAAAGATTCACTTTTTTTGCTACAAGTTCAGCTCGCGCGTCTTATAGTACCGAAAGTTGTAATACTGTGTTCTTGTAATAAGGTACGTGTACCTAATATGGCCTACCTAAGCTTTATACGTTTTTTGATGAAGATTTGAAATCAAGAAGAATTTTTAAGTTTTAACAATTCGTTTTTGTTTTGTAACTTTTTCCTTCTTTATGATATTCATTTTTCTTTCAAAAAATTTTTAATAGCTTTTTTCAGTATTATACGGTCATTTTTGGACATTCTAAGATCATTGTTTGCATTTTTTATGAAGATTTAAAATGAAGAAGAATTTTTAAGATTTATCGATTCATTTTCTTTATAACGATTCTTTCATTTTAATGATATTCTTTTTTTTTCAATAATTTTTAATATCTTTTTTCTTGAGTTTTATGCGATAATTGTTGGCCATTCAAAACTCTATTTTTATTTTTTGATGAAGATTTGAAATAAAAAGAAAAATCAAGATTGATTGATTTCTTTTTGTTTTATACCGGTTTTTAATTTTTATGATATTTTTGTAATGAATGAATAAATTTTTTAATCTCAAAATATGCGTTTACTCCAATAACTTGTAATAACATTTTTTGTATTAAATAGTTTCAAAATAAAAGAAGACTGTAGAGCACATTTTAGTTAATTAATATATTTTTTATGTTTTCATTCCAATAAAATTTGTAAAAAATAAAATTTCATAGAGTTAAAATTTTGATTCACAGTTAAAATGAGTTTGAATAGACTATTTTAAATAATTAACTCGACTAATTACTCTTAATGAACATTTTTAAGATTTTTTAGTTACACATTATCATCTTATCTTAAATTTATTTATGAATATGATATGCATTATGTATAATATATTCAAAAATATTTTAAGCAACGATACATTTTCATAATCTATGGATAATTTTGCATAAATTTAAATTACAAAATTTAAATATATACATATATCTCGACATATTAAAAAGAAATCATTTTTCATTAATATTTTTCGTCGCAGTATTAAATAGAGTAAATAATTTCATATTTGAACAATTTATAAAGTGCGAGGAAGTTAAGTGCCAATGCAGCAGTTTTTTTCATTTTTCCATCAATAATAAAAACCAAATATATCATGTATTGGAAGGGTAGATAAATGTTAAAAGTAACATCTTTCATTGAAATAGTATTAAATTTAAATAATATTTAGGCATTCTGGACAGATACAATCATCTTTGTTGAATGTAGTAAAATTTAACCGTATTTTTAGGGACATATATAACGTATAAAACGCAAAAATTACGTAAACACATATTATTTATATCTTGTCGCAAATTAATCTACAGTGTAAGTATCTTTATTATCAAATATATATTTATTTTCCTTGAAAAGCTTAGAAAATTCTAAGTGTAGTCATTAAATACAAATCTTATATGCTTTCGGTTATGTGGGCCGTATTAGGTAGAATGAGTGGGTAGACACATATCCTCTTATACTAAAAAGGTACGTAGTAATTTCCAGGGTAGTGTCGAATTAAACAAACTTCTTTATTTAGTATCATAGTAGATATAATGACTTGTTCAAAATTATAATGACGAATTTACTTAAAGTTGGTCCCCTTTTGCATCCGTAAGATAATTTTCCGATGAAATAGCTTCTACTAACATCATACCCATAATGCATCAGCTATTATACCGGATAATCGCGTAGTAGGTAAGATAGCCATGGTGGGTTATATTAGGTACAGGGGCCATATGAAGTACAGTCACCTTACTTTCCTATCAATAATTAAATAACAAATGTGTATATTAAATCAACCTGTAAATGTAAAAAAAATGTGCTGTCAATCATACATCGTCACCTCATGAAAGAAGTAGATCACCGTATAACTCAATTATAACCCACTGACCGTGAGAAACAAACAGAGCAGTGGCAATAAAGTTAACGAAATTCAAATGTATTCAATTCCTCGCATTCCTTGATATATAGACTAAAAACATCGAAGTTCATATGGATCTACCCAATACCCAGTATTTTCCTTTTGTAATAGAAATAAACTAGGACTAGGAAATATCAATAATTAAAACACAAATTAAATAAAAATTAAGTATTCTAAATTATACTATAGGTTAGGGCGTGAGTCGATTACAAATTAAATTTTTTATAACAATGATTGTTACGCACTCACGCGTACCTACTCTTTATTCTTCGATCGCTGCCACACGATGATGTAACCTTGAAGTCACCAACTGGAGATGCAAAATCAATTTAAAAAATGCAGGACCCTGATGATGAATCTCCATAAAATCATTGAAGAGTTGGGGCATAGAACTATGTCGATGGAGATAACATATTAACACCGTCAACTTGCTAACTCGATGGTGAAGGAATCGGCTCAAAGCGTCAACTCGAAAGAGAGAAATTAAGAATTGACATTCAGCTATCGACAACCGATTCTCGAGTTCCTAAAATTTTAGCAGCTCGAGCGAGATGCTGTCGCACCTCTCTCCCACTTTCTTTCTGAGTTCTCATTCCCCATCTCTCTTTCATTTTCTCGTTCTTATTTCCAAAATCATACATTGCACTTTCAATCCCCCAAAGAAACCCAAAAAAATCGCACACACGCGCCAAGATAATGCACAATCCAGCGGTGTTTTCCTTGGCCGATGAGGTAAACCGAGAGAGAGAGAGAGCGATATGCAAATGCGCTTTTATTATCTACTCGTATCACATGAAAGCACAGACGCCAGAGAGACTGTTATCTCGTTGCATATTCAATGGCCAAGGCAATCCGCGCCCGGGCTTTTCGAGGTCAGGCTGCTGCTGCATACACACACACACACACACACACACACACACACACACACACACCACGGGGGTAGCTGATGCTCGCCTGTCTAGGCCGACGAAGTGGTATACGTAGATTCGCTGCGGCGCGCGGCTCTGCTGAGAAACCCTTCGACTCTCCGGCAGGCGTAATTAAATTTAACGCACGGAATGCTCCGCCGATTTACTATGCTACATACCCGATGTCGTTGCCGCTGCTCGTGCGAGAGGTGGTTCGTTCGATGTATTATGGAGACTGGCTGCGCAGCGGGCGATTATTTTTTTCGAAAAAATCACGGATAGGAAACCCGGACAGTGCTCCGCGGGGACTTACAACGAGATATTGTACACGCGGAGATGGAATGTAATTATTAAGGTTGGGAAGCGATTTTTCTTTTTGATTTAGCGATGGCGAGGAGAGGAGGTCTTGAATTTAGACTGATTTGGTATTGTTGTTGGGTGACTTCGGGGATGAATGCACAGTTAACATTTTAAAGGTGATGACTAAAACACTTTTGTAGTCTACAGTTTTCTCAAATCATTATAACTATTTAATGTTGCATTCTTGCGTACAAATTAGGATGGTGGAACTATTTATGAGTATCTTAGAAACTATGTAAAAAGGAAGAATCTCCTGTAAAACAATTTGATTATATTTTCGTTTCTAATGAAAAATATTTTAATAATATGTATACAATCCATGTATGGGTCATATAGCTCTTAAAGGGCAATAGCAGTGAATAAGGAGAATAAATGATATTTTGATTTGCTTGTACATATCATTTTAAAGTTTTCTCTATGTTATTTATGTATGCTATATAAATTAGTTTTCTAATGCATATTTAGTAATGTGATCATTAACTGGTGCAGTGATCTTGATATGAAGAACGATCGAAATATATTTTCTTTATTAAAAGTGACAAAACTATTCATTCTTCCAAGAATTAAATTAATGGCCGACGTACAATTTTTGCATTGTTCAATCGTCTAGAAACTGTGCTTAATAGTTTCGATTCAATGTTAAATATAAAAGTACGAATTTATTTTTAGTATATCTTGATATTTTATACAATCAAAAATGAATTGGTAAAATAGTGGGTAGAAATAGTAGTTTTTAAAAATTACTTTAAAATCTTAAATAAACAATTGAGTTAATAATAATTAAAATATGCTTGAAATCAAAACATAGTTTTATTTTTTAAATTTAAAGCAAAATTCAGGATTCGAAAACGTCATGATAAAATCACCCATCAAAGTATATATAGTAAAATTGTATTTTACTGTAAAAATAAATAAAAAAATTAATAATATCAAGAACAATCAGTGTACCCCTTGCATTAAGGCAAGTTTCACGCTTTACATCCGGTGATTCCCCAAAGCCAACCATTGCATGTAATACAAACAATTTTGCCAAGACCGTCAAAATACTATTTCGGCTATTCTGCATTCTACATGCAGAGTGCTCCTTCTAAAATAATACGCTGCGCCATGTAATTTCCGGAATAACTTCGCATGTAAATTACGGATGCATATGTAAGAGCTACTTATTTTAACATCGACTAACTAAACAATGTTTTACAAGCATTTCCACCTTTTTACATTACCAAAGTAAGTCAAAAAATCCAATTTTCGCTTGTCCCGCACCAATTAGAGCCCACAAAAATTACGCGCTTCCATTTCACCCACGCGCATCGAAACACAAAACCATGAATTCCAATGGTCTCGCACAGTTTATCCCAGTTGCACAATCGAGAGCTACACGTAAACGTTATCGTTACGTTCAACGGATGCGGCACATTTGTTACCTCGCCTAGCCGCAAATTGTCGGGGTGCAATATCCGATGCTCGCGCGCGCTCCAATTTTTTGTGCGCGCTCAACGTTGCGTCTCGCAGTTATGCGACTTATTACGAAAAAAGAGGGGGGCTGCAAGAGAGAAAAAAAAAGAACGAACTCGCCGCGGCGCAGCACACGGCACCTCTCGCGTTTCTTCTCATTATTTAGAAGGCATTTTTCAAGCTCCCGTTCCCCGCCGTGGCACTCCACTCCACTCTCGTGTTATATATACCTACGTGCCGCTGGCCGAGCCGAGAGCTGACAACAGCTGCTCCGATCACGCGAAGCAGCGCGGATAGTTTTACGATCGCGCAGGAACCGTTAGATCGCTTTACGATTGCGAAAGGCTCGCGCTGCGTGCACGGCACCTATACGTTTACGATTTCAAAGTTACCTGCTTACCCGCGGAGGACCGTAAAAAAAGCTAGTTTGGTCGAGGCCATCGTATCCATAAAACAATTCAAAAGTATCATGACTTTTGTCCGCCTCGCCGACGACGACGACGACGATGCCGACGCTAACTCGCTTATCTTTTTTCCTTTGTTTTATTTTATTTTATGTGTCATAGACGGGCGTTAGTGGTGGGTTTTTTTTTTAGAGAAAAAAAAAGAATAACGGGGTAGCCGTGTAACTTTTGGTTGCGATGGCCGGAATTTATGGTCACATTGGCACTGAAAGCGTATATATATATAGTCCCTGGAGCGCAAGTACGTTCGCGAGGGGATTAAAGCCGTATCAAAGTCACCTGCTACCGATCGGCCAATATCACGTAAAGCATTACTTTTCCTTTCATTCGGGCGCAAATAGAACATTTTCTTGTCTATCGAATGGCCGTAAAAATCGAACAATGGCTGGAAAACGGTGGTGGTCGTGTGTAGTCTTTTTATTTCGCTTCTCGAGATAATAATTCAGGCGTATTTATTTTAATGGGCGCCTGTTCGTTGCGCGAAAATTGTACAGCGAAAATATAATTATTAATTAATCACGGCGGGGAAATGCATATGAATATGTAGCGCTGGCCATTTGCATAAATGAAAGCGAGAGTCGAGTCGCGAGCGCGGTGTGAATTAACTGATAACAGAGAAAGTTTAGAATTTCATGTAATGGACAATGTCAATTTGGTTTTATTCGCGACAATGACCATTATAAAACGTGAAGTTTCAAAGAGGCGAATTCTAATGGTGCGTGTAATGTAAAATACAAACAGGTACGGTCTGAAAAATAATGTGGCAAAAGTTGTAAATTGTACGGCAAAATGTAGTATTTCTTTTTGTACGCCGGGGACATGCTCGAGTTTCGATAAAAATTACAATATTTATACTCAGATTTTCCATATTCATATAGTGCAGCATTTTTTGCTTCAAATATGGTAATTTTTATAGAAAATCGTATATGTCACCAATGTACAGACAAAAGTAGTAACTATTGATATGCAATTACTGTTTCCGGACGAAGTAGAATTTCACGTCAGGAGAAAACAATGTGAATAAACAAAATTCTCACATTTTAATCATAACACTTTATTGCCGAGCAAAAAGAAATCTAACGATATGTTCCACAGACATATTTACACTTCAAATGTTCATATCAATACTGAATTACAATAATTTACAATTACCGAAGCTGCTCTGTAACTCTTTTCATTTATTTCTTAAAACTCAAAAGTACGTTCTAATCGATAATAAATTCTATAAGAATTGACATTACTCAGACACACATAATGTTCTTTTAACATTATCTAAATCGTAGCCATAATTTTTCCCAAATACACACTACATCCATCCGTAACAGCTCGAATTACTCCCAGTGCAAACACCACAGCTCCCAGGGCAATTCCACAAAATCCACAAAAGGCCTGTTAAAATTTTGAAAAACCGCAAGCCAGCTTTCTTACACACCTCATATTCGCTCAGGGCATATTCCCCTTCAAACCCACACCATAGATTACGTACAATTGAAAGCGATCATTATCATTAATAACCACGCGATCGAAATTGTTTATATCGTCGCTCCACCAGTATCCACACACACACATACACTCGCTGCGGTGCAACGAGCTCGGGTAATAAGACCTCGTCCATAAGTCTCGGGGAGCGCGCAGGCGCTGCGGCACCAACGGCGTTGCGCAACCTCGGCACCGGCTCGCGCGGTGTGACTCTCGATCTCCATTTAACGGCGCGTTCATTTTTCGAATTTGTAATTATATTCCGCTATATATTCCCTTATCGACCTTTCAAATCGCGGCCGTATAGTAGCGCCCGCGCAATGGCCATGTTTAATGCGCTCGATAATTGCAAAATGCACTGCATTCCGGCTTGTACGTGTGTACGTGTGCGAGTGTGCGTAAGCGCGCGCGTTGCGCCGTTTTCACACATCCGCTGGGTTGTACGCGCGACAATGAGCCGATAGAGCGGAGCGGACACTCCAGTCGTTCCGTTCGTCGCTTTCGATTTCAAGGGCTGATTTATATACGAGAGCGAGCGCGCGAGCGTATATAAGCGTCGGTTCGGCGCTCGAGAGGTGGACGCGAGGCCTGGGTATGAACGTCGCGGTTCTTTGTAGACTTGGGTGCGGATTTGGATTTTAAGTGAGATTGGGAATAGAAGTGATTGTTTGTGATATTTTGTTAAAAGGTTTTTTGTAAATAATATGTTTTTTAATTTAAATTTTACAGTTGTAGATTTCGACAAATTTTGGTTGTTTTTACAATAAGAAGAGTATTCTGTGTATAAACTCTGCTAGGGATTAAGACGAGGATATGTTAAACGGTATCTAACTAATTAAACACAATAAAATATATTTATAAAAGAAAAAATTATATCGAGGGTTATTTCATATTAAACAATTTTGCCCTACATTATACAAATAAAACTAGGACTTCAACATAGGATTTTTGTTCATAACGTTTGATATACCTAACTTTAGAAGGTACGAGTCACCGTAGATTTAAGCTTATTAGTTGATTCTATATTATAAAGATTACGGTAATCCAAAGCCCAGATTCTTATAAAAGTTGTCAATTATAGAAAAATTGAAGAGAAGGTACTTCACAGAACATAAAATTACTGCATTTGAAAACAACTTGTTTGATAGAAATTCTTATGCAAAGGAATTGATAGTGTTAATGGCATCCTTCGATGTATAGGTTTATTATGATCTCTTTGAAGCCCTGCATTTTGCTTAAAATGGACTATGCTTTTAACTAATTAATTAATCCTCTTGAAACGATGCTAAAAGCCTCGCTTCAATGCAAAATAGAAGTACAAATTTATTGTAAAAATATTTGAATTATTATTAATTCATTTAACAGTATATTTAGGATTTTATATTAATTTTTACAAATTATTTCTAATAATTATTTAACTAATTTATTTTTAGTTACTAAATTTTAAAATTTACCTAAAATAGAAATTTGTACTGTTATTTCTTACATTTCTACCCGACTTTCAAGAACATTTTCGAAACGATTGTATAATCAATTCAACGTCGGATTTACGATGTAAAACTTACTGATGTAATGCCTCGTCTTCACTGGCACTTTAATAGAGGCTCGCGTTAACTTTTAATATTAAATAACATTACAGTGATAATTGTTAGACAAATTTGAAGAGCTCCATTGTGTAGGGAATTGTTTTTTCTGCTTATTCATACTAAAGAAGTTTTGCTTTTCTAAACAACCATAAATGTTATTCAATATTGCAAATTAAAGGAAGACAATATTAAACTGCCATGAAGACAAGGCATAAGGGAAGTTTGAGCACCTTTAACGAATAAAAAATATTCTTTATACTACAAGAAAACTAAATCATCAAATCTCCAGAACTTTAGGCTTTATTACAAAATATCGAAAAACCTCTGAAACCTCATCTGAACGAAGGAAAAAAATATGCGGGCAGTATATTATTATTATTATTATTTTACAATCAAATTATAAAACTCATACTGTGTTCAATATTTCTAGAATATTCCGAACAACAAGAAAACATTGCATGCAGTTTTCATTATAATTAATAGAGTCCATATTAAACAACACAATGCTACAGAGAAACAAGAACAAATTCCTGACTTTACCATGGACAACTTCTCCCGCATGCGTACGCACAGAATTATTAATATTCTGCATGCCGCATAAAGTGCTTATTATAAAGTTGAAAAGTTTAGGAGTCTGCCTACTACTTTAATTAAAATTTTGACGAATCCGCTTCACCCGTAAAAAGATACTTCAATTAAACATGCGCGAATTACTCAGCTGGATCACAGATAACTTCTGATGCTACGTTCGAAAAGCAGAAACAGCACGGATAGCATCGGCTGCGCAGTCAAAGCTGCAACTTATTGGATGAGTGTCTATAGGCTAGGAAATGTAAAGGTTCTATCTGGAGTTGCAGCCAATAAATAACGCTACCTATCCGAATGAAAAATTAACTTAATTAATGGGTTTTTAGAGAAAAGAACTATCTTCAACGCGATAGAATTAGAGAAGGTTTATCTTATACACTATGCAATTAAAAATATTCAATTTCTTTTGAGGTTTATGTAAATGTGATTTATATAAACTTTGAGATTATAAAAATATTATAAAACGATTAGAGTTCTCGCGTTTAATATCATAAATATAAGCTTACATCAATTATCAGTATTATGAAGTGAATGAAAGTAAACAATTCAAACTGTCTTATACTAATTTTATCACCTCGTAGTTAGTGTAGAAAAGTCTAAAGAAATATGACATTTGTATTTGCAACCCGTAAGACAGGTTTTTCTAATCGTAGCATTTAAAGTAGATCTTTTTTCATCGTAACGCGTAAGATAGGTATTTTTTCTTAATACATTACTTCCCAATCAACTATTTAGGTACCGATAGATTTCTCGAATATAGCCGTTCAAAGTAAATCTATAAAATATTTCTAACTTTGTCATTTTTAATTCATTTTAAAAGTATTTTTGAATTCTCCCTACATGTACAGAAGGAGAACTTTAAAATTAAAGTGAGTGGAATAAAAAATAATAATAAATAATGAAGATTTTACGTTTTCTGGGGGCAAAAATACTCAGTTTTCACACATCCTTCTTTGCTCTCGGATTCCGAAAGATCACATATTAAATCTATGTAAAAATCGCTCAAACATACAAATTTATTGATTCAGTAAGTTTGATTAATGAAGTTACCCTTGTCCTAACCTAGAAACCTGCAATCGGCACCTATAACTATTCCATCAGTAAGCAATAACTTGACGACCCACCAAAATATCCTTCTATTCCCTCAGGGAGACGCAAAGATTTCCTACAACACATAAATATTCACCTAACCGTGGAAATCGGTTGCAGCTGCTGTACACCGCCTCGGAATTCAAATGTCGTAAGAGCGTTAGCCAAGCCATACATACAAGCCACGCACACACTTTACTACGCTCATATCGAGAGTTGCGTCCTGCGCGTGCACTCATACACACACACACACAAACACACACACACACACACACACACACACACACACACACACACACACACACACACACACACACACACACACACAGACAGGGAGACAGAGGAGCATGAATACGCATTCCCAGTGGGCGGCAACAGGGGGTTAGCATTCGCGGCGTGCTTGACTAACTTCGAATGCAAATTCCCGCGGTGCACTGATATTCCCTAATTCTCGAGCTACTTTGTCGCGGTGGCTGCGCTGCACCTCCGCTTCCTTCGTGCCTTTGGATGCCTACTCCTTGCTACACGAGCACTTGTTAAGACTGTGTCTCGGCGACGATGAGGTTTGCAGCATATGCTTGTTGTGGCTCTTTGAGAATCCTTGGATGGTGATAGCAAGGAAGAGGCGGGAGTGGTTGTGTTTTTTGGTGCATTGGCCCGTTTAATTGAACTGTAGATTAGCGTATTAAGGAGGTGAGCGTCAGACCGTTGGGTAACGAAACTTTTGGGATCGTTTTCTGGTGCCTAAAAATAAAGCCCAGTATCCTTAGGTTCATCTAATGCGCTTGTGTATAGTAATAGGGACAGTATATTTTATTAACATTGTTAGTATATTTATACATAAAAGATTTATAGCATTAGTCATATGAGTGATGCTAATGTTTATAGCTGTATCTCAGGTTCTAGGACCTATTAGATCAAATTGCGTGTGCTGAATGTTATTTTGAGGCACCAGAAAAGTATTTTTGAAGTTTCAGCGAAATTCGTTTCCCGAAGATCCGACACTCTCAGTGTAAAAAGGTAGATAACGATGTTATTGGTTGGTTTGGAAATCCTTAATTTTTTAGAATAATACTATGCTGAATATTTTTCTAGTCTTATCGAGACCCATACAGTTCTGTGTAGGTTACTTGCAGGCGTGTAAAGATAACTTTTTCTATCAAGGGTAATAATGTAGTCATTCGAAATGATAATTTTTTAGAAGGACTCATTTGATATGTCTTGATCACTTAAAAATTTGCGAAATATCGCATAAGAATTTGATTGACTTAATTACTGTCATTAATGATTTACAAAAGAATTAATCTTCTACGTTATTAAAATTATTCAAATTACTTTTGACATATTATTAATGTGAATTGATATGTACATTTGCAAAATTTTCGAAATGCATTTATCCCTCTGCAGTTTTGAACGATCAATTTATTGGAATGCTAAAATTGTTTATAGAATAACGTAACATTTACCAATGTATATAAAATTTAATGCAATCGAGCGAATATCGAACAAATTTATCTGAAAAGAATCAACATGTTTTTTATTAATAGATATAATAAAATTAGGGACAGTAATTTAAGCATAAGTCTTTTCTTGCTAAGTAACATACTTTTTATACACTGTTCGAAGTATAGTAAGAAAAGATTCAATTAAGACTAGTAATAAGCGCAGGGAGACAGATCTTCATACATTCAGTAGAAAAAGACAGACATGTCAAGACACCTCCAAAACATTATGTTGATTTATATTCGCATTACTTTTATTCATTAACATAAGAAATATCATTCAACAATCATATTATAGTGCTCTTATCCTTACTAATACGAAATTTTAAACTTTATTAATTATATTTGCATATGTACAAAACACGCATCACGTACTTAAAAACCTAGACAAACTCGCGGAATAAATCATGCTTGAAATAATAGCAACTTTTTGTCGATCCCGCAATTACACGCTCAGCAAGCTACATTAGCTCAAATCTAGCCGTTCTGCTTAAGGAGACAGCTGTTAGTCACGGATAAATTGCATTTGTCGAATCTAGGAAACCCATAATAATAATTACGAGGTACAACTTTTTACACACTCCCAGCTTTTCACTCTATACTCCACGTTACGTACCTCACTAGTACCTATACTTACTGCATGACTCTCAACCAAAGCTCTTTTTGCCATCCGGACCGTCAAAGAAATTCACCCGAACGTCGTCACGCTCCAGCGCCGTAATTCAGCACGTACACCCGGTAGCCGGCCACTTGATTGATCGATCGGCTGATCGAACGCTCTCTCTCTCTCTCTCTCTCTCTCTCTCTCTCCGCGCCCTTTATTCGGCAGACCTGTTGCCCGCGTGTGCCCTCGAAACGCGCGATGCGGCATCGGCGGAAATAATTTGACCGCGAGGCGAACACTTCGGGACCCCGTCGAGAGTCTTGCGTAAGTTTCTGCTCGGTTGATTCGGCGAAGTTCAACGGGCGATTCGGGGATCGAGAGCCATTGAAAGTGGACCGAAGATTGTCTGCGGCGTCGAATGCGGTTGTGATTACGGTAAAAAGTTGGATGCGGGGTTTGGTTTGGTGGGGAGTCTTGTAACAACTTTAAAGGGGACGTTGTCGTGTAAGAAGGAAGTATGGAGAAGTGTGTATTTTTTGGGGAGAGAAGTATATAGATTTTTTGCATTTATTTGTACATAGATTAAGATAACCTAGCAAACAGTAAGATGTATCAAGATATAAAGATATCGAACGTAATCTAATTTTATATTAAAGAAATCTTCAGATAAATTGTTTTTGCTACGCCGTAAAACAGGTTTCTTATTGCTTTAGAAGTACGTGTGAGATTGAATAATTTTATATGCGTATGATAAAGAAAAATTAGGTCTAAGCGATATAACAGACAATCTGTAGATAGGCACATCAGAAATAAGAAAGTATAAAATAAGTTTTCTTAAAAATATACGACTGATTCTAGCATGGCCTTAAAACTAAGTAAAATGTTGAAAATCGATATTTTGTGAACGTTTGAATAAATATTGGAGAAAAATGTATTATTTTTGTGAAAAAAGCTAAATAAAAAAAGCACTATTAACAAAACTTTTTATTGTTCGTTTTTATTGATCGTCATGAATAAGGACACCGTCAATTGACCAAAAAACTGATAGTCAATTGACTGACAATGACGGTCAGGAATTTTTAGCAATGCTTATGTAAAACATTCATATTTATTATGTTTAATACATTTTAAAAAAATATCCATTTTATTTTTATTGACGTTTTTATTAAAAAGAAACATCTATTTACATATAACAAACATTTTTACAAACAGCAAACCAATGGTTTTTAATTAAACTCTAAATAAAAGAAATTGAATTCATCTAGTCTCACTATGTCTTAGTCTTAACAAACCGTTATGAATTTATCACATTGTTTTATATTTAAAATTAAAAAAAACGGGCCATGGAGATTTGGAATGAATCCGCAAAATCACATTTTATCATATTTGACCAATGAAATATGGACGATACTAGAATGTTATCACCCTGAGGTAATGTGATAAACGGTACCAGGGTGGATTCCGCCAGAAGAGGAAAGGGAAGTAGGTTTTAGTGGGTCGGTTTAAAAGCCGATGTCTTATCGGGCGTTGGAGATTTTGAATGATCCAACTCCCTAAAAAATTTAAATTTGTAAAATGACTCCCTTAGGGTTTGAATTTTTTAATATCCCTTCTTTTTCACTGTCTACAACATAAAAACAATATACCATCCTAATTTCAAGTAGCTTGGATCAATGGTTTTGGCTGGGCGTTGATGAGTCAATCACTCAGTCAATCAAGACATATCCTTTTATATATATATATATATATATAGATAATACTTCATAATGTTATCACATTCTTTTTGATCACATTAAAACCAAACCCTTTTAGTTATAATGATATTATTACCTATAAATAATTAATAATTTATATTTTGTCGACTAGCAGTTTAACTCAGTTCAAAATCCAAGTCATCAGTTGAAACTGATGTAATAATAATTAGCTTACTCTCTGTGGTAGTCTTCTATGCCATCTTCGATTAAATAATTTAACTATAGTTCATTGTTGTTTATTGTACCTATAATTACATTTGTTATTAGTTTAATGTTTAAAGATAGTAATTATAGTCTCTACATGAAATTTAAATATTTTTTTGTATGATATTTTATAATAAAGTAATTAATAGAGTAGCGCTTGTCAGCTTATTTCAAATCTCCTGCTCTAAAACTTATGGTTTTAAGACTCCATCTTAACGTATCCTGATTCAACACCGCACTCGATCAAATGGTGTCGTCACAAAAAACGTTACACATTTATGAGTGGTCCTTGGACGGTCAATTGTCGGTAAATTGACCATATTTTGACGGGCCATCTGACGGCCTCACAATACTACATGATAAATCAAATTAAAAATTTCAATTATATGAAAATTAAAGCTGAAAATAAAATACATTATATTGTGTATAGCTTTGCGTGCAATACAAAAGTTTAATAGACATATTATACCTCTTATTGTAACTTTTGTACAATACGACTTACTGTTATGACATAATAACTTTTTAGAACATTCAACGATCTAATGTTTTATTTATACACTTAAATTCCTTATCCTAACTTTTTGCATACTAAAACTTAACTATAACAGCGATAAGAATTTCAATCAATTATACTTTGTATCGTCTTATGCAGCAGCTACCTTCATATATGCGAAACTTTAGAGACTATGTTGCAGCTATGTTCTAATGCTCATGACAGAACAATTGGAGTGACAAAGTTACTCAAATTACCGAAGCTCCGGATTTCACAAAGGCCGGATTCAAATTATCGAAGTAGTAATGGGTTAAATCTAAGCCTTTGTCAAGCGCTGATAGAATTGCATACGTCGTTCAGTTTTTGAATTTAATTGATTATAGTCTGTCTCAAAGCATTTTTGTTAATGAAAGATCTGTTAATGACAAGGAGTTTTCATATAACAATGCAAATAGTATATAATAATTGACACTGTGTTGTCTTTAAAAAATATAATGTCTAAGATCATAGTTAATACGTATTACGTCTTCAAGCAACAAGAAGATGAAGGCGATTATTTTAACATTTTTAGCATTTGCTATGTTATTATTCCATCATTTCAAGTCAAAATAATCTTTAATCATAAATTAAATTATTAATAAAACTTGCTTGAAAGTGAAGGTATGGCGAATTCTGTAAAACTAGTTTTGCTTCTAAATATTTATATGTAAGCACTAAAGGCACTAAAAACTTTAGTATTTAAATTTAAATGTAAATAGTTTCAAAATTTATTTCAAAGTCTCCACTTTAACTTCCCGTAATGAGATCCCGATATTTATTCTGCCTTTCTAAGACATTTGCTATTTTATTCGCTGGACATTCTTAGCATAGGCATTAGACCATACCTATCGACATTTGAATCACAGAAACGAATTTTTACATAAACGTCGTTGCGATCGGTTTCGCCCACTCGAACGCACCAACGTAGCTTATACGCGAATACTCTTAACGCGGCTGCACGATTCCTAAAACTCTAAAAATTCTGCTCTCCGTCGTCGTGGCAGCGATCTTTAAGATTTTACGATCCCAGGCGCAACGCAACAGCACAACACGGTATATACACGGTTTCCTCCTTTCTCGGTATTTTCCGCGAGAACGAAGCTAAAGCAGCCGCAGCGGCAGCAACAGCAACAGCTTCGCACGAGAAAAAGGAAAAGATGCAAAAATCCGCAATAAAACATCGAGCGCGTAGCTTGGCAGTGTCGGTCCGCGTTTTAATGATCAATGAACTTCAATGAAGGCGAAGAAATGACGCAATGGCTCTCCCAAGCGCTCGCTTGTACATATCTGCACAGAGGATCACGCGCTGAACTGTATGTGTGTATACAGTACGTGACAAAAGTACCAGGACGGTATATTATTTTGTATAAATTGGAAGTTAGGACATATGTTTTATACATAGTTTATAGGATTTTTAACAGGGATTTTATTGGTGATCATTATTTTGACCATTGACCCCGTATCCTAGATTATTTCAAGGTCAAATCTACTTTTTGAACTGGAATTTCCTATGTTTAAAGCATGCAGGAGGAAATCTTAACAAAATAACCTTAAGGGTAAAATAAAGGTCGAGTATAAGTCAATCTTGGCCAGTAAGAAAATTTTGCTTCAAGCAAACATCGAAACAAAAATCACATTAGAACATGCGGTTATGTTCCTTGGTCATATTGGACTCAAATCTAACATCGACATCAGAAATCTAAAAAGGTAGATATTTTATATAAATCCGTGCAGTCGTCAAGGTTAATGACTCATTAGAATTAATTTAATTCAAGCTCATGGTCATCTATTTCAATGTAAAATTCATGTTAGGACACGCGGTTATAATCCTTGGTCATATTGGAGTCAAAAGTAAAATAAAGGTCAAGTCGTACTTGACTCAAAAGGAAACTATCCGACAGCAGAAATCGAAAAATGTAAATATTTTATGTAAATAGATATTAATACAGTCATTAGGACTGGATTAAAATCAATTTAATCCAGTCTCATGACCACATATTCTAATGTATAATTTATTCCAGTTTCAATAATCTAGAATACGAGATCAATGGTCAAAATAAAGATTAACAATAGATTCCCTGGTTGAAATCCTAATTCTGTATAGGACATATTACGGTGGCTCAGTGGATTAAACTCGATCTTCTGATTCTAAGATACCGCATTCAAAACGCGACTGGTACCTCTGACTTTTCTTTCAACCGAAAAATTGTTCACATGCTTAAATCGCGATTCAGATGGTTCGGAATCCATCTAAAGTTGTAAATCCAGTCATACTGAAAGGGGGATGCACCTCAATTATAGGGACTAATATACCACCTAAATGTATACTTTTAGTACACGGAAGGTAGATCCCATTCCAATCCTCCAGGTTCAGATTGGTAGACTGGACCAGGAATAGGTTACTTCGAAACCAAAATAAAAACCAAAATGAACAAATATACAAGAAAGATAAATCAGCTCAAACAAGCATAGAAGATGAGCCAAACCCAATACACATACTTGCATCCAATTCGAGCTGTATCGGACATATTTCCAAAAGGGCAATTCACATCGAACACCACACCGATCCATAACTTTTGCCACGCACTGTATTAAAGCTACCGCCTAAGCGCATGTATATAGATCGTTATCGCATATCGCTCGGTGAACGTGCCGCCGCTTCCGGATGATTTTTTAACGACGCGCTCGCGCGCGCTGCGACGGATCGGCGAATAATTATGCTCTCTCTCTCTATACTTGGTGTACCTATACACTGCGCGGAGTTCGCGCACCAGGTAGTTGAGTTCCTTCCTAGTGTGCGCGCGCCGCCGCCACCGCCAACGCCGAGGAAAGTTAGGAAGTGGACACGCGCGCGCGCGGTGAAAACCCGCGGCGGCTCGCACCACTCGCATAATCGTGTCTCTCTCTCTCTCTCTCTTTCTTTATATCTCTCTTTCTCTCTCAGCTCTCTGCGTGTGCGGTGCAGCTTTTATTTGGCGTGCAGAGCGCAAAACCACAAACTCGATCTCCTGATCTCGACCTCGAAATTGCGCCTGGCGCTGCTGCACGCGTGATTTTGTAACGTGGATTGGTGGTAAGGCAGAGAGACACACGAATGGGTGTCTTAAGCTTCTTCTGGGTGTACAGTCGATGTGAAGAGTCAATTGTAGGTGACAGATGAAAGCTTTGCTTTTTACATTTGTATTTTTTAACGGTTAATTAACGAAATGCAGTTATATTTTTATATGGTATACATTTTTTAATACAATTTGAAAAGAGTATTTAATTTCTCTTATGGTCATGTTAACATTACATAAAGCTTGAATTAAAGCTCTTTCCGTGTATTTTTATTATCTTTTGGTTCATTTTTCAAACATGAAAACTTACAAAGTTACAATCAAAAGTAGAGGTACCATTTTTACCTAAATAAGACATATTTCAGTACAGTTAGCTTCTATGCCGAGAATAAGTGCCCATTAGAACAAATTAAGGATCCTACCTTCATTTTTTAATGCCAGAAAACACCTCTCAAAGTCTCATCGAATTGCGTTTCCTAAACCTGTAACCCTTCCCTAGTAAGAAAAATCGTATTCAACCTTTTTTGAGAGAAAATTCGCAATTAGAAAAGATAAAATCATTTATTAATTTAAGGAGGTGCGGGTGCTTTAAATCGACCTATTTATTTTTTTATATAGTTAATACTCATTAATGTTGATCTTTATATATGTAGAAGCAGTGTACATTATGAGCATAAAAAATAATTATCAACAATTCTAATGTTTCAAACATAATTATTACCAATCAAACAAAAAGTTACTAAAAATGCATAAATCTTTTCGATATTCATAAAATTTTTATTTTTGAGATCTTATTTTGTTCCTTAAATATTATTTTATTAATAGACCAAAACAAAATTTTAAAATAATTTTTTTTGCTAAGAAAATGCTTATTGTTTAATTAGATTACGCGAGTTCATATAAATTTATTTTTAACTCTAAGTTTTTTCTTAGCAACAAAAAATTATTTTGTAATGTTGTTTTAGTCAATTTATAAAAAAATATTTTATCCAAAAATTTTTTGCATTTTTAGTAACTTTTTGATCGATTGGCAATAATTATATTTGAAACATCAAAATTGTTGATAATTATTTTTTTTATGCTTATAATGAATACTACTTCCACATATATAAGTATCGACACTGATGAGTTTTAACTACATAAAAAAAGAAATTGGTCGATTTAAAGCACCCGAACCTCTTTAAGTAAAGAACCTCCTTAAGTAAACTTTCGTTCTATTGTAATTAATTTTTCTCCCTAAAATGAATGAAATATTAATCGTATAAAAATAGTCAAATGTTCACTATCAAAATAAATCATTATTAAACAAATTTTTGCTTCATAATGAGTAAATAAATAATTGAATAATTTCTTTAATTAATTTATATAATTATTTGTCTGTTTATTTCCTTATTCATGTATTCACGTTGTTATTTATTTATTTATTTATTTTTTAATATTTATATTCATTGTCACATTGTGGATGCATTTAAATTTATAGTAAATAACTGAGTATAATTAAATACAAATGAGTTCATTAATTACGTAAATCGGTACGTTTTTATACGGACGATTCTCAGAAAACACGTTGATTCAATGTGAATTTCATGGAAATTTTGAATATCGAGCTTTTTTCATAGGAAACATATGAAACATATACCTTTAAAATATATGTTCATTTTGAAGATTTTAAACAAGCCTGCCCCTTTCAGACTACATAATAATGGAAAATACTTTTTCGTTAAGAATGTCTGGAATTGTTTGATATGAATAAAATATTCAAAAACAGCTTCAGTCAAATGTCTTGACTATATTATTTATTTCGTTGAAGTACGTAAAAACTGTTGACTTATTAAAAACATTCAAAATTTTCACTCACAAGGAGAGTGTCTGATCTCCGAGTTATGGTGTTTTACGAAACTTTGCGGATTGCTTTCTGGTATCTAAAAATAAAACCCAGTATTCGTATAGAGTTATCGAATGGGTATCTGTACATCAGATATAACATATTTTACTAGCATTATTAGTACAGCTAGTATATTCATATCTTAAAAATGAATAAAACTGTAATTATACTTTGATGCTTGATCTGTATAGAAAGTTATAAATCAAACAAGGTGTCATAAAGCGTGATATAATAGCGCCTATGAAGACGATAAGAAAGTGCAGTCTACGGTGGCAGCATCGGTCTAGTGCCGAACCTATCTGCATCCGGATCCAGAGGCTCACGGTTCGCGCCCGAGTCTCGACACTTTTTTCGTACGTAACAGAGAGATGATTGTAATAACACAGGTTTTGATGAAACTTTGAGGATCGTATTCTGGTAGCTAAAATAGAAGCCCATTATTCAGAGTTTGATCCTGCATTGAGAATAAGCCAAACATACCATCAATTATGTTAACGACATAAGGCTCATGGGGTACAACTACGGACTTCATTCTTATGTACACCAGAAAATGGTCCACAAAATTTCATCAAAATTCAAGATCCATCAAATTTTATGATATCCCCTTGTAACTGCAGCGGTCTCAAATACTAACGTTTTCATCGTGCACGTTAATTACACAACATGTTAATACATATGGAATATGGATATGGTCCAAAAGCTCTGCAGAAAACCTTGCAGAAAATCCTGCAGAAAATCTTGCAGAAAATCCTGCAGAAAATCTTGCAGAAAATCCTGCAGAAAATCTTGCAGAAAATCCTGCAGAAAATCTTACAGAAAATTCTGCAGTTAATATCTTATAAAATCTAGATCTTACAGCTGAAAAACACGCGCAAAATTTATTGCGATTCACTGACTCTTGACGGAGACTGTAGCGAGTTAGAGGTTATAGTTTCGCTGCACTATATAGCGGCGCTCATGCACTTTCGCACGCGAAACGTGCGTGCGGCCGCGTAACGGAATGTCTCGTGCACGCGCGCGTGCGCCGCGATTACGTTATTTTCTTCTTATTTCGGAAGTTTCGAATCGAGCATCGATAACGCGCGAGAGAGCGCGCGGCCTTTCCTCATTGCTTCCTGAATGTATTTCAACTTAATTGACTACTATACTCCGCGCGGCTACTGTTGGCCGGCCTACGCCGCTGCTCCTTTTTTTTTCTTCAGCTTGGATTTCATACAAACCGACGCGCCGTGTTTCGGTCTATAATTTTTCGGAAAAATAACAACGTCCACCGCGCGTCGCGCGCGCTCGCAGATTTCCTGTGCAATTTTTTTTCTCTTTGCCGTCGCACCACACTCGTCGACATGTATTTTATTTCCTGCGGTCGTTGCGTTTAATAGCGAAATTTCACATTATCGATTCGCGAGTTTGAATAACTTAATGAAATGCATAAAGTGCTTATTTATTCAAATGAATATATATTTTTATTTCGAAAGTCTCAGGTGTATGGACGGTCGATATCGCGCTTTCTTCGTGTGTTTCCTGAATGGATTTAAGCTTAATTGACTGCGGTGATTGCGATGTGTTGCCGCGGATTCAAGGAAGGATTTAGATTCCTGTAAATGTCGTGTTTCGAGCTGTAATTTTTGCAACCAATATCAACGGCGATACAAGTTTCCAATTTTAATCCAACGGTATTTCATATATTTGTACGGGCTTTAATGGCAGATTTTCACACACTCAATCGGTAGTAAAAGTAGACGAAAGTGATGTACACAAGATACACTTTATTTCATTGCAAATAAATTTCAAATTTTACATTCATTTCCCATGTATTTTCTATCACGAATTGCAATCTCTTTTCCTATACGTTGAAACAAAAGAAAATAAAAATGAAAAGCATAATATAGCGGAGAGTGGGAGGGTATGAGATTCTTTAACATTATGTGTATGTAAGTTATCCATGTTTATGAAATGATTTTATAAGAACGTACTGACGTAATAAGTAATACTCTTCTAGAATGTAATCTATGTGAGTCTTAATTAATAGACAATATACTTCTTGTTATAATATGAGAAAATATAGCTTTTTAATGTCTTAATGAATGTTTTGAAAAAAGTGCAGTTGAATTTAACTTTATTACATCATTACATACTGATCGATTTATGAGATATTCATTCAAAATGAAAATTCGCACTCTTCAATTCTTAAACAAAATACATGAATACCGAACCGTATCTCTTTACACTCTTTAATTAAATATACAATTTACACGTTTTAGTTTTTCTAAAAAATAGTACATTTAAAAGTTATATATGTTGAAAATTTCTCAATTCTCGATGTATAAATATACATCTACTCCAATATCAGTATCATTTAATCGTGAAATTATGCGAATTTCAAACCGCTGCATACACTTTAATCTTTCTTCAATTAAAATCAAAAAAGAAATACAACCTAATTCTATTCCTACAATCTACCCAAAAGTAAAATACAATAAATCACGTAACACCCTAATTTCAATTGCACACACTTACGCTCATAATAGAATACCAAAATTTCATCGAACGTCGCAAATCGCTTTCAACGAGTTCGAACTACTCAAACCTCCTAACAACCCCTCAATCTTCTAAAAAAAAAGACCTTCTCTCATTCCTCCCTGTAAAATCTAAAACGCCCTCGCCCTGCCCTCCAATAAACTAAAATCATCCTCGCGGAAAAGCGTCAGTCCACCGCGCAAAAGAAGCACCCGAACCTCGCAAGCTAATCGAACTCTCCGCCCTGCCGATAAAAAGCGTCTCTCCCCCTCCTCCCCTTTAACCGCGCGCATCGGAAGCCCATCACGAACAAGCGAGTGCAACAAATGGCGAGTTGTTTCGCTCTGTAGCAGTGGTAATACAGGTCGTCGACGCCGCCGCCACCGCCGACTTGGACCAATTATGA
The DNA here is from genome assembly GCA_949152435.1 of Gastracanthus pulcherrimus. Taxonomy (NCBI): domain Eukaryota; kingdom Metazoa; phylum Arthropoda; class Insecta; order Hymenoptera; family Pteromalidae; genus Gastracanthus; species Gastracanthus pulcherrimus. Next base: position 181,398,369 of record OX424575.1, read on the forward strand.
TCCATTGGCGTAATCGCACTTCAATTCTAGTCCCTCACCTCGCCTCCACCTCCCTCCTCTCCGGTACTTATAGTCGAGCGCGCTAATTGGGACTCCTGGGAACCTCGAGCACGAAAACGCAGCGGCGTATAGTCGCCGCCGCCACCGCCGCGGCTGTCCGACGAATTACTTGCAAAAGAGAGAAATTGCCGGCTTTCGCCTTCCAGTAATTTACCATGCTGTGGCTCTAGAAGTGTGCGAGCGCGCGCGCGTGTGTATGTGTGTGTGTGTGTATGTGTGTACAGGACTGCGTGTGCGCCCGACAATATTCTAAATTGACGATTCTTCGGGTTTGAGCGATGTATATGTATATTTTTACGCGTGTAGGTTCTATTTTGTTGTTGTTTTTTCTGCTATAGACGCAGCTATGCATTGCTTTTTTTTTTCGTCGTCTTGTTCGCTGCTATTTCTTCTTTTAAACCCTTTCCAAATTTTGATGCTAAATTTTACGTTATTGGAAAGGAAGAATGTAAAGATTTTTCATGCTTTACCAGTAGTTTTTATCATCATAAATGTTCTTAAGATTTTGGATGTCAACAATATATAAACGTTTTCTGGCTTACAGCGCTGAGACGCTTTTTTACAATAAGTATTTATTTTTAGTGAACAGATTCGGACAGTAGAATTAATTCTGTATATTTTTAATAATAAATTCATCTGCAAAATAATTTGGTTGATTGGAATAAAATATAATTGAATAAAAATTATCAAATATCGGTCAAGAAATTCATGATCCATATTTGAACCGTACGCTCTTCAATTGCTAATAACTTACAGGTGATACCAATAATAAGAATAGTCTAAGAGACTTGTAATGTTATGAACTATTTATCAGCATCAGAATATTTATATATATATGCCTTTGAACAGTATTGTATTTAAAATTCGAAATTATTCATTACTTGCTAAAAGTAGAATATTGTAACTTATGAATTTTAGGTAAAAACGATCAATAAAACAATAAAAATTTTAGTATAATCTAAAAATTTGGATATAATGTAGCACTATTATCTCATCATAATTTCTTTAAAGTTATATAGAAAACGAGGCTGAATTTTACAATTTATTTCTATTAACTATGTATTTTGATGAAAATAATGAATTACAAGATTTCTTTCATAACGTTTTCTTCTATAGGAATATATTTACAACAATATGGAATTAATAGATTTTTGGTAACTTTGTTTTCGCGTATGCGTGAATAAACGAAGTATGCGTCGAGATTACAAAACTCGAAAGGACTATTATGCGTTTAATTAATTTTAATCGATTTGATCGTCGATTTGTGCATGCGCTTATTCCGCGCCGATTTTAACCAAGTATTAATTCCTTTCGTTACACAGGCAGATTTTATAATGAATGCGTTTTGCCGATTTTTTCCCTTCAACGCGTGTACATATACAAGGCATTCTTTTGTTAATGACTGTTGAAATAATCGATCCGACACTTCGGGGCGAATACAACGCATATACCTATATTCAATAATGATAGCTAATATTATTATGTAACTTAATTATAATGCTGCAGAGAGCTGTGCAGAAACTTTCAGTCAAATTTTTTACGAATTCGCGATAATAGTCAATTATGTAAAGAATTAGCAAAACGCGCCGGTCCATTCCTCTGGCACTGCGTATTCTCGAATAGATGTATAATCATATGCTTTGAAATATCCTTATGGGTATTCCTTTGATTTTTAGCGAAATATTTACAGCGCATCGGAGAATCCCGTCAAACACTCCTTTTGATAAAATTTGAATGAAGTAACCGTAAACGTATAAAATTTCAACGATTCATGCATACATATGCAAACGTGTAGACAGCAAGTATCAAAAGCCTTATATATTCAAACTCAGTGAACTCGAAAGCATTGAAATTCATCCGAACTTGGAGCACGAAAATTTATTCCATTATTATATAAAACTTCTTTTAGAGAAAGAAAAATGGTTATTTTAGCTATAGTTTTTCTCGATATTCATCGAAAAAAGTTCGCAGTAATCGTAACTATAAAAGTAATAGAAAAATTAGTGAAATTTTGTTACAACTAAACATTTATGGCAAGTGTTATCATAAAATTATAACAATCGTAATTTAAAAAAATTAAGTAAATTAGTTAAAGAACATAGAGGTTGTTCAAATATTACATAACATTTTGAGGGGGAAGTAGGGCCCTTGTTGGTGTTAAGATGTATGTTAAAGCCATAGGAAAATCAGCAAAAATGCGTTACATGAGGGACGGAGGGGATCTAAAGATGCTGAAACATCGTTACGTAAGATTTGAATAACCCTACAATTAAATTACTGAATTGAACTGATAATGATTGTACACATTTTTAATAAAGAATTATACACATGCCAAAGAAAATTTCGATTTTGTTAAGTTGTTATAATTATTTATTTAGTTATTCATTTGGTAATATTTACTAAAAATGATTGCATTTCAACTGAATTTTAAAACAATCTAAATAATATTTATGTATCATTAAATAAAAGTTTGTAGTATCGTTATTATATTTATATCCTTTATATCCTTTGATATAAGGTTATACTTAATATTGCAATAATATAGTGCATGAAATTGAAAAAAAAAAATTTCCAGAATTAAATTTCGTTTACCATCAAATACTGTAATTGCTAACAGATCGTTTTTCTCAGTGTTTAGATTTACCAATAACCTTTCCATTAAATCCCACACTAATTTTGTCTTTTTGTCCAAAACTTAAATAGACTTATTATAACACCAAAACCACCCAAATTCAGAAAGCCCTGTATACTTAAACCAACAAAAACTCCGCTAATTATAATCCCCAAACGATTCTCATGTAACGACGAGCGCGTTAAACTCCCAATCCTCTCTCCTCTCCTCAAGTTTTTCGAAGCTCGCGCTCGCGATAAGAATTAAATACATTTACGTAACAAAACTACTACAGCAAAAAGCAGCGAAAAAAAATATATATCTCCTCCTATCTCCGATTCCGGCGTGCTCCGCGCGCGCGGCAACAAAGTATATACGGCGAGTCGAAGATTTTTCTCCGTATATATACACACGCCGGCGAATCGTTGCAGCGCTTAGGCGTGGTTCTTGCGTAATGCAAAAAGCGAGCGAGTTACTTGCTCGTTACATGCGCCGCGCTCGCGAGAATAGGTGTAGGCCCGCTGGCAGTCGCGGTGAATCTATATACACCGCGGCCGAACCGAGCCGCGCTATAGGTATGAGTGCGAACGTGCAAAGTTACAGGTTACACAGGTCGTCTCGCCGAGCGATCCTGTATATCGATAACTCGGGACCAAGTGTGTGTGTGTGTATTTTTATCTGGTAGAGCAAATTTCACCCGCGTAGAGGCGTGTTTTGAAACTCGAATTTTGCTTTCGTTTAATGATCTTGTTCGGGGACCTAATGAACTTTAATCGATTTGCATTTACTTGTATAATATATAATCGATTATGCGTTTCTATGCGATTCAGTTTGTATGGAATATGTATAGGAATGCAATTTTATACGTTTCACAGTGTATCGTGTATGAATGGTTTTAAGAATATATTATTAGATAAAATACGCAGTTAGATCTCTTGTTGATACGCTAAATCGTTGATAGACATTGTTAACAGTAATTTTTGAGGTATCATTTCTCAACTATTATATATTTTGTAATTAGATTTATCTCCGTAGTCGTTAAATAAATAAATAAAATTGGTATAAGAAATAAAAAGACAAGAAAAGACAAGAAAAGATAGGATAAATGAGTTAGTTACTGTGTCCTCGATATTTTTATCTAAAGCGTTATGAAATCATACAGTAACTAGATGCAAAAATGCAATTTATATTAAATACTAGTATTTTACCAAATTAATTTAGGATTTTATTATTTTATTTAAGCAAAAATACCGGGAGGTACATTAACTGATCCAGCGCACGTAGTAACTAGTATATTTTAAATAAATGAATAAGTTTCAACGATAAAACACATTCTATCAATGGAGTTTCTAACAATGAGTTTTTTTATCACGACTTTCAGACAAAATATGACGAAGCCATTCCTGAAAAAATCAAAAATTTATACATAGCTTTATAAAATTTCACACTGTTCGGACATACGTAAAAGTGCATATGCGCGTGAAAAAAACGAGCGTAGACGCGTCTAAAAAAAGAAAAAACAAACAACAGCGAACTGCGGAAAAACAAAAGGAAATCATACGAACGACGCCTGGCGCGAGATTGACGTTTTCCAATTATATGATAGTATGGTCCAGTAATTTTCACACTTGGGGCCGAATCTACCGTGCTACGTCGGCGTATTGGCGAGAAAACTCGTTTCACCGGAAATTTCGCGAAGGCGATAATTAAACAGTAATGAAAACCGATATCCGCTCACAATATGTATGGCGAATGAATTTTCCAGAGCGCGAAAAAAGGAGAGAATTGTCGCGGGAAAAAGGAAAGTGCCGGGAGAATCCGCCACGCTGGCGGTCATCGATTCCGCACGCGATATAAGTATATTATAACCTTTTTAGTTTCTCGTAGTCACGCTAGATGATTCGCCTGTGAATGTACAGTTATCAACTGTAAACGCGCGCGAGGAAGAGAATCGCAAGTGCGTTTGCACAGTCGTCGTCCAGAGCGAGTTTTTTCCTTCAACCACTTTTCCTCTCGATGCGTCTCTTTTAGCTATAGTCAGGCGCAAGTATCTAGATGAGTTTATCTAGATACGAATCGATATAAACTTTTTTTACAAAAATAAGTGTAACAATAAAGACTCTCTTTGAGAAAGCTGAAGTATTAACTCCTTTTTTACAGTAGATACTTCTTTGATACACCATCCAGCTGCAGCTGAGCAAGGGTAACTGCCTACTGGTAGCACCAGCAATACGAAGAAGTCAACCATCAGCGGGGTCAACAACAATACAACCCGCAACGAAAACAAGAGCTGCGACATGGACCACATTTTCGAGGAAGCCAACAATAATAAATCCACGTATGTACACACCACCGGAGAAGATAGTAGGGTTATGATGCCGAAACTCGAGAAATAAGTCGGCAATATTTCTACCATTGCTAATAAGGTGACTTCCATGACGGCTAGGATGGATCAGGATCTCGACATTCTGAAAATTGTTCCAGCACTATTAGCAAATATTCGAGATCTGAGTGGTAGATTATCCGTCATGGAAGAATAGTTTGCTCTGCAAAATTCCATACTGGAGGAGTATGCGAGTAGCCATACCTTATTAGTTAAAGAAAACTAAGCAGTCATGGCTAATAGGATGCGTGCCCTCGAAGTCAAACTACATATAAGTGATAATAATATTAGAAATAGATTTAATGCTGTAAATAATTATTATAATAATAGGAATCATAATAATAACTATAATAATATCAATAATGGTGCCAATGACGTTGACGGCAATAACAACGATCGCCATGCAAACAATTTGTGTGTTATCGAACACTCAGTCCAGCTAGTCGACTCTCCGTTAATAGGAACCGCCACTGGAAGGTTTCAGATAGCAATACCAGCTTCTTCAAATATACCAGTCTTAAACTCTAACAGTCTAATCCCTCCCGGTTGTAGGCCACCACTTGGCTGCTATTTTCAACTCTTCACTAGCTTGTGGAGTCTTTCCTGGAACTGGGAAGAGAACTCATCTAGTGCCTCTTAAGAAGACGGCTATTCCATCTGCCGTAACGAACTTTCGTCCCATTGGTCTTTTGAGTTTTCTCCGCAAAGTCCTAGAAAAGATTGTTCATGAGCAAATCTCAGAGTTCATCACATCTAAGAAAATTCTGGACCCACGTCAAATCGGCTTTAGGTACTATCATAGTACGCAAACAGCACTGCTGAGTCTGCCAGAGGACATCCGAGCTAGTATCAACAGTAATAAACAGCTGCTTACCATTCTTCTGATGTTCGATTTCAGTAAGGTGTTCGACACAATCTCGCCCTCTAAATTACTTCGCAAACTGATCAGAATGGGTTTTTCTAGGTCCGCGGTCCTGTAGATCAAATCATATATCACAGACCGTAAGCAGCGAGTGGTTACAGAATCCAATGGTGAATCTAATTGGCTCACTATCAATCTTGGTGTACCACAGGGCTCGGTTCTGGGGCACCTTCTGTTTGGTCTGTACATTAATGATCTTCGAGATATACTGGCTATTTTCTAAGGGCTCTAAGGGCGAATTATCGGATGGTATCGAGCATTTGCTATATGCTGACGACCTTCAAACCAATACGCAGGTTACCAGAGATAATATTCGTGAGGGCATAGATCGCTTGTCGGCTGTAGCGCGAGCAGTGTCGGCATGGGCTTCAGAGAATGTCCTGTGCCTCAATGTTAATAAAACAAAGGCTATTATTTTTGGTTCAGACTATAACATCAACAGGTTGTAGGACCTGCATCTGCCAGGCATTGAGTTACAGGATAACGTTTTCATTCCCCTTTCCGATACAGTTACTTACCTCGGTGTTGTAATGGATTTTAAATTACATGGAAACCGAGGGTGAATAGATTAGCCGAAAGATTAATAGAGCCTTATATGGTCTCAGATAATTTAGATCCTGCACAACTGGGATGTTGTATGTGCAGCGTGCAAACGCTCTTATTGTCTCCCACTTAGATTATTGCTCTCTTGTGTACCTAGACGTATGAGGTGAGCTTCAGACCCGGCTTCAAAGATTACAAAACTTTTGTGTAAAATACATACGTGGTGTTCGAAAGGATGAGCATATTTCTCCCTACAAGAGACTGGGCTGGTTAACTTTGGAGGCAAAAAGGGAGTAATTTGCGGTGGTACTACTGTATAAAGCAGTTGTCATGGGACAGCCTTCGTACCTTGTTGCCCTTTTTGAGTAAAACCAGTTTAGAACCTCCAGTAGAAATCCCAAGGAAAATAGAATTCCAGAGTCGCATATTGATGTTGCCTTGAACTCTTTCAGAACCCAAAGTGCTCGCCTCTGAAATTCGGTCCCCGCAGCATTAGGCATCTTCCGTCTTTTAAGAGATTTAAAATGGCCATACGCAGGCACATTTTTTAAAGCCGCGATGTACAACATGCCTGTGATCAAAACTAACTGTGTTATACCGTTTAGTATTAAATTAGATTTAAGTCTTATAATGTGATGTGATAGTTATAACCAAAATTGTGCAATTTTTAACTAATGTAATGAAATATCGCAACAAATTGTAATATGGATGTGATATGAATAATCTATTGTATCAAAATTGTATGTGTATTGCTGTATATTTTTTCTTGACATGTGCAAAATAAATCTTAGGGTGATCTACCCAATTACTGATACTTTAAAATCAACTTCTATTTATTACTTCTTTTCTAACGATTATTCAGTAAAAATATAAATTTTTCTTCGACATTATCAATGTGTATATCCAATTTATGAAAAAAATATCAGTACCACCCAGAGTACTAACACCCAGAGTATTTATGAAGTTTGTGTTGAAAACAAATTATATAATCTAGTATACCATGTTAACGAAATAAATGACTGAAATTAAAGAGCACTTTTATTACGAAAACGATAATTTATAACCGTTTACTAATAAAAACAACAGCGTTGAAAAGGTTAGCTTACGCTCGTGCTGCAGACGACGCCATTTTTATCGCTTTCACTGCTACCTCCGTACAATTGAAGATTTATTAAAATTATTAGATGAAATAGTAATGTATTAACTTAAGAATCTTGCCCATAACAGTTATAATTTTGTGTTGAAATGTTCGTACATATTAATTTGCAAGATTTATTTATTCTTTAAAGGAAAATAACGTAAGGTGCCAGTAATTGCTAATGGGTCAGTAATTGGGTTGATCACCCGATATGGTTCTGAATGGTTTATATAATATTATAAATGGTGTATTTCACTATTTCAATATATATCTCTCTTAATCAAAGTTGTAGTAGTGATCATATTTCCTGTTTACTCCTTAGCCAGACATTAGCTTAATTTTTCTTTTACAGGCTCAAAATTATCTAAAAAGATTTCTCTATTACATTAAGTGCTTGAAGAATGTAACAAATAACGTTTCGTCACGACTGGAAAAATTGACAATTTTTCGAGCATTCTCTCTTAAAGATTAACTATTATTATCTAACATTTTAGCTTTTTTCTGAATGTATTTGTAAAGTGTTCAAAATGTTAGCTTTTGAGTCGCTGGTGGAAATAGGTGATTTTCAAACTAGTAAATATCTGTTTCACATACATTCAGAAAAAAAGCTAAAATGTTAGATAATAATAGTTAATCTTTTGCATTTATCTGGTTTGAAAGAATAAGTAGTTTGTCCATGACAGTAGCTCGCCAACGACGACGACAACGATGACGACGACGACGACGACGGTGTCTACAAAAGACCCCATCGAGAATATGACTTTAAGTAGAAACTCCGTGAGCTCGCGGGCCATTGCCGCGGCTCGCGTTTCATTTACATAATGCCGCCGACACGAAGTGCCGGAAACACCGGGGCCTGTGCTATCGATTCTACTACCTTTTTTCTCCATTCCGCTACATAGCTGTCTTTCTCTCTCGCTGTCTGTCTTTCGTCTCCTTTAATTTTTCCTTCTTTTTTGTCGTTATCAAGCCGCCGCGATTGGAGGTTTATTAGCCCGGACTACAATAAGTGTAAGTGGGTAGATCGTGTATATCGTTTTCGTTACGGTATAATGCTCAATTGAAATTAGTTCTTTGAAGAATATTCGATGCATGCAAGCTTGGCGTGAAAGATTCTTGCAAATTATGCGTTGGCTCTGCATTGCGAAATGTTCTTGTGTTAGCTACCAGCATTTTAAATTATACGGCAGTTTTGTAAATACAGGGAGAAAAATAAAAACAATTCGTTTTTTATAAAAAATAGTACTAGTTTCTCTGGTGCAAAGTCGATACAACTAATTTCTTGGAGTAAGAGTCACTATCAAAATGTTAACTAACTTATACAAAATATGTATTTTTTTTTACTATTTTCTTAAATAAACATGAACATTTAAAATTTAAAAATTTAAAATATAAATTAAAATCATGAAAACATTTTTTTAAAACATTTCTGAGTTAAACTTTATTAAGGTACGATAATAAATTGTTATATTTTCATTCTTTTACAATGTAATAATGTAGGAAATTTGTATTTTAAAAACCCACGTTAACCACACATAAATTCTGTTTTACTAGAATAAAGCGTTTATTTTATTTCTAGTAACAGATCAAAGAAAAGGGCACCAGTACCCGCATAATAAAAATAAAATAAATAAATAAAATAATTTATGACGCAGCACGCATCCAATCGCAAAAAAAAACATCGACCAGCACCGAAATTTTTTAACGGTACGGAATACGCCAGCAGACTTTTCTCTCGAAAAAGTTAAACTTGGCACTGCAACCGCGCGGCTTCCCGCGGGCTACAAAGAAAGGATAAATTCGTTACTTCTCTCACACCGCCGCGGTCGCCGTAGCCGAAAATTGAGCGCGATATTTTTCGGGGGGAAGAACTCCCGCTGCTCAACCGCGTCGGCCTCCGCTCGAATAAGCTTATTGTCCGTATATATAATCTATATATATACAAAATTTGCCCGCGCGCACTTTCCGCCGGGGGGCAACAATGAGGCGTTTCTTATATACTTTCTCTTTTGCGCTAATGAGACTTTTCCTCGGCTCCTCTCTCGCATTGTCCAAATTCTTCCTTCGTTCAGCCGCACAGTGCGGCTATACCACACTCCAGACGAGAGGAATTAAAAGAAAAAAAGGCGAAAATTAAGGAAACGCGAAAGCCGCGCCGCGGATGATTCGGCAAAAATGCGCAACGCGCGCCAAAAGTGCCGAGGTGGCGGCGTTCGATATAATGCGCGCAATTTCGCCGAGCTTTGCATCATCGAATCTAGCGCACACGACTTTTATGCCGGCTGCTGCTCTCGCGCCGGGGACGAATGTGTCTCTTTCGTATATCGACTTACTAATTAAGCAATCAGCTGCGCCGCGCGCGTGGACACACGCGTAAGAGTGTCTTATGCACCAGAAAGTACGCGACTAGTCGGCCCGAGACGCGAGATTCCCCTACCGCTTTTTCGATCTTTTTCGAAAAATGGCGTGTAATTTCACGCTAACTCGTGAAATCGATACGCGTTATTTATACAGGCTTTTACTTGGCTGGGATTTTTATACGAAAACCCTCGGTTTTAGGTTTTTATTTCGTTTTTATCGTGTATACGGTTTCTTGTAATATTTAATTACATGATTAATAGCGATGATGCTTATATAAATATACTTGAACGATGTTTATTGACAAGGTATTTATTAATTGATGAAAAAATGGAAATATCAAGATTTATTGCACGAAGCTGACGTAATCTTTTTTTACATTGTTTGTTTATTTATTTATTTATGTTTCTATTTATTTATGTTATTTATTTATTTAGTTATTTATTTTTATTTATTGTTTATAAACGGATAAATCCCTATACACTATATAAATATTTGAAAATATAATAACTGAAGCGTTTTAATTGGCCAAAATTCAAAATAAAAACAATATCATTGTCGGCAAAGTGCTTACACAATAAAGATTTTGTTCAGAAAAGTCTCCGTTATGAAGTTCTTACGCGAACTAGGTTCTCTCATTTTATTCTTGGCAAACTCTCATGAAAAAGTAAAGAAACGAAGATGAGAAAGGTCTTCAAGGACAAACTTTTTTGAAAGAAAGCAATAAGGAGAAGATTCCTATCTCCATTCTAATATTTTCTTCCCTCTCGACTTGTTCCCCTTCGCTACTTACCTACAATTCTATTGATTTTCCTTATTTTCCCAGCACTCATGAACATTTATTTCTTCTCTTCTCATTACTTTTCTTTACTCGCTTCGACACTCGCTCGTATCTCGCCGATTCGTCCGCGTATCCATTGCGACTCATCGATTCGCAGCAGTTAAACGAAGCTTAAAACTACGTTTATACTTCCAAAGACCCGTTACAAAAATATAAACTCAGCGTTGATCACATCGAAATTCTTCGACAGAGTAGAACGAAAATTTTTCCGAAATACTTTCGTTACACTTCTCGCTCGATTTCATAAACAGGCAAAAGTTGTAACGGAAAGCAGAAGCAAATTACATAACACGAGGGCGAGCTATATACATTTAAACGGAATCGTAATTTTTTGCGCTCAAACATCGACAATAGTTGAGAGAAAATGAGGGACTATTAAATTTCCAGTGCGCGCGCGCGCGTGACGTCACCTTCTCACATTACGTTAGCATAATTTCAACAAAGAGCGCAAAAAGAAAGCATCGTCGGCGATAGCCGCACACACTCACACACACACACACACACACACATATACACACACACACACATACACACACACACACTCACACACATACAGCAGCAGCAGCGGCGGCGGTAATAGAACGAGAACAGAAGGATACAGGCGAAGCAGAAAACTTTCTCGATGATCAGCTGAGAATAAGGAGCATAGCAATATTGGCACAAGTGCAACGTACACACACACACACACATACACACACGCTGGCGAGAGAGCGTTATAGAATAATTCTCTCCCGCGGCGGCAGCAGCGGCTTCGGCTCTCTCGCGCTCGCAACGAGAGGTAACGCCTTCGGTCTGGATTCTAGAACATGAACTTATCGGGCGAGCCGCTATAATTGCGCAAGCGAGATCTTACAATGCCTCGTCCGGCGGTGCACACCGCTCTTAGAGAGAATCGATATATATATATATATATATATATATATATATATATATATATATATATATATATATATATATATATATATATATATATATATATATATATATATATATATATATATATATATATATATATATATATATATATATATATATATATATATATATATATATATATATATATATATATACACATATACACGCAAGAGAGTATATACCAGAGGGATTGGCCGGTGTGGAATTGCACTGCACTGCACTGCTCTGCTCTCGGCTCTGCTCTGCCGCTGGCCCGGGGAAAGGAAACACACGACTAGAGCAGCGGCGGCGGCAGGCTCTCGCGCCGCGCGGATATTCTGCGCTGTATATTGCTAATCCCGCGCGCTGCGGAGATATCGACGCTACGAGCAATAGCCGTGAGAGATCCTTATGAGAGAGCGAGCGAGCGAGCGCGACGGAAATTGATTTACATTTGCATTTACGCCCAGGCCTTTGTGCTGCATTCAGTGCAGTGCCGGTGCTGGTATACCAGTAGGTGCATTGTAAGGGTCTGCTCATAGTGTTGAAAGGATCGATGAGAACGCTTTGGTCTAGTTAGGTCGGGTAAGGTCTAACGCCAACAAGACCCAGCAAAACCTAATTTTACCTAACTAAATCTGACTCGACCAGATATGTTTTGTTGGCATCGTAAAGGTTCATTTATAGTGAGATACGAGGGACAGTATTGATTGGTTCTAGATAGATAGAACCAATCAATACTGTCCCTCGTATCTCACTATAAATGAATCTTTACGATGCCAACAAAACATATCTTGTCGAGTCAGATTTAGTTAGGTATAATTAGATTTTGCTGGGTCTTGTTGGCGTTAGACCTTACCCGACCTAACTAGACCAAACCGGTCTCATCACTCCTTATGGGTTAGGTCAGGTCTAGACCTAACCAAGCCCAACCAGACGTCAACCAGACATAAGCTGTCTCGTCAGGTATACACTAGGTCTGGTACAGTCTAGTTGGGTCAAGTCTGCAGTAGACTCAGCTAGTCCTATTCCTGATATTCTCACTATGAATGAACCTTAATCGCGCGGTTCTTTCCCGCCGCGATCATTAGCGGCGAGTCTGTCGCGCTCGCGCTTATCGTCCTCCTTTCAGATCGCGGCGCGGCCTCTACGCGCTGTCCACCTACGCGGCGCGCGAGCGCACTGCACGTTTAAATGCGAACTTTTAGGCTGTCTCGTTAATTATTTCGGCGAATGAGCCGGAGGCAGCGTGATGTTACGCTGTTGAAGCGAAAGTTGAGCGGACGAGTTGCTTTGATAATAATTAGCCGTATAAAGTTTGAGGGACCTGGATGATGTTTTGGCCACTATCGAGCAACTCACATTAGTGATGCACTTTATTGCTGATAACATCTGTTTATATTGTCATTTAGAATATTTAAATATGACCGTTAAATATATGGGATTGGGTGCTGTAAATTGTTTTTTAAGCAGTGTATCTAGGCTAAATCGTATTTCTTTTATAATTTAAAAAATATTGTAATATGTTTAATTTAATCAAATTATGTCACTTTGCTGTTAATTCGTTAAATCCGAGACCCTCAAGAAGCTCAAGAAAACTCCTGGATAGTATTTAAAAAATTACTTTTTCCCGATCACGAGATTGGAAATAGTATACTTTGATATTATCCATATTTATTTTGCAGAATTTCGACTTTGTTAATGCACGTGTGATGGGTATAAGCAATATTACTCCAATATTACTCCACAATTTTAGGAACATTATTACACTTAGTACAAAATAAAAATCTACGTCTTGTCGACACCATGTCAACTTTTTGACAATCACCAATTTGCAAAAATTACAGCTTATTATAGCCTTTTTTCAATGACGTTACTTCGTTTTATGCTCGAAGGATTACACCGCAACGACGAAGTGACGTCGCATAAATTTAAAGTGCACTATCTTTGTCAATTTCGAAGAGATAATGGAAAATCTAAAAGTTTACAGAGAAAACATCCTACATTGTATCAGAAAATACTTTTAGCTGAAACCTAGCCAACCCAATTATAGTTTTTTAAATATGCAGTTCCAAGAAAAAATTACTGTAATAAAATTTTCTCAATAAAACTAACGCTTTCGCACTTCCATTATGTTTTAGATATTTGAGAATAAAACGCCAATTGCGAAAGACAACACAGACGTCTGACATATACAAATAAATCCGATTAAGTCATTTACTCTCAGTCTATGTTTACACCCATTTTTATGAATGAACGTAAAGTTCTACAAATAAAACTAAACAAAAAAAATGCCCGTAGCGAACGCTATACCAGCAGCGTAATGAAAGACAAATAAAACCCGAGCAAAAATATTTAAAATATAATACCAAGCACCCGCGTTCGAATTATTTTCTCGTTACACACCTGCCCGAGTAAAAAGAGTCGGATTTTATTAAGCGCAAACTAATTAATATTTCGTATATATATATCTCTCACTCTCTCGACACTCGCTTTTTATTTCTCTTTGTTCGCCCGTGGCGCGTGTATACATTCGCGCTACGGTGCGCCGAGCCAGGACTCCGCAGCCCCAATGAGATTCCGCGCCATTATTACATAATAAACCGAGTGCACCGCGAATTAGACAATAAAAATGCCTTACGAGCTCCCGTAAAGCCGCGGCGCGACGCTGATATTTTTCGTCGTCCCCTCGCGAGTCCCTCGAAGAACCGCCGCTACTGTGAGGCATGATGTAGGAAAGCGCTGTGGACCACGAGAGAGCAAGTGTATTGTGAGCTGATAGTTACTAAACACTGGTGTAAAACAAAATTTATTCCGAGTCGTTAACAGATTTTTAAAATAAAATTTCATATTTTATGATAATGTTAAATAAATGCGCTTAGTGTAAAGATAACTATTTCTTATGACAATTATTTTATCATTTTAAAGCGAAAATATTTTTTAAAATAAAAATTAATTTTTCAAGATTGTCATCATTAATTTTTCGAATAATTCAATTGTACAGATTTTGAAAGATAAAATCTTGTACTTTTTTAATATAACATGTGGGATGATGGTATGTGAAATCGAACATCACACCAAAAATACTGAAGATATAGCTAAACACGAAGAACTAAACGTTTTTGATTAAGTAATGGTTGAAATTAGTTAGAATAACTAAAATACCATTGGTTTGAAAAATCTAAAGAAATTTACGAGTATTAAAGCTATCAAATGGAACAAATTAATTATGATACCATTTCTCAAAAGTTAGGCGCTATGACGAGCGGCTGGCTAAAACTCGTCGAAACAGAAAGACTGACAGTGGCAGTGCAATGTGTTGTATATGCAATAAAAGTAGAGCCGCATATATGTAATAATCTTAGAATTAATGTAATATAATGCACTCATCAAAAATATTTTCCATAAATTAGACTCGAAAAGGGTGTGAAAACAGCCACCGAAGCGTCTAACTCATCACAACAGTCGTCATTCTCAATCATCAACAATGAAATAAAATAAATGTTAAGCATACCCTACAGCATCAAACAGAACAATTCAACAAACTTAAAAACAAATAATATCTCTTTCGTTCTCCATATCCCCGAGAATCACCCGCACACTTTTCATTCACCTCGGCATAAAACCACCAGCCTGACACGCGCGCCAAGAAGAACCTTTCCCCAAACTCCGTCCCACACCGCGCCGCTCATTTTTTTTTTTTTACGCGAACCCATAGCTCCCGGAGAGAGCAGAGATTTTACGGCGGCGTTAAACGCGGCGATATTGCGTGCAGCGCGGCAATTCTCAGCTGGCGCGTGATTCTCCGAGCTCCACGCGGCAGCAGCAGGTGGCGGTGGCCGCCGATCGCGTGTCTAAGCTCATTGTTTCAGCGATCTAGATTTTCGGAAAATCTCCGCGCTCGTGCAAGGCAGATATAATTTGGGAAATCACTTGGCGCGCGCATAACTCCGCGTTATTATTTGTAATTTTGCATCGCGAGAGTGAGAGTGAGTGAGGCAGTTTGCACGTTACTCGCGCTGCTGCGCAACCGCGAATTAGCGTGGGCTTCGATGCCAGGGGGGAGGGACTTTTTTTTTCTCTCTTTTAGGCGAATTTTCCTGTTTATTTTATGCCGAGAGCGGTCGCTTACGGGAGCTGTAACTTAAGGTGAGATTGCATTCGGAGAAAAAATACTGGCGCGGGTTGGTGGGTTGGAAATTTATAGGCGAGTTGAGCGTATGAACCTTCGCGAATGAGCGTGATATTTCACTTTTGGTTTTTTCAGTGTTGAGCGTTTTTAATTTGTATAGTTTGGAGAGGTAATTTGGTACTTCCGAGGGTGGATTATTTGAGAGCTTTGGAGAATCCTGAATAGTAGATTGTTCTTTGGGTAACAATACTGTTACAAAATTTTAATAAGGTATCATTAAAATATCGGTGAAAATTAAAACTATAACATCTGTACTGTATTATTTTTATTAAAAATTAATACACGTGTTGTATAATGCATATCCTTTATTCTCCATAACATTTCTTAAGTTCCTTAATACAATATATTATTGTGCAGAGAATGCTTGTTTATTTCTGTTTGAGTAAAAGAGAGAGGAAGAGGGAAAGAAAGTAAGACAGAGAGACTGTGTGTGTATATTGTATAACCATTAGGTGCTGTTGTAATGTTATTTGCAAACGTCGGTGAACACCTCGTAGAGTGCAAATAATATCCGAATGAATGCATCTTATACCTTTGAACGTTCTAGGAAGAGACATTACCTCCAAGGGATTAAGGGATGTACGGAGCTTTAGAACAAGAGATCGGAGTTGACCATACCTACATCGGAAAGCGATGTAATTACAACTGTTTGTTGGAGTCCTTGTTATTGCATAGTGTGCAGAGTATATAACCTGATTGTTAGTATCCCTATATGGAGTTATCTCTCTTTGGGTGTCCTTTCAACTCCCGCTAAGTCACTTTAATAATCTTACATCTTTAATAAATATTTAGTTTCTTTTTAACTTTCAATATTTATGCATTATTTTTCAATAATTTCTGCTCACGTTTCAAATGTATAAATAATTATAACAAAATACGCGTAAATTGTTTGACCGCCATAAGATAAAAGCTTATAATATATTATTGGATTTCGCAAAGAGACGCATAATATTTTACACTGTATTATACGTGTAATATTATAATAATTATAAATATCTGCAACAACTAGTTGCATTTAAAATTTAAAAATCCGTTTAAGAGTCTCAGTTTATAGTATATTAAATATGAAATACGTACGCATGACGTCCAGATAGTCTCAACTGTTACTACTTGTACAAACGATAATTCTTGTCAAAAGCTAGATAGACAAGCCGTCTGACAAATTGACAAATTAAATGACAAATTCGCTCTAATCTCAAATCGACTTTCTGTTAGGTGTCTGACTATATACTCGACCTTTATCCACGCATATAAATATACCCACTGAAATTTTATTCTAAGAATATCAGTTCTATTCCTGAAATTATAATTCTGAAGGGCATAGGATAATTCGGTTTATTTATAATTCGGATAATTCCATAATGATTTCAATGATTTCAACTGGTTTTCAACCGCAATGTCAAATTAAAGTTTTGAATATACCGAAAGTGAGTACATAGTTGCATCGTATGCACATGTACCTGCACTGCCATTTTTCGTTTAGAGGATCAGTTTTTCAATTCATGGAATTTTTACGGATATGCGATTTTCGGTTTTCGGAATGCAACGCATAAAGGTATAAAAGGAGCAGCTGATGGAAAACCAATATTCTACTATTCTTTTGCTTTTGAAAAGCTTTTCTGATAGATATTTGTCTATAAAAAATAGTCTGTAAACTAGTTGATGCTAGAATAAACATAATGTTTCTTATTGTAATTATTATACAAGTTTTCTCCTATTTATGGACAAACACGTTATACGACCTTAAAATATTCAAACAATAATAAAACATTTAATATTTTTTTGTAATTTATTTGCGATTTTCACGTTTTTTCGGTCTCAAAATCGATCTTAAAGTGATCGTTTACTACGGCGAAAAGTAACTACTTTACACCCGCTGCTCGTTTTACTTTACGACCGCTCGTTCCGCCAATAGAAATGAGAAAAAACTGGCCTAAACATGGTTTGTGAAAATCAATACATGTGTTACAAAGAATATAGTGTACACCACGAACGCGAGGGCCATTTGACCTCGTGTGTTTGCAGTTCTTACCTACGATTCGTACTGCAAATTCACACTCGATCAAAAAAGGCTCATTTCTCGCCCTTGGTACGCAGTGTACTATTTCAAAGGGCGCGGGTTCAAATTCCCGTTAGTCCCAATTTTTCGGTAGTGGAGATCGGGCCTACAACCCGCTACCTGATTAGAGGCAGTAATACCCGTATATGTAATAAAAAATAAAATAAATACAAACTAAACTAGCAACCATCAGTCACTACGTGACTGAAGAAAATAAAATGGAAAAAAAATAGAGAAAGAATATTTAGATACATATGCGTTTGTATGCATATATCGATATATAAGATAAACGTGTTTTCTTTAACAAATTTTAAGATCCGAACGAAAAACAGAGGTAAGCTGAAACCGTGAGAAGGTACCTCTTTAAGTCAAGCCCTTTCAAATCATATATAATTTATCTACTCTAGGTGCATGACCAAAGCTGGACCACTGTCACAAGATTTGCCCCTATTCTTTTAAATCTATAGATTTTCAACTTGAAGAATTTAATTGATAAAGCTCATTTAGAATAATTAAATTAAGAAATATTGGTATTAAATTTCTTTATAATACTATTTGCGTGGATATTGTCCTTCTTACTTACCTTTGTATCAATACGTATGTTTATTATTTATTTTCCAACCAAAAAATGGCTTTACTATTATTTTGAAATTAAGCTGGTTTCATAAGCTAGTAAATCTCTAACAAATTGCTCGAGATTAAGAAATTCTTTTCTCTATACTTCATTAAATTGGACTGGAAAACTTAACAATCTTTTGAGTACTCTGATACTGAACCAGCTATTTACAGGCTTGAAACTAGAATACACACACCACTATGACTCAATTGCAAAAGAAGTAATCCTGCAAAAGCAAAGTAATATCCATTCAATTTCCCCCTCGATACATAAAATCCAACTTTTTAAAATACCAAAACCTAGCAGCTGTCAACAGTAGCACAAGCGATCTAAAACCGCCACCGAGCGCACGCTAGTCGTTGCGCGAGCGCTGCAAAAGTTGCAGCTCTCAATTATTTTTTCTTCTCCCCCCCCCCCCCCCCGTGAAGGGAATGTCCTCGGCAAGGTGGATTTCTCAAAATTGCGGTGCGGCCTCACTCGAAACTAGTTATTGAAATGAAATCCACTTTATGAAATCGGCGCGAGATCGAGTTTTCGCTCTCTCGCCTCGCCTAGCTCGCCGAGCGGCCTGACCTCTAATGCCAATACTAGAGTAGTGGCAAACTGAATTTCGAATTCGATATGTCGCGCAGGCCGAAGGAGCTCGTAAATAGCCACTACCGCGCGTTCGATATTACTGTCCGAGTAGAACATGCGCTCTCTTTTTTTGTTGTTGCTCTTTAGATTTTTTTAGTTTGCTAGATGAACGCTACGGTCTCCAAAAAATCGCGACTCGCGTGCGGTTGCATTGCGCTACATGCGAGCTACTTAAAATGGAACGCCGTAATACGCGCAGGGGGATATTGTGAATTTATATGCATTTTCCGGGCATTATACTCGCGTTTTATCGGAATGCCGCGGTTATTATTCAATATTTTTCTCGATACGCTCGCTTGCTCCCGGCGCGGCGCATTCCAGAGCCTCGGGACTCTAGACTCTCGGCAGTGCTGCTCTGCAAATATCTACGTGTATATATATATATATCTATATACAGAGTTGCTCGCTCTGTCGCTTCTCGAAACCGCCTATTGAAGCTTGCAGCCGCCGCCGGGTGGAAAATTCTCGCAGTTTGTACCGAAAATTTATGATAATTTTTCCCATAAAATCCGGAGACTCGCTGTCTCTGCGTCGCGTGCGCGCGCGTTACACTTATGTGTATTATTCGCGCACTATTAAGCGCTCTCCGGTTTCGGTCAGCGCGAGATCTCCGTCTCCTGGGTTGATTGCGAGCGCGTTTCGAAAATCGTGCGCCGGTGTACGTGCATAAATTTTCAGGGAGCCCATGGCTTTTCGAAGTTAATTAACTATTTACGACCAAATCAAATGCATAAATTTCGCTCTGTAACAGCCGGCACACGCGCTTTTACCATTGGAAATCGGGCGTGTTCGCGGCCTTTTTTTCGCGTCTCCGTCGTGCGCTGAAATTCGAGTTTTCAAAGTCCGTTGCGAAAAATCTCCTTATTAAGCTCGGGACTGAAAAAAATCACTGGTGAAAAAAAAGGTGCACGAGCATTCCGCGCAGACCAGATCGACGCCAGGTATTCCATAATGTGCAATATGAAATGGGAAAATCAATCAAGAGATAGCCAAGGTCAGTTAATTGCGTTTGATGGGGAATCAAGTATACAACTGCCGTAATTATATAGAATTTAATTCTTCTATCAAACGGCAAGTGTAATGAATACAACGTTTTTTTTTCCTGAAAATTGCTGTTATTTTAATTACAATGAAGCAATATTACTTAATTGCATACGTAGCAATTCATCAATAAGAAAGATTAAAAGGCATTTTAAAATATCAATTTACGTTATCAGCCGCAAGTATTACTTTCTAAAGTAAGGATTAATTCGCGTAAACTGTTAAAAATCCAAATGGCGTTTTATCTTGGAAATAGCCACAAAGAAGCCCGAATCAAAAAATCTAAATTTATAGCGCAAGTTATCTCACGGCTTATTACATTATACTTAGTCCTTCTCACGGCTAAAAATATACCACAAACGGCTTTGCAAAGCTCGTAAATCAGTTATCCCACTAACTCATATTGCGAGAAGCAAAAATTTGATCGCGTACCCTAACCGCGTCGTAAATAAATAAAAATTTTCGAAAGAAAACGGCCTTCGGGCTGCTGCGAGCTTTTTTATTACGAGTAAGGGAAGGTGGGGTACGACGGATCATCTTGAGCATAGATACTTATTACCAACTGTTCAAAAAATAATTTTTTGAAGAAGATATTTACATAATATAATAATACTTATCAAAATATATAATTAAATTATATGTTACAAGTAAACTTTTCATTTTACAACCTTGAAACATGCTTACTTCTAATCTTCAACTTTTCAATTTTTATTTTTTACTTATATTTGCATCATATTATACATTCATGCCCCGAAGCAGTATTTTCTCTAGAATAAAATTGAAAGCCCATTCAACCCACCCTACCCATCTCACCCCATGCTCCCCCCAAAACATTACCGCACTCTCGCGGGACTTTTCATTTACTCCTTGCGCCGTCCCCGCGTTATTAAGCTTGCGCCGCGTCTCGTCGCGTTGCGGCGTTTAAAAACCTTATTAGCTCGTAATTGAAGAGCGCGCGCTCCCGTGTGTCTCCTCTCGTATACTCACCACGGCGCTTATACTTTCCTCCCCGCGCGTCTCTCTCTCTCTCTCTCTACTTAATATCCACATTAATTACGAGACCGCTCAGCGGCATACTTAGTTGTGCGCGTCGCCGCGCGAGAGTCGCGGATTTTACGGCTTGCCTGCGCTCGCACAAACGGAGAGAAGATTGACGACGTCTGCGGCAAAACGATCGCTTTGAAAAGTTTACGGCCGCGTAATTGACGAGGATTCTCCGGCGCGCGTTGTCGTTATCGATGATCCCCGCGACGAGAGCTGGATGCCACGGACTCCTCGCTTGTTTATCTAAGACGCTTATGTATGCGCACGCGAGTTGGAGTGTACAATATCGTGGGATTGCACATCGGGCGACGATTATATTTTAGCCGCTGTTGCGAAATCGCGCCGTGGCGTGGTGCACACACTTTATTTATAGTGGTTTAGCCGTGTTTTTTCTGTCTCTCTCTCTCTATGCTTTTTTTTTGTTGCTGCTTCGTTGTTCGTCCGTGTAATCCCTTGGCCGTAAATCATTTCCCAACGTTTCCTTTCGGCGATATATACCCGCTGGCCGCGAAAGTAGGCCTGCGAAACTTTGCGAGCTTTGATTTATGTATTTTTTTTCGCGGATGTTGCGACGCTTTTAATCGGGAATCATCAACGCTCGGTGTTTTAGCCTCCCCCGGAAAAGGGCGATTAAGTGGTTTGATTTTTAGTGCGCTGGAAGGCTGCTACGACTGATTGACATGACGATTCACGAGTTTATGAGGCATCTTATAACTTCATCGCTACTGTAATCGCAGACAATTTTTGTTTGACGATCCTATCGGCCTGCTCTATCCATAAAATCAACTGAAATGTCTCAATAACAACGACCGAGTCATCATTTCGGTAATTTGTAAAATGAAAATTGTGTTTCGTAACTAATCATCGCATGAAATCTATGAAGAAAATGAAAGTTTTTAAATTAATCATTATAATCGTGACTTTTTACTTTTAAGAATATAATGTTTATGTTTAGTATATTACATATTAAATTTTCTTTTTTGAACAGATTCCAGAGTAATAGCTAGTTCTTCTTGAACAGGATTTATCAAGAAATTTATTGAAATGTTTAGTTTCACCCTGCAGCACGAGTCATACAAGCTATTGGACTCTATACATTTTTATACATTGATATTAAACAGAAATTAGTTTCAAAGACGCAGATTTAAAATCTACACTTGAACTTTTTCTAATGTTAACTTTGAAAACAGCTTTAAATATATGCGTTTCTAGTAAGATAACTTTCTTTAACAACCTACCATATAAAATACATTGCATTTTTAATTGGTTATTTGTGCAGCATTTAACAAAACTGAGATCGCGATTATTACTAATCAATATTTTGAATAAATAGCTAGTTACTAATGTAAAGTAGAATTTAATTGCTTATAGTTTATCCAGGAAAACCAGAAATTTCATAATCTGATATTTATTACATTATATCTGATTACAAACACAATAAATTGTTCGATTTTTGTAAATAATTGAAAACCATTGCTAAAGTTTGGACTAGTTCGCATCGCAGAAGTAATTATTATTTATATTTGCTGTTTGTCATTCTGCTTTAATGAAAAGTTTTGAGTAAAAGACAAAAATTGTGTTTGAATCTCTCTAGAACTACATTGAAGCTTTCGATTGTTTTCGCGATATTTACTACTATATGTCTAATTAAGAGTGTATCTAGGTTGAATCTTCAAATCTCAGGTTTTTGAGCGGAAGATTTGAACTCTGTTAACCATTGCATCTTTATTTACATTTCTTAACAGTTTAATGTATTTTGTGATAGTAATTACAGAACTCTAGATTGAATTTAAATATGTTTTTACTTAAAATAGAACTTAAATAGAATTATGCTATCAGCCTGATTCAAATCTTCTACTCTAAAAACTGTGGTTTCAAGACTCCATCTAAGCGCACTTTAACATTAGTGAACACTTACTTATATGGCTAAGAAATTTCCGATATGTTGCAAGGCTCAAAAAACTACCTGTCGTACTATTTTCATCGAGCGGATGTACTGATGGAAAATAATCTAAATTGTTTTATGACTCAAATAGTTAATGTCCGTTTCAAGATATACAATTACAGAAAGGGTTCAAATTTCCAAGATTCATACAATCCAAGAAGATTCTAAATATCTCGGAAGCCACAAGAATAGCCCGCACGCGCACCCAATAATTCGTAAAAAATGACCGTCCACTTTGAAAAGCCCAGAATCCCGAATTGAATGCTCCCGACGAAGGACTCACCGCTCGCAAACGAGATTTCCATGCCTCTCATCTCCCGAATCCGCAAAATGGAATAAGAGGTAACCTCGTACATAACGTATCGAGCTAGCCAACGTACGGAAGGAAGGAAGGAAGGCACCGGCCCGACTATATAGCCGATGCCGGCCGGCGCGTAACAGAATCGAATCGAACTTCTTTATTTGTGAGCCTCGTGCGCGGATGCACATCGCACACACACACACACACATACACACACACACACACACACAGTAGAGGCTCGTAATCTTTGGAAAGCGCGGCTAGGTCGACGCGCCCGCGCTGCAGCGTCCCTCGGCTTTTCCTCAATAAACCGCCGGCGCAATTTACGGGCCGGTCGCGACCGACTCGGATAACTCCATTGTCGTATCGCGCCGCGATGTCGTCCATTTCCGCGAGTGCGAGCGCCGTACTGTACATGTGAAGCATTTCTCAGCGCGCGCTCGGGCTTGTTGACTAACCGCTTGGTAAATATTGAATTGCTCGCTGCTGTTTTGGGTGTGCGTGTGTGTGTATGTGACTGCCCTTTTATCCGGAGGATTAATGCACTGGTAGTTTGATGACTTGTTTCCTGCAGTGCACCGGCGAAGTCTCAGAGGTGAGAGAGAGAGAGAGAGAAAGAGAGAAACACGCTGTCGAGTGACTTATTGCCTTTGCGTACTTTATATTGGACTGTTGGGTGCTGGCGACGTGTGCGGATCGATGGAGACGTGATTTAAGATTCAAGGTTGAATAACAACGAGCATGATAATTGTAGATGGGTGCGTTGAGCGAATGGGGAATTTGAATTTACCGTGCGCCATCTGTTGGTTTCAATAAGGCGACGAAAAAAATTATGTGTATTATAAGAATGCTCAATAATAAATGTTAACAAAGTTATGTTGATGTGTAATTATATGTTGAAAATATCATGCGGGTTATACTATACATTGAGAAAATCATATTATAAAGTATTACATATTTTGTAAGTTAATGTAAATTTGCATTACGCATTGAAATATGACTTTTTAAAAATTTTTAATTTTGCGACTTTGTATACCGTAAATTTTACTATACATATCGTAAATTCTATCATATATTCTCACTCACTTCCGTATGTACTCACTCACTCATTCTCTCACGTACTTGCAGACGTGTTCACTCACTTAGGGGCCGTCCATAAATTACGAAAGGCTTTTTTTTCATAATTTTAGACCCTACCTCCGCTCTATGTTACACATTTTTACTGACTTTTCTATGCATGTAGTAGTTAGTATGCACTGTAAGAATATTCGAGACCTTGAGTATTCCCCCTTACTTAAGTATTAGCTCACGATCACTCACTCACTCATCTACTCACATTCGCTACTCACTCGCACACGCACACACTGACTCAAATACTCTTACTCATACACTCGTTCACTTACTCATGCACTTGTTTACTTACTCGCTCGCACTTGCTCACTCGTTCACTTGCTTACATACTCATGAACGCACCCACTTACTCACTAACTCGCTCCTAATCAGATTTTTAAGCTGCGGTATTGCTATCCTTCTTCAACTCAGTTCGAACAATGCGCCCTGTTTCTACTTTGGAAGCTCGGTATTAGGTGTAACGGTATGCACTGCCTTTAACAGTGTCCCCGCCGCTCCATCGCCGATTCTAGAGTGCAAAGGTAAGAGAGAATTTGTAACTGGGTGGACCTACAGTTTTAGATTTGAATAAAATTCAGTGCAGAGGTGCTGGCGAGACGGCCGAGACCGGGAATCCCTCCCAGGTCCCCGGGATGAGATTTCAAGCTTCTACTGCCTGAGTCACCGCGGCTTCAATCGAGCACGATAGGTTCAAACGTTATCAAAATTTGGTATGTTTGAGGAACTCTGATATTTGCTCATATACATGTAGACATATATTTGATTAAAAAAAATGATGACATAACATTTTTATTTGGCCAGTAGTGGTAGGATTGGCCCAATAGCGACTCAAAATTTGTATAAGACTACCAGCGGTATATACTCTAACAGTTAAAAAATTGAATTATCGAAATTGGTATATCTGGAAAGATGTTGAACATCAAAATTCACAAAACAATAACGGAAATATTGATGTCAGAAACTATTTAATTAATCTGTACTAGTATTAGCCCAGTATCGATTTAAATTTTTGTTTCACCACCAGTGAAACATACTCTATCAGTTAAACATTGAATTATCGAAATCGATGTATCCGTTGAGGAGTTATGCACGAACAGACAACAAAACATACGTGTCGAATTGATAACCTCCTTATTTTGAAGCCGGTTAAAAAAATAGCCCCTCCGCGTCTATCCATTATTACTTCTATTTTCTTCACCTCATTCCTCTTCTTCCCCTTATGCCCCACACCTCCCACCACTTTCACATTGATCCTCCAAGCTGTATGTTTTAGTAAATACACGCGTATTTTAGCGTTTCGGCTTTACGATAAACGATTCCAATCATTATTTTATAAAAAATACTTTCGATAATTGAGAACTATGCATGTCTATTATGCATGCCTATGGGCACGTAGTCACTACTACTGCGCATGCCTGTGTCCACTTAGTTACTACTATACATGTCTATGTTCAAGCAGTCACTACTTCGCATGTCTGTATACACGTAGTCACTACTGCGCATGACTGTGTGCATGCAGTGATTACCGCGCATACTTAAGTGCATGTCAATACAACTATGCATATTTAAGTGCACGTGAACACAACTGTGCATACTTTAGTGCACGTGAGCACAACTGCGCATACTTAAGTGTACGTGGATATAACTGCACATACTTAGGTACACGTAGAAACAACTGTGCATGCATGTGTGCGTGTGTGATAAATCCTGTCTTCCTTTCAGAGTTCTTCCATTTTCTCTTTCTGTCTTTCTCTGCCCACTATACTATTATCATTCTTTAATTTATGCTCTTGGTTCTTCTGGACCATTAACTTATAAGATTATTTGGTTGAGAAAAATACCCACTCCACATCTCTCATAACTTCCCAACTTTCCCCACCTATATCCTAATGTTATCTCGTTATACCCCACACGCTTCTCCTTCCTTCTTTTGGTCATTTAAGCACTACAGCTTAGTAAACTCGCACGTACTTCTACGTGATGATTTTGGTGCGATGCTTACATAATTATTTTGTTAAGAATACCCCCTCCATGTGTCCCATAATTCCCAGTACTTTTCCCACCTATCCTAATGGTGTCCCCTTATGCTACCACACCCTTCCATCATCTCCACATTGACCCTCCTAGCACTATGTCATAGGTATAACACGTTTAATTTGTAACGTTACGCTTTTACCGATTTCAGTGATGACATTATTTTACTATATGAATAGGGCGACATGGGATTGATCAGTGGGGCTGTATGGGCTTCGGTTTATTTGTACCTATAATCTAACTGTTTTTCTAAGGTATTTTTGTATTAAATTGAAGATTAATGTTCATTACTACTATTTTTTACAAAAAGGAAATAAACTAAACTACTTTCTGAAACTCACAGTAAATACTCGTAAACCAACACTTTATAAAGAAAAGTAAAATTCTCCTGTTTGAATTTGTGATAATCTCCTTTGTAATATCTAGTTTTATTTTAGTGGGGCGGGACGGACTTTTTCAGACTTTTCATACTTTCATTTTTTATGTATATACTAGTGGGTCTTTTGATTTATAAGTTACTAAATATCGTTTTTCAATTATATTGTAGTATTTTAGCATTTTTTAGGGTTTTATAAACCAAACACATTTTAATGTATCTGCTTTCAAAGTTAAAGGAACCCGTACCGCCCGCTGTTCCCTACCCATGGGGCGTCAGATTTATATATTTTCATGTTGCACATATTTTGAAAAAGAAAAATTTCGGAACAATATTTTTAGGTGATAAATCTGCTGACAAATTTAGGCGATAAATAAACTGACATAATAAGTTGTGATAAATCAACTGACATAATCAGGTGATCAGGTAAGCGTATTCCATTAGATGATTCATACAGGAGCTAAATAATCGATTGATTTAATAGATTTAATCAAGGCGTTTCAATAGATAAATCAGGTGATTATTTCAGGTGATATAGTATATCAAAACATCAGCTGTTTCATTACCAGATTGTTTTCAGTAGTATAGATACGTACATTCGTAATAGTAATATATTGCTTAAAGCGGCCAGTATTCAATCCGGGAATAAATGATTCTCCTAATATTTTCTTTATAATGAAATACTTTATTCTCTATTTAAAGTACGATGTTCCAAACATACTGTTTAGTACTATTAATATGATAATTTTTATGAAAATTCGTATATGTTCGTCATTTGATGAGAAAAGTTAGAGAGAGTCTCTGTATGTAACAGAGATATTGATCTGTATGTAACGGACGCATTGAAGATATTCCTATTTTCCGAATAACCTATGGGGAATACATGAAATATGACATGTGTACGTAATATGTATGTTTCAAACACAGTTTGTACGTTTCATACAGATGTACACACACAGAAGTAATTAGTTCATTACAGGTGAAATTAGTGCATATATGTACGCCATGGATTTTAGGACTGGAGTTTTATTGAGGTATTTCGAAACGGTTTTACAAGTTTTCCAGGTGAGTTTATGTTATTTTAACATAAGTAGATTATGACATGTCTTGTGTGCTTTGGCAGTACCCAAAGAATCATTCTCTATCTTAATGACGCTTACCTAATATGCATAAATAAATATATTGTAATGCATAATTTTCGCAATAAAAGTACGTGAAAACAATGCGACTGATATAGAACAAAAAAGATTTCTTGTATTTTAAACAAAGTTTTCTTACCTTGTTGGGGTCTGAAAGCCAACATATCGGCTCGATCGATGACCAGAACTTTGTTTTGAATATACTTTAAAAATGTCTTCATAGTTTTTGAATACAGAAAGTATTAGTTATCTAAGTAATAAATAAGATGCAAGTAATTATTTTAAATTTTGTCAAAATATAATTTCATGAGATCACGTGATTACCTACAATAATTAATGTTTGTAAGTAAACATTATCTTTTTGATAAATTCTTAAAACTTTTTACTTTTTGCATACGTTTCTTATATAAAATACAAAATATTAATTTTTGTTCCAGTATATGAAATAAATCAATCGTTTCAAATTTTTATAGGTAATATAATAATATATTCTTGGTAGAAAATCATGTAATTTTATTTACGTTTCTTGTTTATAATTAAGGCTATTATCCTAATAAGCTGCAGGGAAGCTAGATAATACTAGATAATATTTTTACCAGGATTTATAAGCCAATTCTTGGATAGGTCACCATTTCACTGACTTCAGATTTAGATGTTTAAAAAGAATTATATGTAAATAAGTTGGTCGCTGAATGTTCTAAAAAGTTGTTATATAATATACGACGAATGAGAAATATAATACTTCTATCAAACATTTGACAAAAGCTATATAAAATATTCTGTTTTTTAAAACTCTTTTTTTAATTTTAATCAACGAGCATTTCTACTCTTTATCATTACGAGTTACTTTTTGCTAAGTTCATACTAGTCTTGAATTCGATCTTCACCAGCGATGCAATTCGGATCAACAAAGGATTATTTTAGTCGCCGAAAAAATCTACCAGATGGGGATTCCGTACCTTCGAGGACAACGCGAAATTTATAACGAAACCAAAAAAATAATACTTCGAGCCTCATCAACCAATATTTATTCCAGTCCTTCGTATAGTAGCCTCCATAAAATAAGTATCTTGCACTCATTTTGAGCAAAGATAATTCATAACAAGTCCCGTACGCATTTTCACTACTACCATTAAAAATAAAAATATTTCAAGAAGCAAAAAAATACATAAGAGCAATCTTTCTCATAGCTCGCAAGTTTCTCCGACGCGCTGCGCACCGTGCATTTAGAAACCCCCCACCCCTCTAATGGAAGCTGCATGTGCACACACACACACACACAGATCCAAAGTAGAGAAAACCCGCGGACAGAACTCGTTTGCTCGCGCTCTTTAAAATGCAAACTAGCGCGCGAATTTCGGCAAGAGCGCCGCCGCCGCCGTCTGTCGTGTCACGTGAAAATAGCGCGAGCGAGCGCGCGCGTAATCTCGGACAGTAGTAGCAGCGGGCAGCAGTCGCTAATTAAGCTCCGTTGACCGTTTCTGGAAAAAAGTCATTTTGGCGCGGCGCTGCTCCTTGGCTTTTATGGAATAGCGGCGGCGACTCTTCGCTTTCGCTCTCCGCCGGCCGCGGCCGGCCTATTCGTAAATAAGGTGATTCCAGTATCGCGATATACGGTAAATGGACCGAGCCGAGAGTCGAGTCGCGGCTACGCCTTGCGAGCGAGCCCCGGTCGGCGCTGCTGCTGCTGCGCGACCCATAATGCAAAAGACGGCGAACATTCCTTCATTTTTTCTTTTTTTTTTTCATCATTCGTGAATGTGTTCCTGGATGATGCAATATTGGGGATAGGAAGGTTGGTTGATGATGAGGTTTGGGGGGTATAGCGTGGACCAGGATTGAATGGCTGATGTTAATGATGACGTGCATATTTCTTGAAAATGTTACTATAATCATTTGCGTCGTATGGGAATGGGAATGATTGAACAATTAATTCATAGATAAGGCAAAATGTGTATTATTTTAGAATCGATTTAAAATACTTCAACATGTATATAATTATTGTTTTATGTTATATTTATTTGAATTATAATACAATTTATATAATATTTTAACAGAGATAAATATTTTATTGGTAATATATGTTTAAATTATTGATTTAAATAATAATTTTCACAGAATTAATAACAATAATCATAGAATTGTTAGAAATTCAATGCATAAAATCCAGGTGAACTGCTTTCTCAAAGAGAAAGCTTTTTCGTTACAGTACATCGAGAACCTTTTTCAAAAAAGCACTGTATTGAAAGCGTATTGATTGCAGATTGCATAGATAATTCTATGAAAGTATTACAAATATCCATATATTTAAACGCACTTGTTAACATTTAAGTATGCATATTTACTTTACAAATTTGTCGCATTATACATACGTATTGTATATAACGCAAACATTACTTTCCTGATACACAGTGGATAGTTTAATAATAATATTTGCTGATTTTACAAATGAAGTGCAATCGATTCAAATTAGTATTGCTTACATTTCATATATAAAAAAAGTACATTCATACAGAATAAAATTTAAATAAAACTATATAAATATGCTCGTAAAGCAATAATTAACCTGTACGTATGTGTAACCGTAACGAATTATTTAAAGAAAATAAGTTCAACTTTTTTGTCTTTCGATGTACCATAAATTTTCTAAAATTCAAATTGCGAAATTAGACTTGATTTATTTATCCAGGCAAGCAGAGCTCTTACAGTAACATGTTTTAGCATATATAATTATGTTGTTAATGTGCGTATAAATAATGCAATAAATAATAGCTGAAATAGCAATAATAGAAGTAATAAATAACCTGGCATTAAAGATTATTTAATATCCAGCAATCACTAGAAAGGCAGAAAATGACATTTTTACTGTGAGGACAGAGTATAAAACTTTATTTCTACATTCTCCAGAGCCCAACATTTTTTTCCATGTCGATGATTTTATAATATTTATGCGCCGTAACAAGTGACAGCACGTGTCTTTAAGTATGGAATTCCTCCGAGCGCGCAAGGATGAGTGATTCTGCTACTCCGCAGCGGGATTATTATCGGCGATTAATGTTCGCGCCATAAAACACGAGCTCTTACATTTAATGTAAATATTGCACTAGACATGACGTTTATATAATTATACGTATGAAAATCGCATATGAAGCTTATGTGAATGCACACGCGTACGATTTAAGGCTATCTCGAAATTGAAAATGAAACAATCGCACTTTCCGACGTTCGATTACAACTCCTCTATTTAAAGACAGAAAAATTAAAATCTGATTAGTACGGTAGACACACAATGACTTGCAATTTCTATAATCTTATGCGCTGTCTCCATCTACAGATCAATACGATTATTATAAGGTTATATCAAGAATACATAGTACAAATGGAGTACACTTTTCTTCATTTTTACATAAATAAAATTAACATTATTCGATAAATATATGTAAAAGGTTAGGCCAACTTGATCTTTCATATTATATTGTTTCTCATATTAGAATCTGAGAATAACCACCTTAAAAATTCGATTCTATTTATCCAATGTTAAAGTACTTTTTATAATTCTAAACACAATATTTTTCGAAGAATACATATTTCAAATCATAAAGCAGTTGAACTCAAGTAAGTGTTTACAAATTGCAATTTTTATGGGACATTTAAAACTAATTATGTAAAAAAGTACAAATAGATACTAAGAATCGTCGAAAAGCTTTTCGGTGACGATTCTTACAAACAATACATTTTCTACAAACTTTTTTTAATCTAAAACCAACACTTTTTCTTCATTATGCTTACTATTTCTATAATAATTATTGTTTGGATGAACATCCGTAGGCACTCCTGTAGTAAACATCATGTACAGATAATTAAAAACATGTTATATTTTGTTGTATGCTCAAATGTCGACCACTTCTGCTGCTTGCTGTTTGAATCATTTAACGCCTTTATATAAAAAAGAAATATTAAACAATTCTCTGCAATTCTTCAACAGTTGCAGAGTAAATTCTACAAAATGCATTTTTTTATTCATTTCCTTGTTTATTTCTACAAAATTCCTAAAATTCGCGCAATTTTCGTGCATCAAGCTGGCCTAACTCCATAGATCTACAGTTGCAAGGCAGTTCATTATCGACGAAGCATACACTTCTAAACAGAAAAACCACCATGCACAAGTCGACAGCGCCGTGAATACACGCTACACCTCAGTCCGTCTGCGCGAGTCTAGTGAGAAAACGCGCGCTGCGCGCGGACGACATAAAACTCCTTGCACTCGCGTGTATCCATATAACTCCAACGGTCTTACACTGTACACTACACCCGGTGCGACGGGCGTAGGCGTGTATCGATCCGATCAGATGTCTCCCGTCGATTTAGCAAACATGCACGCACCGCTAACACACGCGGCTAGATATATATCCCAACCAGCAATACAGCGCGAACACGGAAACGACGTATATACACACACACACACACGCATGCACACGGAGCACGAGGCGCGGTAGTATATAGTAGCCGAGCGAGCGCACTTTATATTACGTAAGGGACTTTCCAGTTAAATGACCGAAGGGAAGTGCCCATAACACCTACAAAGACGCACATACACACGCGCTAGCGAAAGAGAGAGAGTGCCGATTTTTCTCGGTGAGTCTCTATCTCTCTCTCTCTCTCTCTTTCTCACGTGCAGCGCGGGGCTTTATGTATGACCGATCGCTGCGCCGCACGTTTCGCGTCTATATGCATATATACACGCATAAGCGCGCCTCGAGTATTTTTATTATGTACTTGCGAGCGAGCGCGAGAGCTCGGCTGTTCGCCTCTTTTTGCGCTCTTTTTTTTTTCGTCTGTGTGTATGCTTCGATGAGCGGCTTTCCTCGTTCGAATCGACGCTTGTGGTCGATCGAGTAGTGGCTGTACGATGCTATCGTAACGCGCGAGCATTTTTTTTGTGGGATTTGATGTTCTCGATGTATTTTTTCGTTGTAATTTGGAAATTGATTTTTGCACTATGATGGCAGGCAGCAATGGAAATTTAATAATTTTTTGCATTTTTGAGAAATTTATAATGTATGTTACCGTAACGGACCCTGTTCCTGATCAGGATCCAATTCCTGATCTTTTTTTTTTACATAAAGATGTATAAAAATGTGAAATCAAAGTCTAAAACGTTTGAGTAAAGTCAGCTTTTATGGAAAAAAGAGATCAGGAACTGGATCCGTGACGGTATATGCCAATATTTTAGTTGTTTTAAGAGTTGCATACATTTTCAATGCTATCACAGTA
The DNA here is from genome assembly GCA_949152435.1 of Gastracanthus pulcherrimus. Lineage (NCBI taxonomy): Eukaryota > Metazoa > Arthropoda > Insecta > Hymenoptera > Pteromalidae > Gastracanthus > Gastracanthus pulcherrimus. Next base: position 181,431,907 of record OX424575.1, read on the forward strand.
GTTTAGGGGTTACCCCTAAACTACTTACCATTTTTAATTTTAAAAGCTTTTTAGAAAAAGGGACAAATTCGATAAAATAAGTGAAAAAATCAAGATTTTATCAGGCATTAAGTAGTAAAAATGAAGAGAATTAATTATTTTTTATGTTTTTGGTTTATACACAAAAAAAATTTTGGTTAAATGCTTAATATTCTACAAATCCTTCGTGCTCATATCAGTTTTATGGATTCCCTACCAATGTTTTACACGATACCAGTATAGTCCAGCCATAGGCATCCTCCTTTATTCTAGCCAAAAAAATAGTTTTTCTTTCTTTTTGGCGAAGAAATATTTACATATGTAAAATATTACTTACATTTTTTCTATTTTTCATTTGATTTTGAAGGCGCTACAAAAACTTTGTTAGCGAAGGTTTCAAATTATAGATAACATAGGAGCAAAAGGGTTAATAAAATATATAAATGTATTCGAAAAATAAATAAAAAGGATGAAATATTGCTAGTGGGTTTCGCATGAACGTTTAATGATTTATTTCATATATATTTATTCATTTATTTATTTATTTATTGAACAACATTATTTACAGATATGTGACATACAGTATAAATTATACATAATTACATTAGCGAATCGAAAAACGAAGATACAGTTCAAAAATTCCTCTTAAGCCTACTTATTTATTATACTAATATATCCATACACATAACATTTACTCTAAATTACACCTAAAATTACATAACGTAAAAGAAAAACTCACTCTCCACTACAAATCAACAGAACCCCACGACTCCCAAACAGTCGTGACTCACCTCGCGTCAGTGCATTATCGTACTCTCGCAACAGCACCCAGTAGATCTGTACGTACCCGAGCGAACGAACGAACGCAAATAGAAAGGATCTAGCCAGAGCGGCACCACTGACCAACCAACGGAGCCGCGCGCAAACTCACCGCAACGCCAAGAGAACACAGAAGACGCTCCAGCTCGACATCGAGATCGGCCATCGCCAGCGATAACGAGACTATCGCTCAGTGGTACGATCCGTCTGACCTTCATCCTCCTCCTCCTCCTCTTCCTTTGCGCTCCTGACCGATTGCCACCGATTCGAGGATGCCGCGGCACAGCACGTGTCCTTTTTTCCTTTTTTTCCCTCCGCGCGGATGATGGTCACGCTTCGCTTCGCTTCTGCTCGGCTTTTTGCGCGCTGTGTATCGTGGCGGTGGGTGTACGAAGCGATAGTTCATAATTTTTGTACACTCAAATTGAATTAATTTACCGCGCGAGATTGAGTCGTTCGTGCAGCGGGGCATTTTTATGAGGGAGCTGGTCAATGTCGCAACTGTACGCCTGTTTTTCGCGCGCGAGAGAGAAAGAGAGATACTTTTCTTGTCGAGGTTGGTTGCCGTGGTTACCGGGGTATTTCATTAGCGGGGCTGATTATGTTGATCGACGCGGCGGGGAGAATTTTGTCACTTTTTGCTTTTGGTGTGGAGGATTAATGCGGTATTAACGGTTTGCGGTTATTTATTCTGGGTGGTAGGCTTTTTACAGAGTTTATGCGAATGAGTTCGGAGGTTTTCGAAGGTGAAAATTGTTATGGAGTGCACTGGGTACTTTTGGCTTTATGCTACGGTAACAGCAACATTGAATTCATGAAAGAAACATTGAAGCCGTAAAATAGTATAAATACGTGGACGTTAATTACTGATGAATTTCTTTTTCAATGCGGTTGATTACGAACGTTTTTGTGAATTCAGATATTCGACGAGCAGTAACCGTAGCGTTTATAAAGCTGTGTAATTTATTATTTTAATCGCCTGATCAAATACAGAATATTTTATTGACGATTTGGTGAAGTACAAGTGACGGATGATACATTGCTGTTATTATAAATGCCAATAAATATACAAATTATTTTTTATTATTATTCATCGTGTAACTCTATATAATTTAAGTAAATGATGTTTTTGAACCAATCAATCACTTAATTAATGAATTAATTTATTTATTTATTTATACATTTTCGTGGCAGACTAAACAGTTTTATTACAACAATTATGCAAGATTTTTACTGAAGATAGATAGAAAAACATACAAATATTTTCTCGAAAATATTGTTTCCGAATCTGTCATAAATAGCAATAATGACTGACTTATTTGCCATGTATTGTCAACTATTCTAAATATGCTAGTCATTATCATTTGGGAGAGTAGGGAATGGTACGTAATACACATACTTTGAAATGCAAATCTGATTGCTCATTACTTGAACCGTATTATAACGTATTTGCGAATCGGAATCTCACTTCATTATGAAATTGGAAACGCATTATTACATTACAAGCCCATCACACGCGTATTGAATATTCGGAAATTACGAATATTTATGGGCGCGTTACGTTTTTACCGCTCAAGTACAGCGCAGCTCGTCGTACAGGTTTATAAATGTTTACTACAGAGAGCATATATACATAAAGATTACTCTGCATAGCGTAAATTTTACCGCGAATGACGATTTTTACCCTTCAGTAGGATAAATTTTACTTTAAATCACAGCGTACAACAAATTCTTTTCTAAAAACACTAAAACGCATTTGCCCTCACTACGCAGATTTAAAGCGACAATTCGCGACTATTTGCTATGTAAGTCCAGGCACATGGACCATGTATATCTAATGTAGAATGACGCTAATCATACGAATGTTGACTATAATAGAAATTGAAGTATGATTGTCACAAAAAAATGTATTATTCGTAATGATAAGAATATGTGATAAGTGTAATGACGTGATTGATGTACTACAGATATAATATTGTGCAATATATGTAAGTTAATGACGAGCAATGTCGAGCTGTGATATGATTGACTATACTAATGATCTCTGTAAATATGTATTATTATTGAATGTAGTTTTATTGTTTTTGTCTTGCACAGAATAAACATCTAATCTAATCTAATCTAAAGATTCTCTAGGCATTTCTACTAAAAAATTCACCCTTCCCTAACCAACTACTAACTAAACTACACAGCTCGCATTCACTCCAAAGCAAACTCGTCCCATTTTGTTCCTTACAGTCAGTGAAATTTCACTCTCGCAATCTTAAAACACGATCGTCCGGGCCAACGGCTAAAAAGCTCAACTCATCCGGGAAGCGTGTCGAAAGGCCTCGCCCGTACAAAACCCAACGCAAGCGGCAGCTCGTATTATATTATACTCTCGGGCGGTTGTATCGCGCATACATCAGGCGCGCACTCGATTAATTAAAATCGGCGAAGGCGCGGTTGCGCAACGCGTCGGCGGACGCGAAGGAGAAAACGCCGGAACTCGCGCCCTCCCCCGCGCGGCCGAAGCTTCGATTTTTCCAACGAAATTCGCGCGGCCAATTGGCTGGTATAGTTTTTTTTTTCTTTTCATTTTCGTAATGCGCGACGAGACGAGCTGACTCGTCGAGCGTGGCAAGGAATGCATCGGTGCAACGGAAGACCGACTTTTGTTTCTTTATTTTTCTTCGTTAGTTGTGCGCCTCGTCATTTTTGATTGTCCGTTCGTCCCTTTTGCTTCTTGGGTTTTTTCTTTTGTTAAGGAGAGAGCTTTGTAACGCTGTGAAGATTTTTGGAATTTTCGAGATTGATGAGATCCTGAATTAGAATATACAGGTGTGTGCGTATCCACGTGTGTGTGCCCATGTGTGAATGTACGCGTGGATAGGTATAAGACTGAATTTTATGGCCACTATAACTCTTGAACGCATACATGTATTGCCCTGAAATTTCGCAGGTACATGATACATCATCTAATATAGAATTTATTAGATTTCGGAACCGATTGGATGAGATTAGGCGTTTATGTGAATAAAATTAATAATTCTAAAAAATATTCTTTCAATACTTAAAAATAAATTTATATTATTTTTTACGTTAGATATATAAAATAAATGCTTATATTCTGAAACTTCGCGTGATACATATTTCTCTTTACATATTTTACGAATATTTTTATTTTTAATATATTTATTTTTCTATAATTGGCGGGTACAACAAACTGAACAAAAATGTCTGGCTCTTTGTACTAAAGATTATATACAAAAAGTATGCATACACTTAAAAATATATACTATATCTCAATTTTATGTAAAATATCTTAATTTTAAAAAGATGTGTGCATATTAATTCACTCTCCTGAATGCGAAGCCATGATATCTCAACCAAAAATACGTGTTATTTTTATGAATAATTAGCAACATCAATTTAAATCTTTACATTGCATAAACAAATTGAAGATAAATAGTACTGCTTTAACTTCGGGTACTGCGAAGTCTGCAGAATATATGTTCCAGACCTACACTCGATCAAATTCAAATGTGCGGAAATAAATGAGTGCGCAAAAGGGTTAAGGTGCATTTTTTACTGGCAGTGCTTGGATACCCGCAGCCAGTGAATAACTCTAAGCTTCGCTTATTCAATGCAAATTTTCAATAAAAAATTCTAGTGTTCTCTTCTTAAAATAAACTCTACCTGAAAAAAATATTTAGCAGGAATTTGTTGCTACTCCCATGCTCTGTGGTTCGATTAATGAAGTTCGTCGTTACGAATCGATGTTCGCTAACGACTCCGCCTGCGCGAAACTTTCTATACGCGAGCGCGAATTAGAATCGTCTTTGATGTGCGTCAAAATTGCGTGTTATCATTACACGTGCTTGCCGTTTCCATTTGAAATTTACGAGTCGCATAAAGTTCAAGAGAATACTCGGGATTACTAAATATTAACTGGCTCGAGGTGTCCGCAAGTGCTTTTTAAATACTGATTCCGAGATAGTAAAAAATACGATTATTCAAGAGTGCATTCTCCAATTACGCTTTTACAACTGCGGCACATGTAACTTCTCCAACTATTATATAGTCCATCCACTGTGAAGGCACATCTTTATTTCAAATATGGTTTATTATAACGTAACTGTTATACTTTGCGTCTACGAATTACATGACATACTTATAAATACAAAACATCTGCTTAATACCCTGTTAGAAAAGTGAACCATTTTTAGGTTAAATGAAAGGATTATTCGAGTAGTAACTAGTAATTGCTTACAAATTTTTGTAAAAATTGCTTATTTCAAGTGTAAAAAGCGTTTTATAAATGGTTCTATTTGTACTAAGATACATCTTACTAAACAATTTATGAAAATTGTAAAATGAAAGTTTAAACATAAATCTACAATTTTATTATTTTATAACGCTCTAATATAATGTAAAATTTATCTAAATTGATCAGCTCATTGGCAGCGCCTTTATAAAATATTAATCATCCTTTGATACTAATAACAATTTCATAAATTTCTCCTAGAATGACTACAACATTATACGGCATAAAACCAGAAAGAACATTGTAAGGTCCGCCGGTTATACATGATCGCTATTATAAATTTTACGCGAAAACTAGAACGGCCAGTTGAAAATCAACCACATCAAAGCAGCTCTCCACGCATGAAAACCAAAACCCTCAACTCAAGCGTATCATTCGCAACATGTACCAATTAACACAATTGACAAATCACCCCAAAAAGAAACGCGGCAAAAGAAAGTCGGCGCGTCAAATTGCGAATAACTGGAGGAACTTATCGCTCGTACAGGATACCAAAACGAGCTCTCGAGCACGCCGGTGGCGCGTCCTTTGCAAGAGTGACGAGGCGCTCGCGCGCGCGCGCGAAAAACCAGTGCGTTTTATGCATGTCATTAAGCGCGTCGTGTGCCGGCTATTAAACTCGTGCCGGAAACCGGTTGCACTACACACACACACGCGCGCACATACATGTATGCACACTCCTAGCAGTCGTCGTGGTCGTCGTTGGTGGCTAGCCAGAAGAGAAGAGAAGAAGGAAGAAAAAAAAAAAGACATCCCGTCGTCCGGCTTTCGCGATTGGACGGCCGGCCTCCTGCATTTTTGCCACTTCCGAAATAATATAATGGCTTTCACTTTCTAGCGGGACACTCCACGCCCGCGCGAGCTTGTAATCTGGGGAGAAAAATCGCCGCGCCGATAAGGAGAGCGAGCGAGCGAGGCCTACGCTGATAAAACGGAAATCCCGATCCTCGACCTATATTTTCGTTTTCTCTGCTTTTCTTCTGATTCTTTTTGCTCGCGCTCCGCGAGGTTTTCCTTGTTTTATTCCCCGGCTCTTCGGCGAGCGTTTTCAGCGAGTTCTCCTCGCGTTCGTATCTATTGATCATCTTAATTGGCTCTAATGACACGACGAGGACCCTTCTAATCGAGCTTGGATCTTCGTCGGAGATTATCGGGGGCTTCTCTTCGGTGCTGCATATAGGAAGGGTCAAGGATGGATTTTTCATTTTTTTTAATATTGAATGTCCTAGATTACTTTGAAGCTGAAATAATTTCTTTATCGATTGTTAGAAATCGATATTTTGATTAAAATAACATTTCAGAGGGCATAAAGATTTTAAAAAATATTAAAATATTAATATTTCGATGCAATTAGAATCTTATAGAATTATGCGGCGTGGAAGACGAGTTGGAGAAAGATTTTCTTTTTAAATTATTAAATATAATTAAATTCCACTAGAGCTGATTTTTATTTTACAGCAATGAATTGTTAAACATTCATGTTTCAAATGAAATTTTAACCCAGAATAAAAGCATTTTTAAAAGTAATAAAATATTTAAAAAGTTTATTCATATTTTACTGGTTAGTTAATACTATACTGTATATTACTTTATTTGCTTTTGAATAGAGTGAAAATTTTCAAACTTTATTCAAATTTTATTCTATAAAGGCATTCAGTATTTTATTATATTATTTACGAAAGTGTTTAAAAATGAACAATTAATATTCCAATTATAACAAATTTACGTTAAAAATTTGTATTAAAATTTAATAAATATTTACACCGTATTACATGTTTGCCCAAGGCTATATACAATCATAAAAATGAAATAACAATCTATTGTATTACACAATGCACACCAGAACTCAAAAGTAGAGAAAGAAAAATATATTCATCTAAATTAAAAAGATATTTGCTTTGTCCATTATGTTTGCTCTAAGGCTATGTAATCTCCGGCCGGAGAGGTGCAAAAAGTGCGAGTCGTCGAAGGCAAGTTGAAAATTTGAAAGCGAAATGACGTAACGAGGTAATTGGCTTAATTGAAACGTGGCGGAAAAACGGAGCGCGAAAGAAAAATGGCGCGCGAGCGCATGCAAATTGCGGAAAATTTGCGTAGCGGGAGACCGCCGTCGCGGCAGGATGTGACTTTTGGACTTTCGAACGCCGAGCTGATCGTGGAAATCAACCCCCCTGCGGGCGTTACATTAGCGCTCGTTTGCCGAGCTCGGGAGAGCGCGCGAATTAGTGGCTCGAGGTAATAAGTAACGAGCGACGGCGACAGGCTATCTATTTAGAAAAGAATTTAGGTCTCTTAAGGCCATTCGGCGACCCGCGACTGTATGCCGCTGCCGAGACGCGCGTTTTTACGCGCGCCACGGTTCTCGGGATCTCTGCGCCGCCGCCGCCGCCGCCAAACAAGGATTGCTCCCCATAATTTCCACCTTCGTGTTTTATGACGCAAATTTGCCGAAAATGATGATCGCCGCTCGCGCGGTCTAACGCCTGCGGAATGCCGCGCGAGAAAAGGAAAGTGATTTCTTTGTATAATCTTTACGAGAGAATAAGCGCAGCTGGGCTCAATTGAGTAATGCCGGGGCGCTTTTTTTCGTTGCATGTTACGGGATTTTACATAATTTATTGTTGCGAATGTGAGTGGAATCGATGTGGAGGTGTTGGTTTGATGGTATAAAGCAAATTTAGGATTTTTAAATACACGAGCTTTTCAACGTAGAGCAAAATGTTCTAATTTACGTATAAACTATGTTTGTACAATACACAAGTTTGGGAAAGTGAGCCAAAACTGGTATTTTAGGCAATTTATACTGACAATTACCACTTGGGAATTAATAACTTTCTCTAATCTTCAAATCATGAAACCACTTAAGTATAAAAAAGTATGTGTATTTAAATTTCACATAAAATTTTCGAGTTTTTATGAGAAAGATAAAAGTAAAGTAAAGTACGATTGGCCAAAATCCATAAAATGACTACATTTTCTAGTGACATTTTTAAAGATAAATTTACTATATGTGCAGCCAGATTTTATTAATATGCATATAGTAATACTTGATAGAAAGAATAGTAATTTTTTGAGTTTTGGCAATCTGCAATCAAATTACTATACTATCTGGTAAAATTTTGAAAATTATTAGTAAAATTTAGTATACAGTTTCATTAAAAATTATACAGATATATGCTATCTACGTCCAAAAGATTTAAACTTTTAAAATTTATAAATCTTTTTCTTAAACGATACATTTTATTATTAATTAAATAAATTTATAATCATCGACCCATAAAAACTCGTAATAACAGAACGTATGACAAATTGACAAAATGTAAGCATGAATTAAAAAATATTTTCTCTCTGTGCTTACCCAAGTAGTTTTTGAATTTGCGAATATAATAAAATCGACCATTTTCCCACGGCATTTGCTGAGAGAATCACGAAGAAAGATCAAACAATAAGGCAGGGAGATAAGGATTTGCTGATGGAATCGCGTAGACAAGAGCTATGAAGTTTAGCACTTAGCATAATCCTGAATAATGAGTTTACGATCCCTCTTGGCTTCGGAACTGACAGCAAATTTAAAGCAGATTTTGTCGTTTCTGTGAATTATACCACTATCCAATCGTTTTGTTCACTGCTCACCTCACTGTTGAAAAATTCAAGAGTGTGATATCACAAGATTCAAGAACGATTTATCAATGAAACAGAATAAGCAGAATAAACAACACAAACGAACGTTGCAAAGTAGAATATTACCGACAAAACTTATCAACCGAAGGAAGGTAATTCATAACTTGCGAGTTTTACATTTTTTTCTTATTAAAAACGAATAATTATGAAATCATATAATCGAGATAAAATAATAGGTTTTATTACATTTTTATGTTGCGTAATTTAAATTATCGTATTAATTAACAGACGGTGTGAAGTATAACATATAATACAGATAATATCAATTTCCTATATTATTTTATCTGATTTATTTTATACAAGTGGGTAGATTATTTACTCACAAAATATCCGTATTACATTTTAAATAATATTTACCTTCATTTTAAAACTCAATTATCCTGTATATATTATTATTGTTATTTTTGTATTTTATATTTAATAAAGATAGATGTAAAATTATATTTTTAATTTTAATTAATTATTTTTTGTTTGTAAAATTAGGTCTAATTTTTACAGTTATTATTTCCCGGAGAGAATTATGCATCAATTACTATCATAAAATCGGAACGGTATATTACAGTCGTACGCGGCAATTTGAAATGACCGAACTAATAAATGTCCTCCATGCCCATTATTCAGTAATGAAACGATAGAACGTAGAAAAAATTGAATAATACTATGCACGCAAACAACGAATTTTGAAGTAAAAAAATTAATATTAATATTTAGTTGATGAGAGAATGTCATAAAATATGCTCAAAATTTGTTTCTCAGTAAAAATACGAGGAAATCACAGTAATCCTTGCAGCGATGTGGAAGAAATTTCGACCGCGTTTCGCAATGTACAATGATTATCGTGAATGTTTACGCTAGTTTTTGCTGAGCAAGTTTCTGCTAGTATAGCATTTACTGGATTACATGCTGTAATTAAATTATTAACTGTAGACAAGGATAACGTCTGTTGGTATGTATACGATTTTATAATTTTTCTTTTTCATTTTAAAAGCCAAAATTTACTTTCTTTATATATCGAATATTTTTGTACATTTTTATTCGTAAAATATATTGTCAGTAAATAATAAAATATTTATTCTATATTGAATCGAAATTAACTCTATGGAATTTTAAAGAGACAAGAGGAAATAAAATATGCACGAGTGATTTTTCTATTACATCAAACTAGTGTACACGAAAGTGATTAAGATTTTTTTTACTTTATATTATGCATTTTGAAATTCTATTTAGTAAAATAAACTATACTCACATAATTGTCACATATAAAATTGTAATTACAAAAAAATAGGTTTGTTTCTTCTTTAAATTTTAATTGATTATAGTTTTGGTTATTAATGTGTAAAAATTAAATTTATATTTTATTTACATTAATTTAAGGTGTAATTCATTAGTAAATTAAAAACAATTATTCATTAAATGAAATTATTGTTATTAAATACATACGAATTTGTTAATATTTATTTTATATCAAATTGAGTTTGCAATTAAATAGAAAAAATATTTACAAATTTCAAAATGTTCTCATGCTTTTAATGATTTAATTGATAATACCGTTCGATTTGATATTTATTTTAACACAGAAGTTGATGTTTTAATAATTTTATGTTTATTATAACTTTTAAACAACGTACAGAAAAACTTTAAGGTTGTATTGACTATGAAATCCACATCAAAAGTTAAAAGTTAAAAGATTTAAAATCAATTACCGACATGGACCCTATTGTAAGTCAGTTGGTTTTAAATCATTATTATGAAAATTTTGCATCATTTCTTATTTTATTTTTAAAGTACTTATTCTTATCTATCAAAATTAGAAAATAAGTAATGCAAACTTTCACGATAATGGTTAAAAAGCAATTGATTCACAATACAGGCGTGATCCACAATTGGGTCCATGACGGAACGGTAGAAAATAATTTAATTGTATGAAGCATGTTACGTTAAATTGAATCAATATTAACAGAGTTTAATTGATTTTTATGAATGCAACATATGCATGAGTTTCAATTCATTACTTGCAATTACAAAAATGATAAAACTGTATTAATAGTGATTCAATTTAGCTTTAATAAGGTTCATATTACGAAATTATTTTCTATCAATTCACTGAACCAAAAATTGGAAGAGTCCTTGTACGATGAATTATTACCGATTTTAATTTAGCGATCGACGCGGATTATATAGCCAATATAAAAGCTACAATTCCAAATTGTTTAAAACTTTTATTTAAACCAACGAATACTACAGCCGAATGGAAGCCAGCTTACGAGTCTCTTACAAATCTCGGCAAGTCCTCATAAATCGTCACCCATCGAAACAGAAAAGCTAGCGTACAACGAACAAGAGACACTTTTCAGATGTCCAGGCACTTATGGCCAACAATCCTTCCAACAGCTGACCAGCTCCCTTGCACTCTATGCAATTCGTTGCTCGCACTGCCGACGACTACGACGACGCCGCGACTACTCTCCGACTGAGCGCGAAACGCTCCTGCGCCAGCGGTAAATACGGAAACGAGTGTACAACCAAGAGACAAAAAATTTAAACCAGCAAATGAAAAAATGCTCGCACACGACGATAATTATTCGCAAGAAGCCGAAAACTTTGCATCAGCCCCCGTTGATTGCGACGTCTCTCCTATCGAGCGTGAGTCCTGTGCACCACACGGACGCACACCCGTAGAGAGCCAAAGCTGCGATGCAAGTGGTTCCACCGTCGCGGCGCACGTGGTTTCTCGCTTCGCACCGGGCTGGAGGTTCGCGCGACAGAAAAAAAAACGGGTAGCCAGCCAGCAGCAGCGGCAGCGGCATTCGCAGCCTAGGAGGGTGAGAAAGATAGCCGAATGCGAGGTAAGGATTATATGGCCTTTTGCTCTACGGCTGTCTCCGTTGCACGCGTGGAGAGCGAATCTGGGATGCAGTTGTGCAGTTGCGGAGCGTGCGCGGAGGGGAAGCTTAGAGCGGCGGCGGCGGCGGCTGCAACGGCGGCTTTCGAAAGGATGGTGATTGTGGAGCGTAGCCAGGGAGGCCCGTGCAGAGTTAGGAGTATATAAGGCCGCCCGGCCCAGCCCAAGTCAGTCATTCACCGGACTATCAGCCCACCACCACCACACAAACCAAACATGAAGGCCTTTGTGAGTATTCGACCTGGCTGCTTCCAACTAGTCTTCTCTGCCTCTTCAACTCGGTTGTTCGCGGTTGATCGGTTGTGCGATCTCTTGCGAAAAAGCGTTCTCAACGCTTTCTCGCTCTTTGTCGGGCTTTCGATAAACGCACCGTGCTACTTGGCCTACTCAACGCTCATCCAATTGGAGAAAAGCTCGGGTTGATTTTCTGCAAGCTCGGGTTGTTTCAAAATCCAGTCATTCGCGAATTAACTGCTAAAAGGGAAATTCAATTATCCTTTGTCACTTTCTTTACTTTCTTTTATTTATCGGTTTCTTCTTATGGATCTTCTATCCATTCGGTTTAACGGGATACGCAAGTGCCGACGCGATAACAATGTATCCCTTGGACATCGCCTCATTCATAGTATCTCGGTCTGCAAAACCGGTTGTACAATAGCGGTATACAGTCAGCGCTCGCAAGTAGTAACAGACGGGATCACTCCGCACTCGGCTCGGTGAATCAGCGGGAGAGTAAAAAGAGAGCTACAACCGGTCGATCTCAGCGTGCACCTTCATTCATGAGCGTCGAATGAGTTGCATAACCCGCGTGCATCACGTGACATCGGGAGAATCACTTTTCCGCACAAAGATTTGGGCAGATTTTCATTTTACTCGTCAATCGGGGCGATTAGCAAGTTTTCGGGAAAAGCACTTTCTTCTTTGACTTTCTTAACCATACATGTTAATTCTCTATCTTAATTTTACATTTTCTTTTTCTTAACGATAATGTATTAGTCGTAGTGAATAATTATTAAGTGTGTAACTATTCCATACAGACAAATTTCTCTGTACTTTCTAATACTTTGTGTTTAAGTTTTATTATGATCTATTCAGATGATAATTTAATATTTTCAATTATTATTTGAATACACTTAGCGTCCTCGAATGGAATATTTATTTACCGATATTTCTAATAAGCTACTTTCTAATAATTTCGAATTCTCCTTACTAGTGCAATAAATTCCGCGAATTCGATTTGGCAATGTTTTCGTGTTAACAATTTCAAATTTGATAATTTCTGTTGATTTTTAAAGTAATTATACAAAAATTAAATAACTTAATTTACAAAAATACAATTTTCATTCCACCATAGTATTTCACTCGCTAAACTTGTTGCGCAGAATTTGAATTCTCATTAGACTCGTCAAAACAATGAAAACGCTATTCTCAAAATTTGCAACTCTAAAATTTCCCTCACAACATCGCGAATCTAAAATTTCATCCTTTTGAATATTACTAGTCGTTCGCCGTAATACACAGATAATGAATTCGCGCAAAGTTCGTTAACTCTACTCGCGATACAATAATTACCGCTCGCCTCGCATTATACCGGAAGCTTCATTAAATTTCGGGGCAAAAAGAGCCAGCCGGTAATAGCCGGCCAAGAGTAGTTCCGACGCGTGAAAGTATATGCAAAATTATTAGCGAACAAATGCGTAATTTCCCGCGAGCAGCTCGAGTTCCGAGTTTCCAAGTACACCACACACACGCGGGATTGATTTCTAATTCAGCCGCGCCGGACTTTCTCTCTCCCGCGCCTAGCCGCGGCTCTGCACACGCTGCACTTCGCAGAAGAGAGCGAATCTTGTGCATGCAGCGCCGCGGCGAAAGAGGACCCGGGGTGGGGGAGATCTGGGACGTGCATCAATTTTCCTCTCGCGGCCGCCTCGCAGCCACAATCGGACACGAGTATCGGCTCTCGCGCTCGCGGATTTCGCAAGATTATCGGCCAAAGTGGGCCGCCTCTGCGCAGACTCCAGCCGGCTAAGGAGCGCTTTCAACGCGACAACCGATTAATTATGAATCCCGCGTACGTCTAGCCCCTATCGCGGCTATTTGCTCGGGCGCGCATATTACGCTTAAACGACAGTTTCAGTTCGACGATTGCATAAAGCCTCGGGTGGTTGCTCCTTTTTTCTTTCACCCGCGGGCCAACTCCTCTCTAGGCCAACTCGCTTGCAACTCGAGAATTCTTCACCTATTATGGGAAAAGCCGCGCACACGGGTAACAACCGGTCTACGACGAGTTAGGCGACTCCGCTCGTCCGTTCTTTCGCGAATCACTCCAATTACGAAACGTTACCGCACCGCGCGCCGCGTATAAATTTTAGCCCGAGACACACGCCTATTACCGCTTTTATGACATAACGACCCTTCGAGCTGCATTATACCACTCGCGCCGCGATCGGCTGTACTTTTTCTTTCTGTCCTGTGTATACGTATACACCGTCCACAGGCTCACGGGAGATAAACTGCACGACAGACAATGCGCTAGCCATTGTGCGGCGCGGTTGATGCACAACTAGTCTCTCGCGAACCGAAAGTGAAAGCAGCGGAGTGCATTACGCGAGCGCGCGCATGAGTAATCGCTGTGTATCGGCCCATCTAGAAAATCGCGATCGGCCCGCCGCGTGGGATAGTCCGCGCGCACACTCGGCTTCCGTGAATTCGATTCTCGACTTCGCAGCCGCGCACCCTTGCGCCTCGATGGAACCCGTGGGAAGCCAACGGGCATCTGCACTCGCCATCTTCTACCTTCGCGATTCTTTTATCGGCTCTTATGATTTCCGATCGCGACTCATCCATACAACGATCGATTCGGCCCTTTCAACTCATCTAACGAATCTCCAGCTCTTGAAAGATAAACGGGATAGACATCGGGATTTCGATAATTCACATTACCTTTACTATGCAACGCGACATTACCTCTGACTTCGGTGAGCTTCCACTGACGGTTGGCTGTTTGGCCTTTGCTCGGCATTGCAGATTGTGTTCGCCTGCCTGGCCGTAGCGACCGCCCGTGCTGGTATCGCCCACGGAGGTTACGGTGGCGGTTACGGAGGTTACGGCGGACACGGACACGGTGGAGCGGGACTCAGTGGTGGACTCGCCGCGGGCGCCGGAACCGCCCACTCCCTCCAGGGTGGTGCTTCCAGCTTGGGCTCGGGAGGTCTTGGCGCTAGCTACGCCGCCGGTGCCGCTTCGGCCGCCGGTGCCGCAGGAGTCCAGCAGATCGTCTCCGGTGGTACGTAGAGTCGGGCATCCTCCGAGCTGGCCTCGACTAGGTCCTCGGACATCGCTCACCCCCCATTCGTCTTTTGCAGGAGTGCTCGGCGGAAGGGCCGACATTGGACCCGCTGAGGGACCCAAGGCCAACGTAGGACCCCAGAGCGGCCCATCCGACCTCGTAGGACCCCAGGAGGGCGCCAAGTCCATTGGTGGACCTCGTACCGGACCTTCCAGCCTTGTTGGACCTGCTGCCGGACCTTCCACGCTCGTAGGACCCAGCCAGGGAACTGCCACCCTTGTCGGACCCAGCCAGGCCACCGCTAACCTCGTCGGACCCAGCTACGGCGGTGTCGCTTTCTACGCCGGATCCGGTGGCATCAACGGTGACGACGGTAGCTCCGGCTCCGCCGCCGCCGCCGCTCCCGGAGGTCTTGGTGGTGGTGAGTTCACTCTGGCAAAAGTACCTGCGCAACAAGCCCACTCTTGGGCACCTCGTACTCTTTGAACAATGTTGACTGCTCTTGCCAGCCGCTAATTTTGTATACCAAAGAGCATCGAGTGTTGAGTTGCTCACTGCAAAATTGGCCTGATGTTAAGTGGGTTCCTCTTGTCGAACAGGTTATGGAGGTGCTGGTGCCATCGCCGTGATCGGAGGTGGACACGGAGGTATCCACGGAGGAATCGGCGGTCATGATGCCGGAGTCGCCGTCATCAACGGACCCAGCGGCGCCATCCACGCTGGACTCGGCTCCCACGGAGCCATCATCCCCGGCCCCATCCATGGCAAGTGGTAGACGGTCCTAGACCACAGCGATCTCGGCTCGGCGACGGCGGCAAACCCACCATAGTCTAACCGGTCAACGATCCTCAGCGCGCTCAATCTCTCTACTATCTCTTCTCTCTACGACTATCTCTCTTCTACTTCTACCATCTTCTCTCACTGCTTTTCTTCACTTCCTTCGATCGCCCGAGCTTACTCCGGGCCTCCTCGGCCTCGCGGTGGCTCGCGCCCCCGATGACGTGGCCAAGTATTGACCATTCAGTCAGACGGATACTGGAGTTCGACTCGCAAGCGGATAACAACCATCGAGGAACACAATGAAAATACAACACAACACAATGAGCGAGACAGTTGTCAGAGAGGCGAGTAGACCGTCGTCGTAGCGGCGCGACGAGAACGCGACAACAACACATCACGTATTCTCATACTCTTATTTAGTCAATTCCCAAGTTCGGTCGTCTCATCTCGTCGACTGTCGGGATAATCTTCTGCCTGTCGTTTTCGTTTTTATTTGTTTTCTCACTCTTTTTTTTTACATATTCTGCTCTTGAAATTGCCGCGGGCGCGCTCCGGTCCAGTGTGCCAAGCATATACAGTGTGTCGTGTACGGAGGGATCGGAGGCGCAAGCCACGGGCCTAGTTAGCTGGACGAGCCTCGGGTGTGCCTTCATACACACGTACGCATCAATATATACAAGACACTGCCACACAGACACACACAACCACAAGCATATATGTACAACACGTATATCTACGCACACACATTACACGTACTTAACCGAGCGGACGCGAGCGGGCCAGCTGTTCTGTTTTTTGAGCGGCTGGCACCGTCTTTCTCACGGTCCACCTCACCATCCAGTTGGACAAGCGCCGACGCTCGAGTAGCCCTGCACGCGAATGTATAACGTGGTTTCTGTGACTTCTTCTCCTTTTTTTTGTATTATTATCTCTTTGTACTGTTTCTTCTTCAAGCTGCAGTGCCTCGAGTCGTCGAGGCACGACACTCACACACGCAACGGTGTTCGCGCCCTGTTCCTCACTGTTGTTATTACTGTACTCACCGCCTGCACACAATCACTCACACACACGTTCACACACACAGAACACGAGCAACACACGTTTTTTTATTATTACAATACTCGTCCATGTGCATAGAATGTGCCACACTACCTTAACTACTACTACTTCTCTTCTTCAACTTCTCTGTTGTACTTCTTCTGTTCTCTATATTACGCAGATACACGTACTATTATGCCTACATGTGTATACCCGTTTTTATACGTATATATATACATATTATGCATATACAATGTTATGTTTAGTGAAGAGGACCGGTAGATTATGGTAGGTCAGCCGTTCCCGTGAGTGAATGAATGTACATAGATGGCGCGCCGCCGCCGGCCCCCGACCCCGCCCGCCCTCGTCATACCCTTCTATGCGATCACGACTAGCACCCCACCACCACCATAGATAGATGCCACATATTTATAGCGTTTATACATTTATACAATACTTTATATAAAAATAAAGCATCAGTATTTAAAACTCAATTCAATCAATCTATTTACTTATTCTCACCTACCAAATCCTCTCTCATCTTATACATTTCCTTGCATTCCTCAATATAAAGAACTTCCTTCTTAGCACGAAATACGCCTTCAACAGCAATTCGTGTTCTGAAATTCAAAATATAACTACATCATATTTTAGTATCATAAGTATATTATCATGGTTTTTACTAATATTCTTGTAAATAGTTACAAAACAATAAATAAAATTTACTAATGAATCGAATCAAACGTACTCAATTTTGAATGCCAATTCTCATTATAAAATTCGAAATAGAGATAACATTTAACAATCATTAGTATTTTAATAATATCAAGTTGTAAATTATAATATTTTTTAAAATAGTTTAGAAAAATAAATCAACTTTATTAATACATCGAATCAAACCAATTATATTACTATTATTATTTATTATTTAATTTTAAAGTATTAAATACCTACTGCAATATCACTATTAATTAATTAATAAATTGAAATCCCATAAATGCATCTCTATTCATTACAGCTATTCATTACATATAAATATTTAAAATCATTCAATATTGATTTCATTTGAAATTGTAAAATGTCACCCTTGATCTGAGTTATCCAATTACTTTACTTTTATACAAACTGCATACCAGTAATATACCCTCTATTTCATTATATTTGTGCAATCTATAATAATGCAAAACTGAAATTCACCTGCTTTCTATGTCATAATTATCTAACTCATTGCTAAATCTAGAGCAATTACTTTTAATTGGTTCGTTAAAAAAACTTGTTTTTCGTGCGAACAATAAGCAGTAAAAGCTAGGATTCTTGAAAATATAATTAAGCTAATTGATTGAAACTTTTTAACCCAGTAGCTTGTTATGTCATACGAACGCTGATAAACTTACATATTTCAAAGTATTTAGTTTTGATTATAAGAAATCCATATTTTCTTTATGTAATATAATCATTGATACTATCTCTATCAGTATCAAAGAACTTTCAGAATATTTTAAACTTATTACCTTTATTTAACTCTTAGAAAATCATGAGACAACTGGGGTCTTCATTCATTTTCATTTAATATTTTAATCGAAATATCTTCTTAACCTTTGCATATAAAATTATCACGATAGTAGTAAAAAAACTGAATGAGAATTCTTGAAAAGAAGAAGAGAAAACTTAAAAAATTGCCAGTTTCAAAGACTTTGTAACTTTATGAAACGTACTGAAGCATTTTACAACCTGTTTAAAACTGCAAATGTCACCTTTGTTATAATTTTTAAAACCGCTGCCAATTCATTGAAAATTAGCTTCCTCAAACTTCATAAATTGTTCCAATATGAAATTATTTATTCTGTTTCATACTGTGATGAAAAATAAAAGTGATAAATCTATTGCTTTTTATAGCAAATTTTAATTCAATTAAATTTTATTCCTTACAAATTATACTGGTAAAGAAGTTCTTTTCGTACATCTGTTAGACAAAATCTATTTTGAAAAATTCAAGAAAATTTTCAACTATAAATGAACAAAACTTAATATTTTTTACTCTGTTTAAACTCAACTTATGCTCTGAAAGAAATAAAACATTCTTTGAACCTATGCAAAAATATAGCATCGATTATGAAAAAATATTTAAATTGTGTAAAAAATTATAAAGTTTTTGCATATTGATAATAATAAAATTTGCAACACTATAATTGTTAATTCCATTTTATTTATGAATATTATAAATGTATACTACTTTTACAAATAAGATTTTCCGTAATTTAGTTGGAGTTGATGAACAACGGATTCATTTATTACAATAATATGATAAAAATGCAAAAACGGATGATTCTCTAAGGATTAATCAACTCTTTAGCAATATATTTTTGTTATTTCTGTAGTCAGACAATTATTTAATATAAAATACATTGCTTAATAATTATAATTTTATTAATTACTGTTATTAAATATTAGCACTATATTATAGATTTCCACTTGACAAATTATACAATAGTATTTACATAAATTTAGAATAAATTAAATCACATAATTATTTTTATATATATAAATAGTAATATAATACATACTATTTACGTCTTACCAGTTTCTTTAAGTTTAGGAAACTATATTTGTTAATAATCTGACTTTACTATAACCGATTGCATAAAATTCAAGCGTAAAATTTATTTAAAATGTTATCTAATGAGAAATATACATGTATGTCTTCCCCATTTGAAACTGCGGTGTCATCGTAATAATCTTAATAATTCTATGAAGTCATTATTTATACGAATGTAGGACAAGAATATTAATGTTAGTCAAGTTAACCACGAATAGATTCGTAGATGTCTAAACGATAATTAACTAATATTTTTATAACTTGTTGTTATTATAAGAACTTATAGATGGCGCCTCTGATAGCTGTATGAAGCAAATAACAGCAGCGTACAAATATGAAACTTAACGATCTAACCAATAAAGTAGATCGGTATAGATGTCGGCATGTTGCCTTTATGTTTTACCGATATAGGTGCTAATGAATATCCAGTCGGTAACTTTCCATCTATCAAGAACACAACTTTATCATAGATGTACAAAATTGTATTTCTTATACAATTTAACAAAACAGCATATATGAGGGTTTTCGAAATATAAATTTTTAAGTTTGCGAGATTTCTGTATCTATACACACAAGCTTGCAAGTATATCCCAGTGGATATGCGAATACATTAAATGAGAATTAATAAATATATTTGTTAGTGCAAAAAACATACTAGAAAATTAAATGTCATCGTTAAGAAAAAGTCTGAATAAATATAAAATATTAAAAATATTATGAATATATAATGATAACATTAGATTTAAGTTAATGATTTCTCTTTCATCATGACTCATGAGTAACGTTGCTTTGAGAATTGCCGATCTCGTTTGCTGTAATCAATAGATGGAGTGTCTAGTAACAATTCCGTATAAACGAAGGAACAATGCATTTGCAATGCAAGACTAATTTATAAAGAATCCAACACCATAGCATAAGAAAAAGAAATTGTATTGCCTTGTAAAATATTCTTTATGCAACTCTTAGAAAGGTCTATTTTTAATTTAGCTAAAAAAATAATTGTTTTGAAATTAAAATATTTTACATAGAACTTGACTAATTAAAATTTTACATAAAAAATATTCTTAGTTACCAAGCGGAAATTCATTCTACTGACTTTTTATAACTTTTAACTTGTGCGTCTCGCATTCGCATTCACATTTTACTGAATTCTCTTCTGCGAGAGTGATATCACGAAATGCGTGCGCAAGTGCATACGCGAAGAAACGGGGGAACAAGCAAATGAAGTTACGGTATTTAGTTGAGAGCTCTTCACGTCAAAGGGGTCAAAGCCCTTAATTAAATGCTCTCTATGTTTTTTAGAGTAGCCCATTTATTACAGTTGCCATTCACCTAGTATTATATAATGCATTATTAACTTACCTTAACTTGGACAAGAGTTGAGCTATCGATACATTTAAGCGTCAAGAGGCCATTAGCACCTGTAACAAAATTTTCTCTAATTAAAACTTTATCGGATGTTTAAAGTTCTAGTCATAATTATACGAAACTATTTTGACATTAATAGTTTGTACGAATTCCTTCACATGTTTTGTGACTTTTACGGTATATTGAGTTCGTTAAAATTTGCATATCATTCCACGCAATAGTGCAGTATCATTTTCACTAATATGAAAGATTTATGTGATCTGTTTAGTATATTTCATAAGAAATTCGACAATATATTTCAATGTATTGTTTATTTACAAGGTTTTAAAAGATGAATTATCCAATATATTAAATTGATTATAAATATAGTATTAATTCTAACTAGTTTCTACTATGAATACATTAATTAACTGCAAAATTTTTTATTATTTGTGATAAATCAAATTTAATAGATAATAATTGTGCATCTATTTAGTCATCGATTCTTTATTACCCGTTTACAAGGTTCATTAATACGAACACATTCTTACTTGAAAGTAGGTCAAGGCATACTGAGGTAAACTTTGGTATTAACTCTTGAAACCTCATTATAGGTAATAATATAAACTTTATAGGGAAGGAAATAAGAAAAATACGAGTTTAAAATAGTCAGGTATATATTATTATATTCAACTCTGCTGAAAAATACTGCTAATGTGTGATATTTTTCAAAGTGTTGCTAACATTTATAAATTTTAATTTTTATCTTTATAATGTTCTAGGCTATATCATAAAATAATTGTACGTCGTGAGTTATTAATTATAAGTCTAGCTGCATAGAAACATGTAACAATTAACTATAACACGTATTATTATACAAGCTTATTATCATTATAATAATGAATAATTAATTGGAAAAAAATAAAAAAATAAAAATAATTATAATTTGATTTCATTATAATTTAATAAATATTACATAAAATATACTGTTTTGCAAATCTTGTTTAAATTTCTTAATTAGCACACGTGCATTTTACATACATAAATTATACAATGCACTATTTTAACCTAAGCGAACAAAAGCATCATAGTTTAATTTCAACGTTGAAACAACAAGCACTGTGGCAATTGCCTATAATTCATCGAATGGAATCTCATTTGTTTAAAGTATTCAGGGCGATATTACACAGCTAAGGCTCGATCGGTCCCAATATAACTCCTGTTACAATATCATTCGGCAAAACAAGGGCCGCACGAAAGCGGTCGTGTGATCGCAACAGCGTCGAAGCACGGGTAAAAATTGTCATTAAAAGACGAGCATTATACGGTGCATTACCCGACTACTGATTTGAATGCGCGCGAAACATCCAATTTGGCCTTCTGCACGGGGCGCTTTAAGGTGGTTTATCCAGAGAAATAAGAGTCTTTAGAATTTTATAAAATTTTGTGTGCAAGGAAATAACGATAATATTTAACCGTTTGCATAACTTTACCAAATTTTACCGCTTAGAACCAGAGATAGTGAAACTTAAAGATATTGAATTTAACACGTGAGATATAGAAGTAGCATGCTTAGATAACACAATTTTAAGTATAATTTGACAACAATTCTAGAGATTTCAATATAAAACTAATACACAATACAGTTTCCATCTATCAATAATTACAAAAATTTTCAACAGTGTTTACCGTACCGACTTTAAAATGCGGCATTCTTTAAGATACAGGCATATAAGAGCGAGTGAGAAAACATACGTACAATCACATCCTAAAGTTTCTGGCTCTCTGCTCACAAGCACCTCGAGGTGCACCGAAGAGGCGAATCTCGCGCGCTATATACCCACAGCGACTGCCGTCGTCGGCGCTATTGCGCGTCCGCCTCGGCGCAGACAATGACCGTAAATGTCAGTCTCGCTATTAGCCGTGATCACGTTCAGCGCGCGCTCCCTCTCTCTCTCTATTCTTCTCGCTCGCGGCGTTTATTGTGGATCGGCGGATACCTTCTTCGTGCCTCCTCGCGCGCGCGCCGCCTTTTTTGCAAACCATTCCGACACCGTGCACTTTTTTTTCTCTTTTACTTTTCGCGCTTCACTTCGATCGAGGTAGAGAGTCTGATGCTGCCGCTGGGATAATCGTTATGTGCTCTCTCTCTCTGTCTCTCGTTAAGGAAAAAAGAAGGTTAGCTGCTGCGCAGAGGAGGAGCGAAAATTTTTGTAGCGAGCGAAGAGATTTATAAAGGCGTTTTAGCAGAGAGCAGCTTTGGATTTAGCTTTGGACGATCGTGATGCGGTTTGTGGATGGGATTTCGCAAGGGCCAGGGAAAGGTTGAGGCTAATCTTGCCGATTTTGCGATTTTTCGCTGGGGCTCGTAGGAATGGATTTACAAGCGGCTGCGAATCGAGAGATTTATCGAGCTTGGAAGAAAAAAGTTTCGGTTGCTGGTTTTGATGTAGGCACTGGTAATGGATTATATAATTACGGAGAATTGGCCAAACCCAGTGTTGTGTATGTTAGAATTTTGATATTACCGCATGCGGATTGAGATTTAAATGTTCGTTGGGAGAAAACGCGGTGGGCATGCGAATGGTTTGAGAATATCACGTAGAGTTTCTTATCGAAAAAGCTCTATACTTCAATATAAATCATACGAGAATTTGTAAGGGCATGGAATAGTTTTTTAAGAGTAATTATAAAGTTATCTGAAAGAAACAAGTAATCTGCTTTTAAACAGCGAGAGTCGTTGTGTTATTTGAATATTTTAGAAATTTTCCCTCTACAGTTTTTCAGGACAAAAGCTCTATATTCCCTAATATGAAATTTAAGGGTACTAGTGAATTCACGCCGTGTTATAAAAATTTAATTTTAAAACGAATTTTATAATATAATTAATCTGACAAAATATTAAGTTATTTAAAGAAGAAAACTAGATGAAATGTAAGTTACGAAACTTAAATACGGAGTACACATGGATTGTGATCAATTTTTTAACCAATTTGTGGTAAATTGGCATTGATTTCTAAAAATATAAATTTTAACTAACTTTATGATATAATTATAGATTTAACTGAAGGGAAGTTATGTGAAATATTAAATGAAATGATGCTTATGAAACTTTTAAAGTATTGCACTAGTAAAAAATTGGTAAATAATTATTGAAATTTTTATTCTTCGAAAACATTGCTTTCATACTTTATAATTAATTTAGAATTAGTTTATTTAATGCAGAAAGTATAATTGAACTATTTCTGTTTTATGAATATTTTATTGCCAATAAAATAATATAAGTTCAATAACTAGTGATTTCAGAATAATTGCAAATTTAGAAACACCGGATGGGAATTTTTATTATTAACTGGTCCTCGTCCACAATCGTATCAAGAATTAATCGCGGTTTGTAGTAGATTTATTTTTTCATCACAAACATACTATTCTCTAATACGAATTCTAGAGACATTTATGAGGAATCGACATTATTTTGCCAAAATTTTCTTTTTTAAAATATTAAATTTAAAAACAAACTTTATAACATAATATAAGACTGAAATCAAGTTATGTATAAAAAAAGTAAAATGAAATGAAGTTTATAAAACTTACAAGGACACGGACCAGCTGTGGAACATTGATAAATATCGATTGAAAATTCGATTCTTCGACAACATTATTTTCATACTTTATTATCAATTCTGAACTATTTCTGTTTAACGCACGTTCCACAACCAGTAAAAGTAACATACATCCGCCAGTGATTACCGAATAATTGCAAATTCAGCCACGTACGCGCGAGTATATCTTTTTACCGTTCCCCGCCCTCAACCGCATTAAGGATTAATCACGCTCCCGATCGATTTCCGAACACCGCGCGTGAATTCCGCGGCGTTGCCCAAATTACGCGCGATTACAGCCCATAATACAACCAATTTCGAACGCAACAAACCCAACAACAACAAAAAACTCAACGGTGCACATTCCCCCCTTTATCCACAGCAGCGGCAGCACAAACGAACCTCGCGCCAGCGAGCAAATGAAAAGTTCTCTCGAAAACTCGGCTAAACCAAATTTCCCCGCGAGAGACGCAGCGAACAAACGAACCGCACCGTGTCGCGCGCAAAGTGTCGCTCAGAAGTCCCGCGCGGCAAATGCGAGGTCGCCGTCGCGGCGCGCGCAAATTTATACGACAGAGCGTAAAGGAGAATAAAAAGAAAAGCAGGAGCAAGAGTCGCGTACGTACGCAGGGCGTGGCGATTATTAAATCGTTGTTTATCGGACAAAGGAGAGCGCATTGTGCACTTGGTGCGTCCTTATCTTTCTCTTCGCGCGGAGCTGGAAGTGGTGTACACACAAGTGTGAGAGGGGTGAGGTCGGCGGGTGTGTGTGTGTGTGTGTACACGCGGTTCCTGGACCCCGCGAAGGCCGGCAGCATCGGAATAGAGCCAAGTGCTCTCTCAGCCAACGGCTCGGCTGCGACTCCATGGGTGTGTCTGATTGCGACCTTCTTGCACAATGGGTTACGCGGAGCGGCTCTCTGTCTATCTATCTATCTCTCTCTCTCGCGGCGATTCGAAGGGATATTATAGGTGGTACGGGCGCTCGCGCGCGCGGGGGCGCGGCTCCGGCGCGAGCTTCAGGCATATATAAGCAGCTTGACGAGCCGTTCGGAGGTACACTCAGCTATCGACAGCCGACAGCATGAAGGGTTTTGTAAGTATCAGCGGCGGAAGGTGCGCGTCGATTGTTATCGGTGATGCTGCTCTATCGCGAGGAGCGCGCAAGTGATCAGTGGGGTATTGGGGTTACTTTTGCTTGTTTCTTTTTTCTTTGGAAGGATGGGGGTTTTGGCTTTGAGATGGTGGAGAGGTACGAGAGGGAGTTGGGCTTCGGTTGGGTTTGAGTGCGGAATGGTGAGGTGCGAGGGTGGGAACTTGCAGGTCGTTGTTGTAGTAAGAAGCTTGCACGTGGGGGGATGTGAAGGCGGCTAAAGTTTCGAGTGTGTGTGGTATGACATGTATGGTGGCTGTTTTACTTCGTTCAAGTGATGCTTGAGTACTCTGTAGTGGCTGGATAAACTAGTCTGTTTTGCAAGTGATTGATAAGAATTAGTGTTTTTATTCATTTTTTTAAATCTTGACTTTTTTGTACAATGCTTTCGTTATTCATTTTTACGATTTACTTAGCGAGTTGCTTATTCATGCGTCGGTAAAATTTCATAAATTTTAACAAGAAATTTCAGTTTTAAATGTAATGAAAATTTGAAAATGCATTTTAAAATTTTAATAAAAAGTGTATACTTATATTACGAAGAAATTTTTAATCTCAATTCCAACCTTCGGAGTTTAAAACTGAGAATTTGTTTGCAAAATTAATAATTTCTGTATTATTCAAGCGTGCCAGATTCATTTTCCACTTTCTCGATTAATTCAATTCTTTCACTTATGCATTTTATTAAAAAAAATTCTTTTGATTTTAATTTGTGATTTATCTAAAAATGTTCGTACAATATTTCATAACGTAAAATTAAATTAAAACGTAACGTAGTTGCTTCATATTACGCAATCAAAATTAGTTTAATCAATTAAATTTAATTAAGACTAACTATATTCTATTATGTGAATACAATTATAATAATAGTTAATCATTCGTCTTATGTATCTTTAAAAACCGATGAATTGTATTAAGCGCGTTCAACTAGGTTGTCTTACTAATCTCGGGCATTTCTACTGATTGCGTTTTTCCAACAATTTGTAGAGTAAATAAACTTGAACTAACATCAATCATCTTACTTCTAACATTTCTCGAAGCCAATAATATAATACTTGATACATATTACTGTAAGATACCCAGTTCTTGATCAAAACCCTATTACTGATCATTTTTTTAAATAAATTGTTACCTCTGAATTGTTTAAAAATCGCAGAATGCTTGTCAAATGAGCAAGTATTTCAAAAACATTATACTTTGTTACTTTCATTCGCAAAGCATATGTTTTGACTAATCATATACTGTAAATAAACCACTGCATACTGCTCATCCATCAGTCTAATGAAATAATAAAAAAAAGAATAATTTCTTTAACATTACAAAATTTTATTTTTATTGAAACAAGTACTTAAAAGTATTTTATAAGCTTAAATATCTTATCAATGTATAATATTTATACCAATAATGCCTACAAAAATTTAGTGAAAAATATGAATTTATGAAAATGTTTTTTTTTATATGTTATTATATAATATTACTAATAAATATATCTACTACATGAATGTGTACATAATTTGCACACACATGTTAAAAAATTACAAAATAAATTTTTTTATAATTTTATCATATTTTTCTAAATTATTTATTTTATTAAAAAGGCATCTAAATATTATCGATTTAGCTACAAAGAATAATTACTTCTAAGTTAAATCATGCCTGAGATGCATGTAAAATTAGAGCGAAAAATATAAATATGTTTCAGAATTATCGTGGATACCATTTTTTGTGACATACACGCACACAGATACGTACACACGTAGATACATACATACATACAGATAGACATTTTATAATAACCAATTTTAATTAGTAAATTTTAAGTTTAAAATATTAAGAAATTTGGCCTTTGGAAAAATGAGTTTTTTATATGATTTTCAAACAGTTTTCTATTGATTTCAATATATCAACACTTATTTGTTCGTTTTCGAATTTTAAAGATGCTAACCTTTGGAACAGTTGGAAATAATTTTTAAAAATGTATAAGAGCGATTTCATCATCTCACATGTAAGATAGGTTATGAACTATGGATGTAATAAAACACATTTTCACTTAAAAGAAATCTCACTCCATATTTTCCATCGTCGAGCATCTTTAAAATTGAACAACGAAATAATGAACTTTAAAATATTTAAGAATTTAAGAAAAAACTAATTTTTCAAAAACGGGATTCTTTTATTTTGTAATCTTATAATTTATTATTCGTTAGTTAAAGAATACCATATTTTCAGTATAGAATTGGTCAAAGTAGGTAATTAGCAATTACAAATAATTATATTCAATATTTTTCAAATAACCGCTCATGGGACTATTGTTCCGCGTCACAATCTCCTCAAACACTAACAAATCCAAGTAAAGAATAGTCCCCACTCACTACAACCTCAACTCATCTGCTTGATATTTTATACGCACTTTTTATTATTAGCACAGTCATTTCTTTCCTACGTGTAATTTATCTTATATAATTTAATTTTCAATCGCAACAGTAATTTTAGTTAATTATCCTATAAAGTATAAGATTGTAAATGAACCACTTCTGTACCGCAACTACATAGAACCTATACGCCACACTGAATACTACACCAAAAAGAAAAGATAAATCAATCGATCAATCAATTCATCTTCCAGTTGATCTGTCTCGCCATCATCTCCGCCGTGAGCGCGGACGCGCGCGATAAGCGCGGCGCCGTCTGGCCGGGCGCCTACGGCCACGGCCACGGTGGTGGCTACGGTCACGGAGCCGTCTGGGGTGGGCACGGTGCCGCCCTTGCCGGACCCCACGTAGGTCCGGCCCATCTCGCCGGACCCCACGCCGGACCGTCCGTCCTCGCCGGCCCAGTCATCGGACCCTCGCATCTGTCCGGATCCGTAGCTGGATCAGCTCACGTGTCAGGAGCCGTGGCTGGACCAGCTGTGGTCAGTGCCTCTGTGGCTGGACCCGCCCACGTCGAGGGATACGGTGGAGCCTGGGACGGTGATTATGGTGAGGATATGGTTTAATTGATGTATGGGTTGTACTGGGGTAGATGGGTTTCTTTTTAGAGGATAGAAAGAGTGCAATTGTAAACGATCTTTTAGGTTTGAGGGTGCGCAGTAGAAACAGCCGAATACGGTTAGCCGGGTATTCGAATTTATCGCGCACAGAATAAAGGATTACTCGTTTTAAGAGTGATTTTGTTCTAAACTAAAATATAAAAAACTCAAGAATATATTTTGTAAATTCTTTACATTCATTTTTTAGTTTTTTGTCACTACAAAACCTCATAAGGTTACGCGACATAAGCAATTTTCGTCCTCAAAAGAAATATTTTTGTTCTTATTTCTTCAAGAATTTCTTACTATTGCACGTATTTCTTTTATTGATAAAAGACATTTACTTGAGTTAAAATATTTTTTAAATTAAGTAACTTGTTCTTATTTTTAGTACAAATTTCTTATAATAACTAAAAAGAAGAGGGTCCATAAGACCTGTTATCGATCTGAACCGTAATAAGTTAGTTTTTGTAATTTTTATATTTTTAACACATTATTGATAATAAATGGTAGTTCAAACTAAACGACTTTTGCCCAACATTATATAAGCATTTATAATAATTTTAAATTTAACAAAAGGCAAAAGAAAAGAGAATTTGATCTACGCTTAATTAATTTTTTCTTCTGGGATAAATTTAATGTTGGCTTTTATCTATCACCGGGTAAAAATTGTTTAGATCAAAAATAACATTTATTATGAATAATGCATTATAAATATGAAAATAGAAAAAACCAACTTGTTATCTTTGGGACCAAAAAAACCTTTATGGACCCTCCATCTTTGTGTTTTCGTTTCTTGTTTTAAGATCGAAATACGTAGAAACATTGAAGAAATAAGTAATCTTTTTTACTACATTTTTATGTTTAGACAAATATTGTTTATACAATTTTTTAAACTTCAATTAAATATATAAATAAATTATATGACTCCATCGATCACTCAGAACAATCCATTTTCAATTGAGTAAAAAGTATGCGACGTTTCAGGAGCTTTTTAACAATACAATATGGTTGACGTTTTTGAAAATTTAAAAAATTTTTTTCATAGAAAATAATTTTAAGAACTATTTTTATATTCTGCAAAGTATCTCATGTAGCATAGACACGCGATTAGAAAAACAATTTATCTTTTAATTCCTACAAAACATTTTGTCCATTTTGCAAATCAGTCATATGTCATAATGTGTACTACTAATCTTATCGATGTTTGTATAAATAGCGTTCCCATTTGAATTGTCGAAATACATTACGAAATTGTAAGATATTTATGCATGGCACAAGGATAACGCGACAAATCCGATTTATCACTGTATGACTAAAAAGGACCCCACACTAAACTATAGGAACAATTATCAAGATCAATTTCATCCTTAGTATCTCAAAAACTAATCATTTTCACCTTGTGCTTATTAAAAACTTTAATCATTTTTAATCATTTTCCAATTATAATTAACTTTAATTGGGTGAATACTCAATATAAATTATGACTTCGAATTTTCCACTTCATTAGATAGTGTAATTTATTATCAATTAATTAAAATAGTTACTTATGTTTGCACTTAAGACGAATGAGCATATCACTTGCTCGACCCCCGTTCTGGACTGGGTAGAATCTAATTCCATATTTTGATAAATCACATATTACTTACTTTATGAACTTTTTAAGTATTTCAAACATCTTTAAAATTAAAAATCAATGCAATTTTAGTAAAGTATTCAAGTATAAACTATTTAAAGAGCAACTAAGATTTTCCGCTGTTTA
This sequence comes from Gastracanthus pulcherrimus, assembly GCA_949152435.1. Taxonomy (NCBI): domain Eukaryota; kingdom Metazoa; phylum Arthropoda; class Insecta; order Hymenoptera; family Pteromalidae; genus Gastracanthus; species Gastracanthus pulcherrimus. The sequence continues at coordinate 181,462,231 of OX424575.1, forward strand.
ACGGTATTTAAGTAATATATAAATTTCTATTACTTACAAAATATCGAAATCATAATTTTCTGAAACTTTAGACAGATTATATACGATGATACCACGACTATTCTTTGAAGTTTCATTATGGCGAAGTCATACCAACAAACTTTGACACGCTATATCTTGCTTAAATCTTAATTACAGTCGAAGCTCAGATAGTGATAATTTGAACATCGATAAACCTCCGACCGTGATACACTTTCAGTTTCTCGCAGTGATAAAGTACTGACCGTTGCACCGATCGCGGGAACAAATTATTCCAATTCTAAAATAATGCAGTCATACGTGATGGTAGATCTTATCCTTTTCGACATCTTAGGTCATCGAGGATGGTGCTTATATGCATCTATATCTAAGAGTTAATTTTCAGTCCCCACTCGGTATCACTCCCCTAGGTTCTACCGTACACTAAAAAATTCCACAACCCCAACCACAACAACCCAACCAAACCCCCAACTAAAAACCTCCCTCTCCATCAACAGGCTACGGCGGATACGGCGCAGGTCACGGCGCCTACGGTGTAGGACACGGTGCCTACGGTGCAGGCCACGGCTGGGCCGGCCACGGCTACGGCGCCCCTGGTGCCGTCCTCGCCGGTCACGGCTACGGTGCTCCGGGTGCCGTCCTCGCCGGTCACGGCTACGGTGCTCACGGTGCCGTCCTCGCCGGCCACGGCTACGGCGCTCCTGGCGCCGTCCTCGCCGGTCACGGCTACGGCGCTCACGGTGGCGTACTCGCCGGCCACGGCGCTCACGGAGTCGTGGCCGTAGGGGGCGCGCACCACGGTGCCGTCCTTGCCGGACCCCACGGACACGGCGCGGCCCTGGCCGGACCCCACGCCGGGCCCGTCGCCATCTCCGGACCGCACGCCGGGCCCGCGGCCATCTCCGGACCGGACGCCGGCTCGGCCGTCATCGCCGGGCCCTCCGGCAAGATCACGACGCACGGCGCCGGCCATGGAGCCGCCATCGTCACCGGCCACGGCCACGGACACGGACACGGACTCTGGTAAAGGGGAGACCCAAGCGCTGCTGCCCGGTGCGGAGAGTAGATAGATAGATACGGATGAGAGTACATAAAGCGGAACTCAAGCTGAATGATGAAATCGAACGCCTGCGGATCGAGTACCTGATAGAAAGAGAGAGAGAGAGAGCGTACATTGGACGAGGGACGCTCGCTGGGTTTCTCAGTGCTCACTGCCGAGAGCGGAGGGAGTCGTTCGCTCACGAATCTGTGTATGCTCGAATTTCTCTTCTTCACTTTTTTTCTTAGAACTTTTTCTTTATTCTTCGTTGTCTTATCGTACCTTTCTGTCGCGAGAGATTCATGCCATTGATTTATATATATGTGTGTATATATATATAAATATATAAATATACATAATTTTTTTTATACGACTCGATGAAATTTGACGGTGTATGTAAATATAAGTAGATACACGCTCAATAAAAGCACGATTTATAATCATATGAATTATGTCTTCTCTTTCTTTGTTCATCAATGCACCTTTTCTTATTATTATACATATAGATAAATAATACAGCTTTGATTATTAGCAGATAAGTGTGGGGTTAATTTATGCACTTTATTCTTTTAGAACTTCTAATTTTCACTGTTTTGTAAAAAATGGCAATCTTGAAATTCGTTTTGAGTCATGAAATAGACGGTTGCAATTAAGTATTTAAAAAGTTTCAGCCTTTTTGTCTTTATTTAATATATTTATTTTAAGGTTTGAAATCGAATATAAATGTATAATAAAACAGTCTGACCCTCCACTTCATATCAACTTTAATATGTGTTACTTCAATAGACTTCATCATAAATTCAATGCGCTAGATAATGAATTCTTAAAATTGCTACTTACGTATACTTCACGCTTGAATATTTTTCATTGAAACAATCAATAAAACTTTTGAACTGATTTCTTAAATGATTCAATTATTTTTGTATTACAGAGCAGCAAAATTAGTTTATTAAATTTCATTTTATTATTCACTAAAGACTGATCATTTACTAGTACAGCAACTCCGATAATGAAATATGAATGCGTTAATAATAGTGAAAAACATACGATACAAATTACAGAGTAATTATATATTATTCTCCAATATTACGAACACACAATAATTGAGAAATAACAAGACTGCAGACGCTTCTAAAATACTTTATTAACACTTTTTCCAACATTATAATTAGCCTCCCAGGAAATTTCATTCTCTTCGTGCGACCCACTCAGCGGCAGCAGCAGCAACCAGACATTATCATATCATTCAAAATCCAACGCTTCTCGACAAAAAGAAAAAAATCTCCGATCCATTGCGACACTTTTAATGCACTCCCGAGCCATGCCTACCTACAGCAAAAACAATCCAACCAACGCTCCGCGCGCGCGTATAAATACGTGTATAATTTCAAAAATTGGCGCATATAAATTTCGCGCTCCCCGCGAGGCAAACAATGAGCGCACGATTCGGCGCGTCGTGTAGCCCCCCAGAGCTCGTCTCGCGAATTATGAAAAGAAGGATTCATCAGCGCGCGTACGAAAAAAAAGACAAGGAGGAGGGGGGGCTAAACGCTCGGAGGTGTGCAGTATAGTAGCGTGCATTAAGTGGCATCACGAATTACGGGCTGTATGTACGCGCGACAGCAGCGTTTGTGTTTCCCACGCGGCAGGCGAATCTGTGGGAACACAGAGCGCTCGATAATTCGATATATATGCGCATGCATGGAATCTCTCTTTCTCTGTTGGAGGTGCATAGGAACGTTCTATTGGGAGAGTCTCTCTATCGCACTCCTCTCCGCGTGTATACAGCGACTGCGTAATCTCTTACGTTTCATCACCGAGCTCAGCGGAGCTAGAACTGGAGAGCTGTGCACTTGTGTGCATTGTGTGAGAGCGATCTGAACCTCCGCGCTGCAGGTAGGTAATACACGAATGCCGAAAGGTCGCGCGCGCTCGCTAACACTTGTTATGCGCCGATTAATACACCCGAATCCTAGAGATCTTCCTTTCGCTGTCTAACGAGGAGATGGGTGAGCTTCTTTGTGAGACTGGTATATGCCGAACCGATGTATCTTCACGGTTAACAATGAGTTGGTTGTAGGTTGTTTTTCTTTTGGGTTTGTTGAAATTTGTGGATTTTAACATGTACACGGATGAAAATGAATTTGTAATGTTTCTTTGTTTGTTAAAATTTGTTTATTGAATTTGTAATATACAGTTGTTTGAAGAAGTAACGAACGTCAAATATATCTAATTTAATTTACGTGCTACTCTTCTACTTACATTTTTTTATACGTAAAAATTAACATATATTTGTTTGTAAACCTTTTACGAAGATTTTGTTTATTTAAGTAAAATACAATTGTATGTTATTCATCTCTAACAAATAAAGTATGTTCATTTATAATCACGTTTGTACTATATACTGAGCTATATATGTTTTTAACAAAACTAAGACAACAAATTTAGTCAATTTCGTAAGCTCGAATAAATCTTTATTTGAAGACTCTTTGGAAAACCAGTTACTTAGAACTAGTTAACATTTATTAGTTTTGAACAATGAGTGATTTCAATACTGCCGATAACGAGCGAAAAGAGTATATATATTTAATAATTATTTGTTTTGTTTGAATAAATGTGTACCAAAATAGAATAGGCATTATTTATGGTAAACGAATATTTTGCTAAGGTGTGTCGAACTAAGCATTTATTAGAATATAAGATCTTTTTTCAATACAGCTAAAATAATACGAATGCTACAAATGAAAGAAATGACCCTTCATAATGGTTAAAACAGAGTTTATTCAAAACATTGCATTTTATTGTAAAGATAAATATTAGAACAATAAGCCATGGAGTGATGTCATCGACAATCTTAAGAACACTGGAAGAATCTATAAAAAGGTATACTGATTGAAAACGATTTCATCATATGAAATAAAATGAAATATACATGCTGTCGTTTGCAATATATAATAATTTCCTGGTATAGATGTGGATACGTTGAGATCTAACCGATTGCTCTTTGTTAAGAAAGAAAATTTCGCTACAAGAAATTTAAAATGAGCCTAAGTTACGACGTGTCATTTCAATTCTTTTTTGCTCCCGCGCATATGGGATATTAATTATTCATGTCGAACGTCACACATTGACAAATGCATAATAACTATTTTCTTTGCCCTACGCTGCATTATTAACGAGACAACAAATACCCAGATATCGATTGCGATAAGCGGGCGCAATTAATTTCGTTTCATAATGGAAGAATGCAGAGCTAGCCAAGAAAAAGTTGATGTTTTCAACAAGTGGCATGATTTGTTATTGACAAAATCGCACTTGCAGTCAGTTAATAAAGCTACAAACACAGTACATAAAATACAAGTATACTCATTATTTCCAATTAATCAAAATACAAATCAAAACCGTCTAAAAAAAATAAAAATCCCTTCATTACTCAAAACACAACGAACGATCAGTCCAACAACCCAAGCCCGTGATCGCAATGTTTCCCCTCCGTCGGAATTCAAATTGATCGATAAATAATCCCGCCGCATAATAGAGCAATTAAAAGTAGAATAGCTACGGCGAAAGAGAGCAAGAAGAAAAAAAAGGAAGAAAAGAAAGCAATAATCGCTCGGGTTGCGCAAGCTCCCCCCACACTCCAAAACGAAGACAAATGCTCTCCCCGCGTCGGGTCCACCCTTATAATAACCCGAAATGGAAAGTTGTCGGTGCGGTTTGATGGAGCACCTGCCAATTGTCCCGCAGCGGATCATTTGCCTACACACCGTACATGAATTATATCACGTAGCAGCGGCACAGCGGCGCGCGGTGAAATTTTTTGCCATTTTCCCCCCCTCCTGGTCCCGACACGCTGGAAAACAAGACACAGAGCAGAGAGTCACACACATAGGTGTGCGCCAAGCATGCAAACGTTATATATAGACGCATTAAATGGCTTGCCAAGGATTGCTCCATAAATCAGTCTGTTTTCTCTCTATATATCTCTCTCTCTCTCTTTCTTATAACACTCTTGTTGTGGGTATACACTCTGTCCGGGTCGACCCGCGTTTTCTTATATACCTATATACGCCAGCACGCGCGATCGCCTGGGTCAACGACTACCGGTTACGGCTGCATTCCGAACTTGAGATAACGCCGCGATAGATTCCTATCATTGTATAATTCCTTGCAACAAGGCCGCGCGTACGCGAGCAGGTAATAAGTATAAGCATTATAAGCGCGATTATTTTTTCCACCCCTTGCGAGATGCCGATACTTATATGTGTGTGTGTGTGTGGAGGTATGGCATACGTATCGATAGGTGTGGTCAGTATTGAGACGGATAAGCGGTGATTGTGCATTGTCAGGCGTAATGGTACTTAGCGCGCGCGCGCGAGATAGTTGAGAGTGTATACCGCCCATGTTGCTGCATTTCCTGCAAGGTCGCGTTTATCTATTATCGAGTGCCGCTGCATTGCCGCTGCGGCTTGATTGAGCATTTTTCTCTTTATCTATGGCGGCGCGCGGCTCACCACCATAATTATTGCGATATTCAGATTAAAAATACATCAAATTACTTTATAACAAGTGGGTATTGCTGCTGCTGCTGCTGTTGTTGCTGCTGGATTTCGCAATCGCGAGTCACATACGTGGCTATTCTTTCTTTGGAGCTGGAGGATTGGCTGGTGTTTAGTGTGTGTATGTGAGTGTGTGTTGCCATTCTTGTGCGACTTAGTAATGGTGCACTTTCTCTTCAATATCAGATAAGGGGATTTTGAAAAAAATCGTAAGCGTTACTCTGGTTTGAACAAAATAAATTTTATTCGACGTTTCTTGCTGATAGAATAACAACGCGCTTTTTCACCGGGCTGATAATTTATGCTGATCTATTCGAGCAAATGAGTTCCGAATGTAAATTGGATTCGCGCGAGTTGATTTGCGCGAATTCGATTCCGAAAAAACGTAGTGATTTTATCGCGAGGGATTTTCGAAAATACCGTCGGAATATTTGCAGTTGAAGTTTTTTTTTTCGAGCTTGATATTTTTATTGTGAAAGCAAAGTGACATAGCGTTTGTCATTTATTTTATTATTACTATATTAAAATGATATTCAAAACTGATGAATATGAAAATTGAAAATGTTTAATGGATAATCGTTTAATAATTTAGTAGAAATATCCTATATACGCTTAAAGGTGTTTCTTGTATCGTACTATGAAATTTGAATTGTCGCATAGCAGTTAAAGTTTCACTTTACATTTTAAGGGGATATTTTGCTTATCCAGTTAAACAGTCAATATTTTGTATTTTTCAAAAAATGCAGTTTCTAGTTGCAAAGTTTGGAAGCAATATACAAAGAATTTTTATATTTATAGGCCTATGAACTTTAACATTTCACATCGTACTACATCAGCGCTTAAACATTTTGACAAGTTTTTATGTAATTGGTTATTTTTATCTGCGGGACAGATATAAATAAACAATACTGTTTAATCAATCTGTTTCAAATTGTGTGTGTTTTATTTATAAACTATTGGCTATTATAAAGATCAGAATTACGTTTTCTAATCAAAATTGTATACTTTTTTTACCACTTTAAGTGCAAAAAGGTTATTTTCATTCAATATTCAGAGTCTTTTTGCAATTTTTATTTCATATAAGTCTATGAGCAAAAGCCTGTTCAAAATCTAAGGTCTGTTTTCTTCAATATATAAAGTTTTGAGATACATAAGAATGATATGTATTATTACATAAAAATAATCTACATGGTTATATTTTGTATTAGCTAAATAAAAAAATCCTCAAAGATTGCTTAACTTTTCGGCTGAATTATCAGAATACCACCTTTAGAAACTGTCGAATGTGTAGTTAAAGTTATTAATCTTAAACTGATCCGTTTAACTCGAAAACATGAAAAATTGAGTGTTTATGACATAATGTTAGGCTATAGTCCCTTACTGGTTATTAAAACTTGTTAAATCGAAAAAATTAGAAAATTGCTAAAGATACTTAATAAGTAATAACAGACCGTTGTGATTGCTGGCGGCAATACTTGACGGAGATTGACATCTATCACTATTTCTCGTCAAGATCATGTTACTTGATACAATAACTTACAAATAGAAGCTTCTGCACTTTTGAAATTGTAAGGTACTTCTTGAAAATGATTTCTCTTGTTGATAAGCACTGAACAGTATGCAACAAAGTCGCCATTAACAAGATGAAGTACAATTTAAAGCAAACATTTCCTGAACCGTATACTGTTAATTAAAAGTTTAAGTATTAGAGAAAATATTTTACGTAAAACGTGGCTGTAGCAATATTCATCAATTTAGATAATAATGATAAACAATAAAACAAGAGAAATCTTATTTTCACCAGTATGAATATCACATAATATTTTGAATTGTATCATTCAGATGTATATTTTTAAATAAAATTATCTATTGCATACGATATGTGTATTGATTTAAATAACAGCTTAAAACGTTTACTGCAATCTTTTCACGAGGTTGATGAAATGTCTAATGAATGGTCTGTTTAACGTTTATCTATTACTTTTTAAGATATTGATACATTTTATCAAAAATTAAAAACCTTAAATAAACTAACTAGTACTTATAGAAAGAGTCTATTACAACATTAGGACATGGATCCGCTTAATCTCCAAGAATGATATTTTGGTCAATAAACAGAACCCGTATTTTACGATTTTTTCTAACAGGCAGTAGATTTTCGGTAGAAAGTGCACACAAGACAATATTTACGATGGCCTATGATTACAGATTGTTGACGACGCAATCTTTCTAACCCACAAAGTTTTTTAGATCATAAAAAACATTTAGTCCTCTCAACCCAAGAAAAAGTGGTGAAAAATGTTCCAAATATTTAAATATAGTATTAGTCATAGAGTTTGTAGTAGAAAAATTATAAAACTAGAACTTTTGTGGGTATGTTTCGCCACTCTCTTTGAATTGAGGGAGTCTAATTTTTATGAATTCATGTTTTTTAGTCATCTAAATAACTAGAGCAGAGTGGAGTAGCTACCGGGCCACCTAAGCTTTAATAATGTAAATAAATAGTTTAATATTGTTTAATGTAATAATCTAAAAGTTCAAAACCCATGGGAGTATGAAGACAATAGTACATTATGCAACAAGGGAATAAAGTCGAAGATTATTCCCGAGGGTGGATTTACTGCCCAAACGAAGTGAGGGAATAGTCGGCTTTATTTTCGTGTTGCATATAGAACTTTATTTCTGACTTAACTGTGGCCACTTTATTGACTTGAAAAGTGGGACCCGCGGAAAGAACTAGAATTTATTAAAAATTTATATTAATATAGAAAGAAATAGTTCAGAATTGAAAAAAAATACTTTCAGGTCAATAAAGTAGCCATTATAGATAAGCCGGGAATAAACCCAATTAATAAGAAATTTTAAAGATAAATTCATTTTATGAGTAGAAAAAGCAATTTGTTAAATAGTCATTTTAGGTTATCCGATAAGTAGTGGTAGATACCCGGGCCACTTGATAAGTAATAATGTTTTTCAGTCATTTAAACTTTTTAAATGAGCGTATTATATCTTTAGCGGATAGAAACGAAATAATAGAACAAATTACTCTACGATTTTTTTGCACAAAATGACTATTCAGTATCTAACGTGGTTTTCAAAATATTCAATGTCAGTATCAGAGATTATTTTTAATTTGGAATGATCCCACACAACTGAAAAACATTACTTTATACTTCTAGACTTATACTTTAAGATAATTTTACATTAGAAAAATAGAGATTTATTGCACTAGACAGTTCAAAATTCGCAAAATGGTGAATTGCCCGGACTACTTGCTGACCCTGGCTACTCGACTCTCCGCTTTATATATTAGAAAAGTTGCATCGAAAGATTTCAACCTTTAAGGTGGTTCTTTCACTAGAATCGACATTAAATCGAATTTATTTACATATTACGATATGAGAAATCTTATACTTAATATAAAAGAAGGTTACTTTAACTAACAACAAATTTTTTTAATGAAATTTTGATATTGCAAAATTAGATATCGCGTTAACTAGAGTATGTTTTAACAAAAGATCCGACTCTTTTTTTATATTTCATCCAATTTCAAATTGAATGGTCTCATTTTATTCCTTGTACACGTGTTTTGAATTCGTATATAAACAAGTAAAAAATATTGACTGTAACTTTTCAGGCTTTGATTATTTTGTAATTTTAATAGGAGTAAGTCACTTTGAAATCTCTCTAGGAATAAAATTAATGTTCCAAATTAAAATTAGATAGAAGATAAGAAAGATATGGTACTTTTGTGCAATTATTTTGTAATTAATACGACATTTAATTTAGCAAATTAAAATTTTCTTAAAAAAAGTTTTTGTTTTCACTTAAAGTACGCTTTTTTTATACTATAACGTTTCTCATATTGTAGTATGTAAGCGAATTATTGTATTCATTTTGAAGATTGAAATCTCTATTGATGCAACTTTTCTAATATATATATATATGTATAGTTAATTAATTGACAAAACAATGAAATAATAAAAATTAGACTTCCTCAGATCAAGGGAAAGCGGCAAAAAAAGTTCTCAGAACTAATAGTTTTATAAATTTTCTACTACAAAATTCCACGATAATACGACACACATATTTATCATTATGCTAAATAAATTAACAAATACTTCCAGAGATTTTTCATCAAATGCTCGTGAGAATCATAGATTGTATAACATGATCAAATTAAAGTTTACGATATCTATTTTTTTCATGTATATAAAATAATGAGTGAACAAATGGCTTTAGAATTAGGACTGTGGCTACAACTATAAATTGTTACAAATATAGCATGAATTTTCACCATAATAAATCTTGTCGCGGTTATATATTTCTCAGCGCATATTGGCAAAAACCTTAAAACACGGTCTCTATTATTTGTCAAAAAGTCATTCCCCAAAGTTTAAGTCATATCTGTGACCCACAAGTTGTAGAATTTCCTTGTTAGATGTTACAGTAAGATAGTAATTATTGTGTAGTACTTGCCAGTCAGGTGTAAAGTTTGTCAGTCTCGTAAATCTGAAAGAAAATAAAAACATAAGTCAAAAATATCAGACCCCATAACCCATCGGAAAGTTAAGAAATACGTAATTTAAAAATATATATCACAATGCTTATGCTTATCTACGATTTATGTCTGACTAGATCATATGCTTTTTCTACTGATTAAGAATACAGACGAAGATATACCTTTGACTGTTACTTCGCAAGCATCAATCTCAACTTCCCAATAGGTTCAAAAGGTCAAATACTTTAAAAATTTATGTTTTTATACTTTTTCAGTTTAGTGAATAACAAAGGCTGCCTAACTAATAACCGTCCTTTGTTCATTACAATGAATTGTGTGACGTGTATTTCACGTCCCAATAATATTAAATACGGGCAGTCAATCGCGACCCAGTCGCCCGTCACCAGAGCCGAGCATTTCTCACATTCAATGTGTATTGTTATTAATGGGGTATTGTATTATTTGTTGAGGGAATGAGGATAAGGAGTCGCGACCGAGGAAGGCCGCAGACCGGCACACACACGCACACACCCATACCAGCGACACCAGCGGATCGCCGCAGCGACGACTGCTTGGAGCGAGCAACGGCGACGAGCATACCCATACAGGCACAGCACCAACATCACTGCACACTGTACGCGCGACTCTCTCTCTCTCGATTGCTCTTTCTTCCTCGCCTCTCGAGGATGATGAGCCGCTGTCCGCGCACACATATACACACACGCGCGCGCGACCGCCCTCTCTCCCGATGCACGCAGACGCGGGAGGAGAGAGGATTCACAGCGGCAGCGGCGGCTTCCTCGAGGCACACCAACTCGGCTGTAGCCAAGAGAGAGAGAGAGAGAGAGATACCGACTCGGCTGTCGGCAGAGGGGAGAGCTAGCAGCCGCCGCGCCGCGAGCCGCATGAAGCTGCCGGCCTCTCCTAGCGTAGGCCGACGCGCGCACGTCGCCGCTGCCAACTGTGTTGGTCCGGCAGCGATAAAACCGAAAGCGCCCGATATAGATATACACGCCGGGTTGCCGCGCGTGTATATCTAGCAATTCATAATTGCCCGCGCTGCGTAAGCAGGGCGGTATTAGCGAAGCGAGCCAATGAGGAGTAGCGACTCAAATCACCGCGGACTTGGCCTTGATTTTTGCATCTAGGGAAAATCAAGGCCAATCACCGTAAAGGAAAGGGCGGAAGCAACCGGAGTTTGAGCTGAAGTTGCGCGAGAAGAAAAGCCAAAATTTTGGGAGAGATTTCCGCCCTCTCCGGTTTTGAGCATTGACTGCCCGGCCTTCAACACAGATAGTCGCGAGAAAGTTTTGCCTGCCGTGCGAGCATTGAGACCGCGTGGAGAGACCTTTGACGTAGACATATTCCCGGAGAGCGATAGATTGGGCTAAATTAACCGGCGACCTGTGACCTGCGAGGAAGAACATCGCGGACGCGCCCGACTAACCACGGTGAGTGGACTGTAATTGCCGAGCTTCCCTCGGCACTTGCAAGTGAAATATATAATTGTAGTACATCGCCGCCATGTGCTCGGGGTTCTTAGGAAAATAAATCCGTGGTGGTGTGACACCGGTATATATAAGATCAGTGCGGGTCGGACCGGTAGTAAATTCCAGTATTAGTGTGGGGAAATTCACGCGACTCGGGAAGTCGGGAGACGTGGTGAGAGTGGTCGTCGCGAGGGACGCGTGATTAGGCTAGCGTAGCCATTTTTATATAGCGATAAATTAGATATAAGAGAAATTGTAATTTGCGACCGGTAGTATTACCCGACGATGATAAATAAAGTTGAATATATTTAAAGTGAAATTTGTGGGTGCTTATTAAAGATCTATCAATTCCTGATTTTTCCTCCTCACGGAACTCCCTCGGGGAAAGGGCTCGTGCCGAGTTAGCCGCGCTTTACCTGGCGCCCATTAAGTTAGAAAATTTGGTAAAGTGTCGAGACAACGTAAGCATCACAATTGTAGTGGTTTCTGGATTCCAACAAGAATGCCATGTTACAAATGACGTACCAACGGGGGCTTAGTGACTCAGGAAAAAAAACAGGAAAAATAGCAAAATAAATTAATTAAGAAAGTTCGGGAAAAATCAGAAAATTTTTTTTACACAGTGCTGAGCCAGCGAAAGTGCAGCGACTAAAACGTTTTTTTTTGTGTCGTATGAAAATTTAAGTGAAGTGGAAAAATTAATTTTTGTGTGTTTAAGGAATTTATAAGTAGGACTTAGAAAATTTTTCACTTGAGCTATTGGGTTATAAATGGGACTTTAAAAATTTGTTTCACTTGAGCTATTGGGTTATAAATTGGACTTAGAAAATTTTCACTTGGGGTAATCGACTAATAAAATTTTCGATTTCGAGAATTTTCCGGAAAATTTTTGGATTTTTTTTGAGAATTTTCCGAAATTATTTTTTGAAAATTTTTCGATTTTGAGAATTTTCCGGAAAATTTTTTTGGAGGTTTTTAAGAATTTTCCGAAATTATTTTTTGAAAATTTTTCGATTTTGAGAATTTTCCGAAGATTTTTTTGGATATTTTTGAGAATTTTCCGAAATTATTTTTTGAAGATTTTTCGATTTTGAGAATTTTCCGGGAAAATTTTTTGGAAATTTTTGAGAATTTTCCGAAATTATTTTTTGAAAATTTTTCGATTTTGAGAATTTTCCGGGAAAATTTTTTGGAAGTTTTTGAGAATTTTCCGAGGTTATTTTTTGAAAATTTTTCGATTTTGAGAATTTTCCGGGAAGATTTTTTGGATATTGTTGTGAATTTTCCGAAATTGTTTTTTTTTGAAAATTTTTGATTTTCAGAATTTTCCGAAAAAAAAAATTTTTTTTGATGTGAGGAATGTTCTAAAGGAAGGAAGAGTTTTTTTTGAGATTTTGAGAATTTTCGAAGATATTTTTTTTTATGGGTTTTTGTTGAAAATTGTTTTTTGGATTTGAGAGTTTTTTTGATATTCTTGAAAATTTTTCGAAAATTTCTGAGCGATTTATTGAGGGCTTTCACAGGTTGGGTGTGTAGTGAAGAAAATTTTCGTTTCAATTGAGACCTTTCGTAGGATTCTTTGAGTATTGAAAATTTTCGGTTATTGGAGGAAGCTTGTAGCGATATATAAAGAAAATAGCGAATTACCAGTGTAAGCGGAAGGTTGCGGCGACGCACTGAATATAATAGCAATAAATAGAGAAGGTGGGGAAAATAGGAGACAAATTCAGAAAATCTTTGTTGGAGATTTGGTGAAATTTGAGTAATGAGCTAGAGTGATAGATAAATTAATTGGGTGTAAATTTCTGAATTCTGTCCTATTTTTCAAGTCTCCTCAACGACTTAAAGTAGTAGAGTAGGAGTCACACCACCGTATAGGGAAAATTCATTTTGCGAACACCTCCACAAAATATTATTGCTGTGCTACTACCCCCAAATCGATTAGTAAGAACGATTTATAATTAGTTAAGAGTAAAATTTTTGTAACAACTACTGGAAATTGGGTATAAAAATACAACAACTAAAGTTATTGTATTTATAGTATAACTACTGTGTCAAAGGAAAAATTGATTATTACATATATTTATATTTATTTAATTGTATTGGAAATTATTTACTGAAAATTGATTGCGACCAAGAAGAAACCTCAGATTATTACTTCAGATATAAACAAGAAGAGAAGACCAAGAACTACTGAAAACTGAATAGCGACTTTATTAGATTCGCGTCAGGGTATTTCAGCAGCTACTCAAGAGCTAGGCAAACAAATTTCGAGTAGGCATTTTCAGCTAAAGGAACCGATAAAGAAGACTTCAAGAAAAGAAGCTATTTTCTTTGTTTATCTCCTTTTGTCCCTTTAGCAAAAGTACATACGGTAATCTCCAGAGTAACATACATATATAAATATACATATTATAAATCATTATAAAAATTGAAAATTAGTGACACAGTAGTTAGGCAGGAAAATTGTCCCGTAAAAGAGTTAAGACTGATTCCTTTATTTGCGACCTCTCCATTCACGTGCACCAGGTATTGCAAGTTAAATCCCCGTCTTTGAAAAGATTCCAAAGACTTGGGCGGGCCCTCCCAACATAGCGAATACTGCAGTAACTGTAGAGGGTAACTAGCGACCAAACCGCTGCTTTTGCTTTCGTCCCTTAGTGTACGAGTAGAGTACAAAATGAACACAAGACAAGCAGCAAAGAAGGATCCGCGCATACGCCAGCGAATGGCAGTATCAAGTAGAATAAATGGGATGGACCCGAGCGAACTTATAATAATTCTAGATCAGATGGGACTTAGCATATCTGGGACAACAGCCCAACTTAGAGACAGACTCTTGCGGGCAAGTATTAGGTCAGTGGAACCAGAGGCAGCAGTAAATTGGGATACAGTATGGGACGAAAGACCATGGGATCAAGTACCAGCAACATCGGCGGCCATAATGCGAGAGGAATCTTTTGAACAAATACCTCAGAAGAAGAAAAGAGGTAGGAAGCCTAAGAGAAGGACCAAAGAAGTAGAGTTGCAAAGCACGGAAACGGAGTATAGCCAAGAAGAGGGACAGGCAATCACGGAGCAGATTCAAGAAGTCACAACACAACAACAAACGACCGATGTACCAGTAGTTACGCTAGAAACGATAAGCAAAGCGACCACCACTATTACTACGACGACACCAGTTCGTACACGGGGACCAACGGATAGCTTCGCGATGCAGATGGTGTCTGCAAACACACGACCAAGAGTGCAAACAGGGTTTCCACCGCAACTCTTGGCGATGAGCAGTCATACACAGCTGGCATATACTCCGGGACTAATGAAGATGATACCAACCGGCTACCAGTGGAGGCTACCAGAGCCACTTTTCCATTATACAGGAAATCATCCATCACCGGATTCCAGTACGGGAACTCCCGCGGTACCCATGATCCAGAGACCAATACAATTGATTACATCAGCGTCAACGGCTTCGGAACCAACGTTACCTTCGATGCCAACCACCGCAGCGCCGTCGGTCACACGACCTCCTGCAATGGCACAAGCAACGAACGTCGGGGCCGATCCGGGGACTAGTCAGAGGGGGCAACCCCTAGCAAGAAGTGACAATCCGACAGGAACATCACAAAGCCAAACGCCACTGCAGAGGATAAACCCGAACGACAGTATTCAATATATTGGACAAGTAAAACATAGAGACCCCATAACCAGTAACCCAAGAAATGGAAACTCAACAGATAGTAGCGACGTAAGCAACAAAGAAGAAGATAAGAATCGAGAAGAAGATGCCATTCAACGAGGGGCAGGACCATACGAACGGCTACTGCAGGAGTTTGAACATCTGAAAATGGCACAACATAGACCAATTCTCCTCCGAGAACCGGTATACGCGCCACAACCTCCAGTAGTCCCACCTCCGGTAGCACACCCACAGGATTACGTAGACACTCCGAGACCACCGAGGGGATCTCAAGAGAGAAGAGAGCGACCCAGAAATCACGAAGTGGCAGAGATTCGGAGGCCTAAGGTGAACACCGTTCGTAGGCCAACAGACCAGCAAACCGAAGCATCAAAACAGAGAAGAGGAGAACGAAAGCGACTGTCATCGAGTAGCTCGGAAAGTAGCGTACTAGACCGAAGATTAGTGAAGAAGAGAGATAGCCGTAAAGTGAAAAACCGTAGACATAGGAGTTCGAGTAATAGTACCACAAGTAGCGACGGTAATACAACGTCATCAGATTCAGATAGCGACCACAATAAAAGAAGTACAAAACACAGGAGAGGCCACAAACGGAACCAGTCGATATCGACTAGCGATTCGGAATATGAAGATAAAAACATGAAACAAAAAAATAGGAAAAGTCATTCGAATGCAGATATAGCGGGGAAGAATGTTAAAATATTGCAGAGCTGGAACCTAAAGTTCAATGGGGAAGATAAGGAGCCAGAGGAAATTTTGGACCGGCTGCAGGATTGCAAAGCAAGCCTAGCCATGAGCGATAGGGAGCTGTTGAATGCTTTACCATCGATCTTTTCGAAAAATGCTAGCAGATGGTATCGATCGAAGCGACCAGACTTAAAATCATGGAAAGACTTTAAAAAAGCATTCAGAAGGCAGTATTTGGGTCACAGAGATGAAGAAGACACGATGACGGACTTACGGAACCGATCGATGGCAAAAGGAGAAAAGATTGCCAATTATATATCCTGCGTAGAATACATTGTCGACCACTTTAAGCGACCCCCATCCAGGAAAACAATAGTAAAACAGGCCTACAAGGGCTTGAGGAAAGACTATCGACACTTCATGGCGGGGAAAGAAATCAAGACGCTCAAGGATATAGAGAAACTAGGAAGAATTTGGGAAAAGGAGAAAGAACTAGATGACCGGTTTGAAGAGCCTCCACCAAAGGAGAAGATGAGCATACCAGGTGCAGCATACTCTGGGACACCCTCAGTCCGTAAGGTAGCGGCAGCCTACGAGAAATCGAACCCAGAAAGCGACACTAGCGACAGCACATCAGCGACAACCAAACCGGCGAGAAAGAGGAATTGGAATAGAAAAGCGAAGAAAAAACAAAAACAAATAAATGCGGTAGCCGCTGCCAAGGAGAATCAAAGGCCTGAGGCCAACGTACAAGCGACCCCAGTACAGCCAGCCTCACACAACGCGACCGCAACGATGACGCACAGCACACCGCTAAATCCACTGCGACCGAGTTTTGTGCCCGCTTGGCAATGGTCTCCTCCCCAGAATGTTAACTCGTTTCAGGGTAGAGGTGGTCAGGCCCAAGGATTCACCGGCCAAGGCACCTATAATATGAGAGGAAATAGAGACCAAAATGGGCCTTCTGCCCAAAATATACCAGTATATGGTGCATGCTATACATGCCAGACGGTAGGGCACCGAGCAAGAGAATGTCCACAAAGGACATGCTACTTGTGTAGGGCTATGGGACACTATGCAAGCGAATGTCCCAATAGACAGCCGGCATGGCGGTCTTCTCCAAATAATCAGGCCATGGGAAACGGGATGCAGGGGAGGCAGAAGAGTCCCATACCTCCTCAGCAACCGCAAACGGGACGCAACTGGCAACAATAAAGGGAAGCCAGCATAGCGCCCAACCGACCATACAGGAGAAGAGAATAGCGACCCCAGAGAACGCGAGAATTAGCAGCGACCAAGAGAGAAGTGGATCGATGAGAGTCGAGGCAGAGGAAAGTATTAAGTCCACATTGTCAGATGGGGAGACCCACCCAGTATGGAGCAATACTTCAAACAGCGGAGGATTAAATGGGACCTCACCAATAGCGACCACAAAACCATTAATTAAAGAGAGTAGTGAGAGCAACAAAATTCGAGAAGAAAGAGAAAAAGCAGAGAGTAGAAAGAGTAGAGAGAGCAACAAAATTCGAGAAGAGAGAGAAATAGTAGAGAATAGAGAGAGTCGTGAGAGCAAAAGGGTGACCGAAAGAGTGACAACCTTACCGATCCTCGAAGGGTCCGACGTAACGGCGCTCAATCCAACAGCTGACGAGCAGAAGGATTTCGAGCACCTAGCCCTCGTACTCGAGGCGGTCGACCTTCTGGAAGGGTCACAGGTGTCCACTCCCTCGTTGGGGGGCCCCTCCACCTTTGTTATAGACCTAGATGTTGGGGTGCCCACATCTAGTCTAGGGGGGGAGAGCAGCGTACTACGTACGCCAGAGGCCGACCAACTTGAGGTTCCGGAACCAGGCGAAGTCGAAGTCGCAGGTATGAGCGCAGAGAACCGCATCTTCACGAAGGTAATACTAGGTGGTAGACCGTACAGAGCCCTAATTGATGGAGGAGCCACGGTCTCCCTAGTAGGACCAGAGATAGCGGCTAAGTTCAAAGACCGATTGCGACCAGCGAACTCTGTTATAAGAAGTGTGTTAGGTGGAACAAAGAAAGTATTGGGGTATCTGGACATCAACATGGAATTGGATGGCAGATCCAGGAAGCTCACGGTAAGAGCCGTAGATCCTTGCGACCACGACATTTTACTTGGACAGGACTTTACCAACCCATGGGACGTTGATGTAAGATACGGCAGACGGATGTGGAGGACTAACGAGGGCCCGTGGAAGCAATCTTGGGACGACGAGGAAATCGAAGCGACCCCAGCATACGCCGAATGCGCCGGAATTACCGAGGCAGACGACGAGCAGCGGAAAGCCATAGAAGACCTAGTGACCAAGATATTACCTCCGCCATCGGAAAATTTAGGAACGACCACACTGACCGAACATCACATAGATGTACTCTCCGCAGCCGCCATCAAACATCGGCCAAGGAGAATGTCACCCAAACTTCTGCAAGTAGTACACGAAGAGATAGAGAAGATGTTTAGGAGTGGAGTAATAGAGCGATCGGCAAGTGAATGGAGTAGCGCCCCGGTAATCATCAAGAAGCCAGACGGGAGCTATAGATTTTGTATAGATTATCGCGACCTCAACAAAGTGACCCGAAAGGATGCATATCCTATCAGGAGCATGGATTCCATATTGGACAAATTGCGTAAAGCCAAATATTTGACCAAAATTGACCTCAAGCAAGCCTATTTTCAAGTACCGATGGAGCAAAGCAGCAAGAAATTTACAGCATTTGCAGTGCCGGGGTCAGGGCTTTGGCAATTTGTAAAAATGCCCTTCGGACTAACGAATGCGCCCATGACCTTCCAACGCCTGATCGATGCTTTGTTTGGCGTCCAGTATGAACCATATGTGTTTGGATACTTGGACGACATAATTATAGCGACCGAGACCTTTGAGGAACATCTCCAATGGTTGGAGCTGGTCCTCAAGAAGCTGGTCGAAGCAGGATTGGTAGTAAATCGGAAAAAGTGCGAATTCTGCTGCTCGAGAGTGACGTACTTAGGCTTCTTGCTTGATAAAGATGGATTGCGACCAGATCCAGAAAAGGTATCGCCAGTGACAGAATATCCAGCGCCGAAGACCGTGAAGCAGCTGAGACGATTTCTGGGTATGGTAGGATGGTACTCGCGATTCATTGAGAACGACTCGGAGATGAAAATTCCGTTAGTGAAGTTACTAAGAAAGGGGCAAGAGTGGAAATGGGATAGCGACCAACAAGAGGCCTTTGAAGGTCTAAAGAAGGCGCTAACGGTGGCTCCGGTCCTGGCAAGACCAGATTTTGGCAAAACCTTCACGGTCCAGAGTGATGCAAGCGGAGTGGCGATTGGGGCGGTTTTGACACAGGAAGGGGATGATGGAGAGCACCCCATCGTATATGTGAGTAGAGTACTCACGGCGGCTGAACGAAATTATACCACGTCCGAAAGAGAATGCCTGGCGTTATTATGGGCCATTAAGAAGCTGCGACCATACCTTGAAGGGTACGAATTCAAGGCCATCACCGACCATAGAGCCCTCCAATGGCTTCGTAATCTGAAGGACCCTACTGGACGACTAGCCCGTTGGGCACTTGAAATGCAGCAGTGGGACTTCGAAGTAATCCATCGGAAGGGCACTCTGCTGAAAGTGCCTGATGCGTTGTCCAGGATGTATGAAGATGGAGGGGAAATAGCTGGATTTGAAGAGATACAGGACAAGCGATACGTAACGAGGATGGAAGAAGTACAAAGACACCCACACCGATTCCCAGATTGGCGAATTGAAGATGGCATGTTGTACAAATTTCGTAGCGACCCCCTATTAGACCCAGTGACATCTCGAGAAGAAGGATGGAGACTGGTCGTCCCAGTAGAGTACCGTGAGAGAGTGATGACGGAGAGCCACTCCATCACCTCCGCGGGACACCTGGGACTTGAGAAGACCTATGACCGAGTGGCCCGCGAGTACTACTGGCAAGGCATGTACTACGACGTGCGCCACTTCGTCCAGGCTTGTCTCGAATGCCAGAAGCACAAGTCCTCTCAGACGGGACCCCTAGGGCTACTAGGAAAAAGAATTGTAGAGCGACCATGGGCCGTAGTGGCAGCAGATCTTATGGAATTTCCACCAAGTAAGAGCCAATTCAAATACTTGGTGGTATTCCAAGATCTCTTCACGCGGTGGATCGAGCTGAAGCCGCTGAGGAAGGCGGATGGCAAGTCGGTGGCTCGCGCCCTAGAGGAGCTCATCTTGTTTCGGTGGGAGACGCCGAACTACGTACTCACAGATAACGGGAAAGAGTTCATCAATAAGCACCTGACCGCCACGCTGAAGGAGTATGGAGTGACCCATGTGACCACGCCACCGTACCATCCGCAAGCCAATCCAGTGGAGAGAAGCAATCGAACCCTAAAGACCATGATAGCGACCTTCGTAAAACAAGACCATCGGAATTGGGATGCCCATCTTCATGAGTTTAGGCATGCAGTCAACACTGCCATGCAAGCGACCACCAAGGTATCACCAGCCTTCTTGAATTATGGACGACACCCAAGGCCGGTGAAGAGTTTACGAAGAGAAGTAGAGCCAAAGCGACCAATTATTAGTAGCGACCCTGAAGATTGGTTAGAGAGAGTAAGAAGACTGGATGCCCTACGCGACCTAGTAATCAGGCATATCGATTCGGCAAAGGAGCGACAAGCCAAATACTACAATCGTGGCAGGAAGGAGGCGACATTCCAGGTAGGAGACTTAGTAATGAGGGCAAACCACCACTTGTCAAACAAAGACAAGCGCTTTTCGGCTAAGTTAGCTGGCCGGTTTGACGGCCCGTTTGCCATCAAAGAAGTTAAGTCTCCGCTGGTATACGTGCTAAATATGGGTGAGGATAAAAGAATACCCGAGGTGCACGTGAGTGAATTGAAAAGATATATTCCCCCAAGGGGGAGAGCCCCGTAGTAGCGACCCCCTCTTTACCAGCGACCTCGAAGTTGTTATATTTTTTTTTGTTTGTCGTTATGTTCACAGATTTAAGAAGAGAACCACCGATCATAATGTTCAGAGCTAGGGGAGTACGCAGAGGCCGAACGAGCCGAGGAGATCACCACCCTTATCCCGAGTTTGAATACCCCGTTAGCTGCCGTATCCTGAATGACGATCGGGTACAGCAAGTGGAAGCTATGGCGACCCTTCGTAGCCCTCCACCTACGATTGGAGATAGCCCCATGACCGCCCCCGAATGGGAAACCGCGGTGCAGCAGGAGTGGGAGCAGCAGGAGACTAATCGGGCCTTCAACGCCCTGATGGCTACGACCCAGACCCAAGAGTTCCCACGGGAGTTACCCCCATCCTATCCTGCTGAAGTGGAACCCATGGGCCCCGCGGACATCGAGGTTGGAACCCACGCTCCACCGGGACACGACGATACCCAGCAACTCGTAGAGGATGGGAGGGTCCAGGAAGCTGGGCAAGGAATGGCGGGCCACGGGGTCGCCCCTCACTGCGAGCCACGGGCTATGTCGTTCGTAGCGACCCAGGTCAGCGACCCCACCGGAGCAGAACCATCAAGAGACCAGATGGCGTCGATCGCCCCGAGCGACCCGAGACGAGTCACCTGGGCGGATGAGCAGGAGGAAGAGAAAGCCATCCGGGAGCGGATGAGGAACCGCCGACTCCAACCCGTCCCTCAGCAAGTGGAGGTTGAACACCCTCCTCCACCCGTGGGGAGTTTGGCAGCGCGGCTGATGGCTGCTCGGGCTACGGGAGCGATATCTCGTCGTCTGGCCCAAGAGGTGGAGCAAACGGAGGAACCGCTTTCAGAAGAACATCATAGTGCCGCTAGTCAACGGGAGATTCCAGAAGGGGAGGAATCAAGGGAGCCTTGTCCGGAACCCGACATACCCCCGACGCACCCGACTCCTCCATCGATTCCCCTGGAAACAGGGCCGTCAAGGACCCCATTGGCCTGGGACCTGGACGAGGAATTGACCGTGAGTGGAGAGGTTGCCGGGTTGAGGGAAGTCCCCTACCCTCCCCCTATCTCAGCTCGGAGGCATCGGTATAACCCGCGCCGGCAACTCCAGTTAGATGATTACGAGTCGCCGGTGGCGGAGAGGGTGGCAGCCATGCGCGCGCAGTCACCACCCCCGGGACCGGCGCTTCTCAGCAGTCGGCGGCCGGTGTCCGTCGAGCCGGTGGAGACCCGCCGGGTGAAGCTCACGGGCATTATGTTTAGCCACGGACTAGTCCCCATACCCTCTGACCCGACGCTTGACCCTCCTGAGGGGGCTTGCAACAATTGTTGGCAGAAGGGGCACATATCGTCAAGGTGTCCGAGGCCCCGCCAAAATACTTGGTGTCGCAACTGCGGCAGGCGGGGCGTAAAAGTGACGAGCTGCCCCAGATGCAGTGAGCCTCACCGGGACTGGGTCCGGTGGAAGTATGAGGGGGGATCGGCCCCGCTGGGCATGAGCCTAAGAGACGAACCTCGCGATCCTCTGCCGGGGACGGGTACGGCGTCGTCGACAGCCGGGGAACCGGCTCCGGCGCGGGGGGTCTCGCAACCGTCTACGTTGCCCTCAGCGACGGTATCCCCGCCGGAGCGGAGTCTTAGGAACCCAGAGAGACCGACGCCAGCCCCGCGTCATGTACTGCAACCACCACCAGACCCACCAAGCGACCACTCTAGGGCTGCCGCCCCGCAAGAGGATATCATGGGAAGGATCCAGCGGCTGGCGGAGAGCCTTTCGGACCTTCCGCCACACGATCGAGCTGCCCTGCTACGAGCCACCTTGGAGGCCCACCGCCTCGAGAAGAGCCATAAAAGCGACCCATAGAAGGAGGGCAACCTGGCGATCTAGCGACCATCATCATAATAGCGACCATCCGAGACCCTAAGCATCGGCGACCAAAGGGGCACAACCTGAGAACTAGTAGCGACCAAAACCTGGAGTGACGGAGGCATACCCATGCCCAGTAAGTTGTTAAAAGGCTTATTATATATTTATTTATTTGGAAATTTTTTTATTTTTATGATTTCCCCTATGGTTGCGCGATCTATGAGCGCGGTTGCTCTGTGGTCGGATTGGGAGTAGTAAGGTGGAGGTTCTAATACATTTTTTTTGTTTTCAGTGATTAGTTTAAGTGTATAGATGTATATATATATTGTTTTTTTTTGCAAAAGCTCTGGTGCCGAGGGTTGTTCGGGAATCGCGTTGATGGGATACAATGGCCCAATTAGAGTCTCGTTGATTATTGGAATAACCAGTCCACTCCTGGCGGTGTGTCCCGTTTAGGGGGGGAGAGTTTGTGACGTGTATTTCACGTCCCAATAATATTAAATACGGGCAGTCAATCGCGACCCAGTCGCCCGTCACCAGAGCCGAGCATTTCTCACATTCAATGTGTATTGTTATTAATGGGGTATTGTATTATTTGTTGAGGGAATGAGGATAAGGAGTCGCGACCGAGGAAGGCCGCAGACCGGCACACACACGCACACACCCATACCAGCGACACCAGCGGATCGCCGCAGCGACGACTGCTTGGAGCGAGCAACGGCGACGAGCATACCCATACAGGCACAGCACCAACATCACTGCACACTGTACGCGCGACTCTCTCTCTCTCGATTGCTCTTTCTTCCTCGCCTCTCGAGGATGATGAGCCGCTGTCCGCGCACACATATACACACACGCGCGCGCGACCGCCCTCTCTCCCGATGCACGCAGACGCGGGAGGAGAGAGGATTCACAGCGGCAGCGGCGGCTTCCTCGAGGCACACCAACTCGGCTGTAGCCAAGAGAGAGAGAGAGAGAGAGATACCGACTCGGCTGTCGGCAGAGGGGAGAGCTAGCAGCCGCCGCGCCGCGAGCCGCATGAAGCTGCCGGCCTCTCCTAGCGTAGGCCGACGCGCGCACGTCGCCGCTGCCAACTGTGTTGGTCCGGCAGCGATAAAACCGAAAGCGCCCGATATAGATATACACGCCGGGTTGCCGCGCGTGTATATCTAGCAATTCATAATTGCCCGCGCTGCGTAAGCAGGGCGGTATTAGCGAAGCGAGCCAATGAGGAGTAGCGACTCAAATCACCGCGGACTTGGCCTTGATTTTTGCATCTAGGGAAAATCAAGGCCAATCACCGTAAAGGAAAGGGCGGAAGCAACCGGAGTTTGAGCTGAAGTTGCGCGAGAAGAAAAGCCAAAATTTTGGGAGAGATTTCCGCCCTCTCCGGTTTTGAGCATTGACTGCCCGGCCTTCAACACAGATAGTCGCGAGAAAGTTTTGCCTGCCGTGCGAGCATTGAGACCGCGTGGAGAGACCTTTGACGTAGACATATTCCCGGAGAGCGATAGATTGGGCTAAATTAACCGGCGACCTGTGACCTGCGAGGAAGAACATCGCGGACGCGCCCGACTAACCACGGTGAGTGGACTGTAATTGCCGAGCTTCCCTCGGCACTTGCAAGTGAAATATATAATTGTAGTACATCGCCGCCATGTGCTCGGGGTTCTTAGGAAAATAAATCCGTGGTGGTGTGACACCGGTATATATAAGATCAGTGCGGGTCGGACCGGTAGTAAATTCCAGTATTAGTGTGGGGAAATTCACGCGACTCGGGAAGTCGGGAGACGTGGTGAGAGTGGTCGTCGCGAGGGACGCGTGATTAGGCTAGCGTAGCCATTTTTATATAGCGATAAATTAGATATAAGAGAAATTGTAATTTGCGACCGGTAGTATTACCCGACGATGATAAATAAAGTTGAATATATTTAAAGTGAAATTTGTGGGTGCTTATTAAAGATCTATCAATTCCTGATTTTTCCTCCTCACGGAACTCCCTCGGGGAAAGGGCTCGTGCCGAGTTAGCCGCGCTTTACCTGGCGCCCATTAAGTTAGAAAATTTGGTAAAGTGTCGAGACAACGTAAGCATCACAATTGTAGTGGTTTCTGGATTCCAACAAGAATGCCATGTTACAATTGTATCAAATTTTCTAAATCTGTTGCGTTTATTCAATCAAACAAGAAATGTCAGTCAACTTAATACTCAGATTACTTCCATTAAATATACTATTATTCCACTTTTACATAAAAGTAAAGTGTCAATTCTAGCAACTCTAGCAAAGTAAGACGCGAGCACAGCCTTTGACGTATCGTCCATTTGGCCGCCGCCGCCGGCTCGGAATCATATGGATCAATTGTCGCGCGCTCCCGTACAAAAGTGAGCTTTTATAGTTCTCTGGACTCTCTCTCTCTCTCTCTCTTTCTCTCTCTCTTTCTCTCTTTCGCATACCACGTGGGTCACCGGAGCTTGTACGCCCCGATAGAACAGGGCGGGGCATCGCGATGTAGTCTCCAGCGGTCCATGACGGCGGAAAAAAGCTCGCCTTTTTCCAAAAGCTGCCGCCGCCGCTGCCTCCCACCCGTGCATCCCACGCTGCAACGCTACACTTCTTTCTGCCGATCTGCGTAAAAATCCGAATGAATTCCATTGCACGCGGAAAGTGCGCATAAATATAGCCTTGAGGGTTCACTCGATATGGCGCGTTCAACTGATCCTTATTTAACCATGCGCATTAGCAGCGCGCGGTAGAGGTCAGGATTTTTTCTTTATAAAAAGCAGCGAATAGTAATGTTGACTCGGGAGCGAGGAGAGAAAGGCAGAGAAATAGGCTCAGAAAGCGGGATTAGAGCGCACAAAGGAACAAAGATACATTAAAAATTCGATAAAAAGAGGATTATCGCGGCATCTTTGCAATTGAAAAGCGATGGGATTGTTGAATATGTACTACGTGGGTGGGATACTGTAGCATTATTGTCATCCCAATGGCCAAATTACCTGTCGATAATGCATGATGAAATTCAAATCCGCAAATACGTCATGTAAACAGATAACACCTGTTGTGAATTCTCCGATAGCGCCTTTTTCTAATGGTCATTGCTCGCTACCTACGGAGCCGCGCCTGATTAATCGCCTCGAATCGCTCCCCTTATCCAGATAAAGAAATTCCGCTTTTCTTTTCGCGTCTGTGTAATTACCCCGTCGATGTGGCGCCTATTTAAATTCTAATCTCGCAATGGGGATTCGAAAGATATGCCGCTGAAAATTACAGTCTTCGGAACTTTTCGACTCGATTTGGTCTCTCTACGCTAACAAAAATCGAATTCGGTAGAAAAATCCCAACCATTACCTCATAGCTTGCGCAGTATTTAGATCCATTGTCCAGAAACTACCAGCTATTGCTAATACAATAACAAATTTAGATGAGAGATGACTTTTTTTCTCCTAGAGGCTTTCCGCCCCTAGAAAAATGCGATTCCACCATTGTGTTTCACTCCGGCGCGATAAAAAGCGCCGATACGGCCGATTAAGAATAGAGCGTGTTTCGTTAACGCGGGCGCACGTCGAAACGCACAACAATACCATGTATCATTCACCGGGAAATGCATCTCCCTCTCTCTCTCTTTGGCCGGCTGTGCGCAACATTATTGAAATTTCTACTTTTTCCGCTTAATTGGATAGGAGAGCTGGCTATGCCAAGGGGTTGAGGCGAACTCTCCCATTCTCTCTCTCTTTCTCTATCCATCTCTCTCGCTCGTTGAATGGGAGAGAGTGGAGCGAGCCACCTTAATTACGCGAATTCAATTCCATCGATCGAGCGCTTCCGCCGAATTGGGACGATCCCGCCTGACGTGCCATAATTCCACTCGCTATTGCTGTATCACACGCTCGCTTGCACACATCTATCAATGGATTGTTGCAGAGAGGGAGAGAGAGAGAGAGAGAGAGAGAGATGAATTTGCTCGCTAGCTCTCTCTCTCTCTCTCTCTCTCTCTCTGGACCAGCTCAAACATTAAAGGCATCCATCATTCTATTTCCATCGCATCGCTTACATTTCGTGTGTCCGCCAGCCCGCGCGATTCTTCAAACTCGTTTTGGCTTTCTCGCGCGAGCGCGAATTTATCAAATGCTTCTCTTCTTGCTTTATGGTTTTCGATATGGTATTGAATTGGTGCGCGATAATTTGTCGATGCAGTTGTCTTTTTTGTGAATGGTATATAAATTTGTTGCTATTTCTATTACTGCGATGAATTTTCATTTGAGGTGAGCCTGTATTCAAATTTTGTAAAAAAAGTCGTTTTCTACGTATTTGTTAAAAAATTTATAATCCATTCCAATTATTTTTTTAGTTTCGTTATTGGGTGAAGTGATTGTAATAAAAGTATCAAGACATTAAAATGAAAGTTGACAAAAAAGGAATTTTAATTTTATAAAAGTGTCTTTATCTCACAGTTGCATATTTAAATGTCTTATCATGATGTTGCATATACATTAAATTTTATAAAATCATTCCGTAATCGCACATAATGTGCATTTTATGCTTTTTTAATAATACTGTCTAATATAAATTTTCTAGAAAAATTAATTTTATGTAAATGTAAATAATAAAACACAAAAAAAATTAAATGAAAAAAAAATAAATTGAACAATTAGTTTAAATACATTGGTATCATAATGCAGAAAAAATTTGTTGAGAGACTTTATTTCAATAAATAAAGATCTTTTAGCAATAACATTAATTTAGAAACTCAGTGCCGACTAAAATGAGGCTATACATTTATTTTAAGATTATATAGATCGCATTATAAAGCGAATAAGTCTATAAATATAAAAATACACATTTGAATCTTTCAGTGGAGTAGTCCCACCTTAATCACATCACCGACAGATATACTATCAGCATTCAGTCTGCCTAAGTTCATTAGAACAGCGAATAAAAGACGCTGTGACTTGCAACAGTGACTACGCGGAAATCTCATTTTTCCAACGTATGCTACAACGCAAACCCCCTGAGTTCAAAGATTATGTCACGCGTTACAGACAGCACAATAAAAACAAACGTTATAAAAAAACCACCGTTAAAAACCCCATGCGTATTGATAACCCTTTTGTCTATTTTCCTTTTTTTCAACGTTATGTCATAAAATTACACGCTCGTCAAATACAATGCCAGAGCGTTCCAACGCCAGTCGAAGTGTTAATTTTCATCGCGCAGCGAAGAATTTCGCCATTTGCATATTGCGCACACAGCACACAGCTCCATTACAGCCAATGCGAACGAGGAAAAAACGCACTAATGCTCAGTTACGAAAAGCAAGCAGCGCCGCACACTTATGCTCGCACTCGCGGGCATCAAGGTGAGAGAAAGAAAGACAGAGAGAAAGAGAGACACTTATATGCCAATGGCGCCGAGGGCATGCCTAATATTGGCGACAATGTCGATTGTTATTCCCCGGCGATTCTCGTCGCCCTAAAATCTCACGCTAAACACAATACTAACAAGGCCTCTTCCCACTTGTAATCGACTATAGTAATCCCGTTATTCCGGAGCTGTACGCGCAGCGGCGTCTCTCGCAGTGTCGAGCTTTGTAATGGAAATTCATAATAGCCGTGGAGAAGAGCATTGTGCATGGCGCCCCGCGCGCTCTACGTGTGTGTATATATATAGTTATAAGCGGGAAGTATGGATGCGAGAGTGGGATCGTTGCTCTTTTTTCTTTTTCTTCTGGCGCATATTGAACTCGTTAGAGTCACCTGCGCGCGGATGCAGACAGCACATTGCTGCTTGATGCTTTTTATCGTGCCTTTAACGCTTCTTCGTTATCGAGAGGGTGGGACGGGTTGAGAGGTGGAATAATTTGAGAATTCTTTGACGTTCTTGTGATGTATTGGAAATTATTTTCTGCCTTTTGAGAGTAAGCTGATTAAGTAGTTATCGTTTTTACAATTCTAGGTAAATTGATAACTTTTTGCGTGCAATTTTATATTTTCATGATTCGGTGTATGTAAGTCTTTTGTTGAACCTCGTATTTTCATGAAATAAGCAATTATGTATACATAAAGACATTTAGACTGCTACATTTATTTTAAAATATGTACAAATCCCATCCAATTTAAAATGTTCTGGCTTTATTTTGCTATCGTTTAATACGAATATATAAGGCCCACTGTCATATAATTTAATACTAATTTATTATAACTACTTAATTGAAGCGAAATATTATATAGGAAATTCAGAAAACTTTGGTATACAAATAAAATATTGGCACATTGAATCTCTTAAATTTTTAGTAAAGAACAAAATAAACCTTAAAATTATAAATCGGATGAAATTTGTAGATTTTTTAAGACAAAGAAAATTGTTTAAAATGGTAAAATTTTCATTA
Organism: Gastracanthus pulcherrimus; assembly: GCA_949152435.1. Classification (NCBI taxonomy): domain Eukaryota; kingdom Metazoa; phylum Arthropoda; class Insecta; order Hymenoptera; family Pteromalidae; genus Gastracanthus; species Gastracanthus pulcherrimus. Next base: position 181,491,441 of record OX424575.1, read on the forward strand.
TGCGTAAACTGAGAAGACATCTATAGCAAAATTTTCTGCTTCCGTTTGTCAGTGTATAACACTTTTGACTATACATATAGTAATTTATATAGAATATCGAGTACCAATATCCTCAATATACGAACAAGAATAGTACTTTTTACCATATAATATCTTCAAGTATAATTCACTATCATTTAATAGTATGTAAAAAGCTACTGATTAGAGCCATATCCAGCGCGGCGCGCGAACGCCAAATCATGCTATTTCTAACTCGAGTTTGGGATACTAAAATGTACCTAAGAAATTATCCAATTTATTTTCACGTTTTCCTTGCTTTTAACGTGGAGTTCCTTTTTTAAGTCTTTCTACTTGATTTATTCTTTGTTTTAGTTGAAAGTTTCAATGCAGGTTTTTTTTCTTTGCTCCGTCTAACAGTTTTTTTCGGGAAGATTTGCTATTCAGAACTTGAAGATGTTTTCTTGAGCTTCAATATACTTTCATCCATTGGAACAGAGCAATGAAGAAAAGCCTGCATCCAAACTTTCAACTAAAACAAAGTGTTCAGGAAAAAAGTAGGCCAAGTAGGAATAAATAAATGGCGAGAAACACATTTATAGTAAGTATAACTTTAATAAATCTTAAGTTTATTTGTAAAGTGACAAAACAAAGGTATTCGCTGTGAGCATGTGGTATAGTATATGTTATCTTATTTTCAATAGTAGCGCCATCTTTCGGTCGAGTAACGTAATCGAGGTACTACAAAATACACAGGCTCTTATGGGCATTCTATGAAAATAATATTTTTTTAATTACTTATAAATCCGAGAATATCCTTATAATGTTTTTCAATAATAAATTAATATGTCAATTCAAGAAAAAAAATTTGAGATTATACAAATTGTCAGAAACTTATAAAAAATTATTTTCATTGAATGTCCCTAACTAGAACCTGTGTATTTTGTATTACCCAGATGACGCCACTCGGCTGTATGATGGCGCTATTTTTGTGTACAATATCTGTCGTGCTCACAGCGAATAGTAGAAGGTAACTAGCTATCCGTCGGCTTCGGACAATCTGTATTGGCTACTGCCCCCCACTTACGCTTATTAGCCGCCTAAGTTGCCGTTATTGACTTCAGAGAAGGCGCGAAAAGAAACAAGGGATGACCGCACGCGTATTTGAATATACTCTGTTCTACACTATATGCGAAGGTCGCCATCGCATGGCTTTGCTCCTCAGCCGAGAACTTGACACGGCCCGCCTTTCGGCTTTCCCGTGCACGTGGGAACCATGGGGGCGAACTCTCTTTGGGGTCGATGCAGCCTCAGGATGATAAAGCCATCCCTAGCTGGGGGCTAGAATACCATGAAACCGTCAGGACAGTTTCGCACCGGGAGTTTGCCGATGCGCGCGCTCACTCTCGTCGACATCACTCTATACAACTACTTGCTCTATCTTTCTCTCTCTTTTCGCGTCTTCTCCTTTTCACGGCTTCTACGCTTTCTTTATACTAATCTGCGTTCTATCCGCAACACAAAGAATAGATCAAGTACAAAGGCGTCGAAAAAAAGTAATTCTACGTTAAAAGTATTGAAAACTAAAAAAAGCAAGGAAAACATGAAAATAAATTTAATAATTTATTTATTAACGCATTTTTACTGCATCAGAGTGACAGGTTTAGTAAAAATTATGAATGGTTAACTGGTAGCCAGGCAGGCCAAGTCCGCGCGTCGTACCATGCGTTGAAGTGGCGTTGCGTCTACTCTTTCACGTTCTATTTCTCAAAGAAAACAACTTGAGCACTCTCTGGAAAATACCTTTTTCTATGTAAAGAATGCTCAGCTTTCGATCTAAATCAGCAAAAAAAATATTAAGAATATACTTTTTGAGGTATAAGACATTTTATAGTTCTTGGAGGTGAAAATGGAAAATTTCGATAAATTTGACTTCACCGTTGAGAAGCTGAGGAACAAATTCATCGACATCTCTTATTATACATTTCTTAGGTACATTTTAGTATCGTAAATACGAGTTACAAATATCATAATCTGACGCTCGCGCGCCGCGCTGGGAGAGTTAACGTGATGTGCCTCATATATAAATATTACTCACATTATTATCTGAAATATAATCATTTGTTTACGTTCGAACGCATTCAAATACTGGTTAAATAAAAATCCCAGCAACATATTAACCTCATAAAAGTAAAATCTACCCTAGATTCTCCATGATTTTATTGTTCCCATCCGCACAATAAGCCTCCCCATCCTTAAAAATGCCAAACCAACTCTCAATACCCGCGCCACTGACGCAAGCCCGCCACACCATTCGAATACACCCCAAAATCGTATCTCCCCATCAGCAATGACGCAACTGATCCCCGCTATTACGTGCGATCCGACCATTGTGGCAAACGCGGACAAATCGTAGGAGAGAATTCTCTTGGCGAGCTGGTCGAGCCAAGGTAAGAAAGCGCCGAGCAAAGCAAGAAAGAACAGTCCTCCCCGCAGCCTCTCCCTATCTCCCCGTATCGCTCAGCGCAGTCGGTCGGAGTCGGCGAACCACCGATCCGTACAATTCAACGTGCGTGCCACGCCACCGGCAACACAATGGATCAGCGGCACTTTCGATCTCGCTCTTGTGCACGAGCTCGGGGCGTGGGCTCTACGCAAACCGCGATAACTCGTTTGCTAGCGCAGGCGGATGCAAGGCTCGACGTAAGGATTTCTATGGTCGACAATGGGTAGGTTGGCTTGCGTTGGTTTGTTGGATGTGATGTCTCTTGAGTGTCATGGAAGTAGTGGAGCGCGTCCTCGACTGGCGTCCTCGTTGGTTGAGACGACCGAGAGAGTTCGCGGAAGGCGCGAGGGCAAGGTCGCGAGAGTCGAGGATGAAGTGGTTCTGTACGAACTAGAAGTGTTTTTGTCTTTCAGGTCTTTTCTGGTTATGATATGTTAGTTTTTTAGAAACATTTTGCAAATAGAATAAAAATCGGTCTTTGGGTCGTTTTAAACCTATTTTTTTATTATAAAACAGAAAATTAATTCTGCTAGGTCACAAAATTAATGTTTGAATTAATTTTGTAGAAGTTTTTAACTTACATATTTATATATAATCATATACTAAACATTTAAACACACAAATTACCTGATAATAATACAGTGAAAACGGCTTCTCTATAGAATTCCCTGTACAATGAAGAGCTGGTTACAGCGAGCAAATTTTAGTCATTTGTTTGGTCTGCAAATACATGTAAAGCTGAAGGGATTACAACGAACGGTTACACCGACTAGAGCGAAGAAATTGATTTCACTCGACACGGAATTACAGTTTAATACTTGATTATTTTACATTCTTGATTGTTTAAAATATTCTATTTAATAATTTACAGTGTGATTAGATTTATCTTTCGATTTATCTTTCAAACTAAATTACAGAGAATACTTATCGTAAACTTTTATCATTTTTCTGTTTATTATTACGTTTTTTATAAATTATATAAATGCTTGTTTGCTTGACCAATCACAAATCATATAAACTACCATACAATAAAATCCCAAAGATTTTTCATAAATAGTATAGGAGTGGCTGCGCACTGCACCTCGTGAATGTTATAACAACAACATTGTTGTATTCAACAATCAATAGTTTTCTTAACAAACCGCTTTGAGCGATCAGAGTCCGCGCATTTCCGTTCTACAACAGAAATATCACGGCAGCGCCCACATATCTCTATGACTCTTTTATATAGTATAACTAGACGTAGCAGTGCACAGTGGTGAGTGACTTGATATTACAGACTCTTACAAGACTCCTTGACAACAATTTCGTCCAATCAGAGTCAAAGCAGCGCCCACATTTCCTTATGGCTTTTATATATTGAATTAAACATTATTCAAAGTTATACCCTGTTTGTAATTTAGAAAAAATTTTAAATTTCTTAAAAACATATCTTGTTTATTGTCCCAGGTTATACTCTTCAACTATATGTATATTTATAAAACTAGAGTACGAATATTATTTTATCAATAATTAACGTTTGGTTTTGTCCAAATTGATTTTCAATAAATAGATATGTAAACGATTTTTAGAATTTAATATTTTTAGAAAACGCTAACATTACGCCTCAGTAGTACCGAGAGTTATTAAATCAATTAGGACTTAACCAAAAGAAATAGTTCAGCAGAAAACTAGGAGCCTACAGCACGCCTTGCGCGCTTTTATTTTTGTTCTCGATAGAAATCTGCTTTAAAAAGAACTCCACAACAAAAAGGTTGTATTCATCGAAAAATCTTTCTAAATTCTTAAAAAAATCACAACCATAAAAACCCAGATACGCACAAAGACTTCTAGACAGAATCCAATCAAGGACAACCGTGGCTCCGTGTGTCACGTTACATACCCTCGACCTTCTTCCTCGTCTCCACCCCTCATCGCACTTCTGATCCTCCACGATTTTTCACCGACTGCTTCGATGACATACCTCCCGACAAAGGACCACATACACGCACGCCTGCGCGATCAAATGCAAACGCAGCCTCCGTCGCACACCTGCGAGCGAGATCGAAATAGACAGAGAGACAGAGAGCGAGAGAACGCAGGCGCGCGCTAACGATGCTAATCGCAAGCGAGCCGCGTGCACAATGTGCCTCTATACCTGCAGCGGCAACAGCCGCGCGGGGTTATCGATAATCTCATCGAGATCGTTAAAATAATTGAGACGCGCAAACAATGCGGGGGCCGCCCAGCGGAGTGTAAACGTCGGCGTCGCCCCGGCAGTCCGTCGCAGGGTTAACGAGCTCAATTATCGCGTTAATGAAAATATCAACGACGCCGCGTGTACGGGAAATAAAAAAGGAAGGAGGCGTCGCGTACTCGCATACAATTGCGCAAGCTCAATTCAATTGAGGCTGCGGGCTGGACTGGTTGTCGGGATTAGCCAGGCAATGAGATGTGCGAGGCTCGTACGCGGTAGGTGTAGTATTGCAAACCAGTTCGAGAGTTCAGTTTAGTCTAGGGCGTTGTGTTACAGGGTTAAACGTGCATAAGTGATATGAAAATCAGCGAAAAACGCTGAAATCGAAGCGGGACGTAATTTTTTAAGTGGATTGGTACCACTACACAGTTAAGAATGAATTTGTAATATGTTACGTGTGTTAACACTTCTTTATTCATTTTCAAGTACAGTTGTTTGTAAAAGTATCGTAATCAAATATGTCAAATCTGATTTGTATATTACTTCATCAATTACAAACTGTTTGTTACTGCAAATTATTCGAGTACAATGCTCTCTCGGTGTTCAGCGCGATATGATTACGCACACGCGCGTGTAGGAACTCCCATCGGAATTCACGATCGCGCTCGCCTGTAACGTTTGTAGTTGGCTTTTACACGGTATTAAAAACGTTTTATAGTATTTATCCGCATCCGAAATCGATACCTGATATTTGTATGTACTAAGTATTATATCTTATATACTAGACTTTTTTATTACTATACTTTTATATTGTTAAGTTATGGTTCTTGACAATATGTAAACCTATAAACATTGTTTGTTAATTGTATGTAAAAAAGTAACAAACGTTGGTTGTGTACCATCTACGAATGTTTTGTTTGTAATATTAACATACGTATTGCATGCTATTCTTCTCTGACAAACAATGTATGCTCTATATACATATATACTAATAATATCAGGCACATACAATCAAATATTTTTAAAATGGGATTGATAACTACATTTTTTCATCTCATGAATATAATTATTCTGTTACATATCAGTTTGAAACAAATCCTAAGGAAACTTTAAAAATGTATACATAAAAATATACCATGATACGGACTTGGTTAGGACCTACATATTAAATACTGAAACTTCAATGCTGAAAATCTCTGACGAAGATACAGCTCTTGCGAATTTAAACCGTACATGTACAATCCCGTTATCAAGAGATAGCAAAATTTCTAAACGATTTCTACACAGAGAGAAATTTCTGATAAAAATACCGTAAAAATTCAATGTAAACTTGGGACATTCTGAATTAAAATTCACCGATGAACGGTAAAATTGACCGTCCTGAATGGTAAAAATCATACTGAAGGATGTTAATTTTTACCGTTACACAGGGTAGTTTTTTCCCCCGAGCTCAAGATGTCTACGCTAATTCTCATCAGAAAACTCTCCCTGCGTAAAAAAAAAGACACTCCGACCACCGGCATAAACGCCAATCCCACAAGGCGACGACCAAGGCGTTGGCACAACTCAGCTGCGCGAGCGAGCATTTGACTTTAATAGCGATAAGCGATATAATACCTACGTACGTGCCGGGGCGCGTTCGTTGTCGCCTCGCGTGCACGCCGAGAGGCAGGCCAGACACAAGGCATTCCGACCTGTCAACGTAACTCGCCGCGGCGCGCCGGTGCACGCGCATACACCACCGAGCCGCGGCGCTCCCGTACGACCAAAATTAGTCACGTCGATTGACAGGGAATTTTTGCGACCCTGCGCGCGCGCGCATGATATATAGGAAATTCAGACGGTTGCGCGCTCGTTGCATAATAACGGGGCGAGCGAATGACTTGGATACGCCGGTGGAGTTTTATCTTGTTTCTTGGATTTCTGCGCGGAAGTGGCGTGTCGCTGCATTGTGGGACGTAGTAACGATAGGATTTGATGGGTGGCGGTGGGTTTATTGTACCGAGGGGCTATTTTTGGATCGGAAAGTAGCGTGGAGTGTGCTCTGGTGTGTATGGACATTCTAGATTATTTTGCGGGCTTTTAATTATTTTATGATGAATTTTGGGAAGACTTCGTCGATTAATATTGACCATTAAGTAAAACTCTGATGTGGTGGAAACTGTTTATATTTGTTTTGCGTGCCATTTTATGTTATATTTTAACTTCGCGCGGCTATTTTTAAATCATTGAAATGTAGCGTGGAATATGATTTTTCGTATTTGGACATTCTAGATTATTTTATAAGCTTTCAATTATTTTATGATGAATTTTGGAAAGACTTCATCCACCGTTGATGACCATTAATTAAAACTTTGATGTGATGAAAATGTTTTATATTTGTTTTACGTGTCATTTTCTATTTTAGCTATGCAAATTCTATTAAATTTATATTAAATACTTCGCAACACTTATGATATTTCAAAACCGGATATTAATATAATAAATTTTTGTATTAATTGCAAGAGTTATTAAAAGAAAATAACGATTAGCAATTTTAATTACACCAAGTTAAATAATTACACGTAAAATATTTGTATTACATACTCATCCTAAGATTAATAAACTATCTATTAGGTATAAAAATAATTTTTTTCAAAATATGCAATTATCAACAGACGCTAATTATTCGATAAGTATCTACTCGTAATCATTATTATAATTTACATTATAATTACGATACCTTACTTTCAAATAGTTATTTCCCTTCTTTAAGTATTACGCAAAAATTCGATAAGATTTTATTATATCATCCGTCAGAACACGAATCAACTCTTCTTGTCCCCCTCAAGTACGACACCGGGAAGAATTTCAAGCCCCATCCTAGACTTTACAAGAGAGCACCCGGCGAAAATCCTTCGCCGCAAAATCACTGTAAAGAGAATCTCAAGACACATAGACAGCCCGAAAGAGCGATTCCGCTGACAAAGACGCTGGGGGGGAAGGTGCAGAGCAGAGCAGAGCCGGCTCCGGCTAATCGGGAGACTGCTGCCCCGCTACCACCGCACGAGAGCTTGCTCCCGCTGAAGAAGTAGGAGAGAATGTTTCTCTCTACCGCGTGTGTATCCGCGCACGTGTCCACGCTAGCGAGCCAGGTGCCCCGCCCAAGGGTTGTCGCGGTGAGCAAAGGTCGCGCGGACAGATACAGTAAGACAACAACGAGAGCCCGGCTCCGAACGAGTATAAAAGCTGCGAGCAGCGGCCGTTAGTTCGTCACATCAGCGGGATCCAACAGTCCAGCAGCAACCGACACAGCCAACTCTCTCGACATGAAGGTTTTCATCGCTACCATTGTGCTCGCGGCGCTGTCCGCTGCCTCCGCCAAGCCGTCCGGCCTCTGGGGAGGACACGGAGCCGCTCTGGCCGGTAACTGGGGACACGGAGCCGCCCTGGCCGGTCCCTGGGGACACGGTGCCGCCCTGGCCGGTCCCGTCACCGGACCCAACAGTCTGGTCGGACCCGCCAACGGACCCTCCGCCCTGGCTGGACCGGTAGTCGGACCCGCCCGTCTGTCCGGAGCCGTTGACCTGGGTGCCGTTGTCACCGGAGCCGTTGCTGGACCCTCCGTTGTCTCCGGCAGCGTGAGCCACGGAACCGCCGTTCTCGGTGGACACGGTGTCGGACCTCTCGGTCTTGGTCTTGGTAACGGTCTTGGTCTTGGTCATGGTTATGGTCTTGGTCTTGGTCACGGTGAGTTCAATCTACAGAATTTTGTTAGACTATCCCCCTGGTAGTAAAAGAAACATTTTAAGATTAAATAAAATTATTTTTGAGCACTATAGTAACTAGTCACTTCTTACCGATTTTTGTTAAAATCACTTGTTTTTACCTATAAAGCTTTCCTTAAATGATCTGAATTTTACTTGCGCTCTTGCTGTACTCTATAAAGGAGTTACAAAAATGCACTAGAACTCGCGTTTCAAGATAACACAGCGTACAATTTCTATTTCGTAATAGCACTTTGCAAATTGTTTTGTGCATGTAAGACAAAGTGCGAACACATAAGCTTAGACATACTAATCGTTTCTGATTATACAATCATACAACGTGAATAGAGCAAGTAATATGTTTATTTTTAATAAATTCGATACCTTATAAATTCTTACAATTACCGATTTTTCTTGTTGTTCAGATAAAACTATGAATAGCGTGATATAACACATACAAAATTGTATTTTATATATTCAAATAACTTAGAGTATCTGAAATCTAATGCAATGCATGCCTAGCTAATACTAGAAAAAATAATACTTCGAATCCTGCATATCCAAAGTCGATACCCAAAATGCGTATTTCGCAACAATACCGATCAGAATGATCGAAATAACGAAATGTCTCTTGAATGACCTCAGGAAACGGAGCCGTCCTCGCTGGCCCGATCGCCGGACCCGCACATCTGTCCGGCCCCGTCGCCCCCGGCGCCCTGATCGCTGGCCCATCCGGCGTCATCAGCCAACAGGGACCCTGGGGAGGTCATGGAGCCTGGGGTGGTCATGGTGGAGCCTGGTGGTAAATCTCTACCAGCCGACGAAAATGACCGCGAGACGGAGTAAGAGACGGAGGATGCGAGAGCCCACGTGACGACCAACAGCAACGCCACGCACACTTCTGAAACGTTTGCTCAAATGTACGGGGCCAGCTCCACCTCGAGGTCTCGATGTAGCGCGGCTCCAGAGGGGCGATCGTCGATCGCCGCAACGCCTGGAGCACTTGGAGGATGGGCGACGAGCGAGAGCCAACTGGCCCACGATCTCCGACGTTTTACGACCGCTATAGTACCTCCCGCCGATAATCAAATTTACTCGTTTATCTGTACAAACAACCAGCAAAAAAAAATGTAAAAAACGACCTTATCCAATTATTTACATTTATCGTTTTTTATACATACAATAAATGGCATATCTTTTTCAATGAATATCATGGTGTTTATGTGATTTCCTGACCTGCTGATCGAGTGTTATGTTGTAGCGGGATAATAAGCCCTAAGTGTAACTGTGAATTGACAAAGGGGAGGTGTACAAACTTACTATAATATCTATACGATTTTTTCTTACAAAAAGAATACCTATAAAGAATTAAAGTCTTTTTTATTTTTATTAATACTTTGAAATGATTTATAGCATCTGAATATAAGCATATATATATATATACCCTGGTAGAAAACTAACCAGTCAAAATGGCCGGTTGGCTAATTATTAACCAATTTTATTGCCCAACGGCTAGCAAGTGACTACGATCTGCGTTTGCGTAGCATGCGCAGTGCGCATACCGAAACAGAGTAAATATTAATACTCATTCGTAACCTCAAATATGTTTTTTATGACCTAATGAGTGTACTTTTTTGACTTACTTAATTCTTTTATTTAAACAAATAATTATTAAAACATATATAATAAGAAGCGTTCTGAGAAATATCGTAAAAGAAGAAAAAGCTAAATGTGGTAAACAATATGAATTGGAACCTTTGAATAGTATACTACATAAATTAGTCAGTATTGATAAACCGTATCAAAAAAATATTTTAGTCAAAGTATTATTAATGTTATTTTTCAAAGACAATAAGATTCATACAAATATTTAATATACTGAATTTGTTAATTAATGTTGACGAGTAAGACCTATCAATTTTATATAAACTCAAATTCTAATATAAACTATACTTTCTTAAGTCTAATTTTATGAATTAAATATTCAAATTAGTATATAATTTATTGAATTGAGCGATTTTTTATTAATAATACTATTTCAAATAACATTTTTGGAGTAAATAATAATAATAAATTGACTATTTTGTTATTTTTAAAATTGTGCCAGCAATTGTTGTACGCTTAGCAATTGTTTAGTCATTCTGTCGGGAAAAATTGTGACGAATTAAGCGGAATTTTTGGCTAGAAAATCAGTAAAAAATTGGCCAATTAATGACGATTTGACCAGAAATTGGCTAATAAATGCTCAATGTTTCTACCAGGGCATATTTAAGCGTATAAATCAGTATACAGTCGAGTCGCGGGGACTTAACAGGCTCGGGACCAAAATTCTCGGGGAATGCAATGTGTATTTAGTATGCGAGAGTGTCAGTCCCCGAGACATCCCTGCGTATAAAATCAATGCAGTTCCTGCGTAATTTCAGTCCCCGGGTTCTCAGTCCCCGTGACTCGATTGTATTATACATTTATATAAAAAAAACATATACATTATTCAATATCGCATTTCATTCTTAAAAATGGCTTAGAGTATTATTTTCTTAATATTGCTAACATAGTTAGTTACTGAAAAATATATATCTAAAATTAAAAATCAAGTTCTTGCACAATGATAAATTGTTAGATACCATACATAAAATGAATAAGTGCATAAATGTATGGAAAAGTAATGCATCGATGCATACTTTCAGCATATAAGTACATATATTGTTGTATGTATCTATAGTATTTAGTTTCAAAAATGCATATACTATATTTGACACCGTATATATTTTTTGAAATATCAAAGTAAATGAGGATTTTACGGACAAAATTTATTCCACTTTATTTCATTCTGAGAAAAAAGAATAACTGCAATCTTTATTTATTAGCTTAAAAGAGAAATTCATTGTTTCTTTTTTTATCAAAAACTAGAAAAATTTCTTATTATATATTTTTAATGTTTATAGTCTTACGAACATTTACAAAAATAAGAATTTATTAGGTATTAAGATGAAATAAAAAAGAAGATGAAACTCAGATTAGTCTTTTTATAGGTAGATATTCTATTCGAATTAATTAAATAACCGTAAAAAGAATTCACAGCATTATTATTTATTATTTTTCAGTGAAATATGTAGTTATAATCTTACTTTTACACTTTAAAATACAGCAGGATAATTCCAATTGAACCAGACAGTAAAAGTAACGATATAATCTCTCTTTCAGAATATCGATTATACAATAAATATTAATAAGATATGTTTTGTGCATAAAAACGATTTAATATATTAATTATTACGCATAATTTGATATAGTGTTAGAGCATTTGCGACAATACATTTGTATTCTTCTAAGAAGCTATAAATCCTGACTTAAATTTGATAGTAATGTAGTTCTATAAAAATAAGTAAATATTTCATTGACTTATATCTTTCAGTTTTCGAGTTAGAGAGGTTTAAAGAAAATTCTTAGTCACACAGTATAACAAATAAAAATGAATACAAATGAAAGGCATGTCTTTCTCATCGTTTCCGTTCTTAAAATGAAGGAGTAGGTACTTTATCAAAAACTAGAGAATTTTCTTATTACATATTTTTAATGTTTATAGTCTTACGAACATTTACAAAAATAAGAATTTATTAAATATTAAAATCAAATATAAAAAAAAATGAAACTCAGAGTTTCATCTTCTCAGATTAGTCTACAACTCGAAGAAATTTCAGTCACTGCACTTTATTGTACTAAAAATTCGCTAAAATTATCAAAAAACCAAAATTTTTAATTTTTAAATTTTGAAAAGGACCTATTAAACCGATTAGATAATATTCACTGAACTTTTCTAGCCCCTTCTAAATATCGATGCAAAATTTGCTAAGATTGCGAGATAAGCGGCACACTCACATACATACATACATACATACATACACACGCATACATCCATACAGCGAACATTTTTAGGAATAACTTAATTAAACTCCCTAAGTCATATAATATTTTTTTAGGTTAAACAAATGCAAACAATTTTTTTATTAAAATAATGATGTTTCTTTGCGAAGCAAAAATCATATTTTCATAGATAATGATACTAAAAATAATTTTTTTTATTTCTACCAGTCGGTCTTATATAAGTATATATAAAAGTATCATTTAATTTCATTACTTTCTTAAAACTCAATACTGTGTTATTTTATTCTATTAGTGTGTAAATATAATGTATGTTTGCATTGATGTACAAAATTAAATTATTTTAAAAAAAACTTCTTTCCATATATTGTTGTTGTTATCCTTCTTTTCCGTTTCTCCTTTCACTTCTGTATCGGTTTTATTTTCCTTTTATTTTCTCTTCGCGTTTGCCTTTTGTGTATCTGATCGCCCTTTTTTCTCTTGGTTTACTCTTTCTTATCCGTTTTGTCTTCTGGCTTTATCTCTGCCTCTTCTAGTTCCTTATTATTTCTATTTCACCGATACCACGTACCATTTATTTTTACTTTCCTACTGTTTTTTTTCTCTATTTCTACTTTTATTTTTGTTTTTCTCATTACTTCTTCCCATTCTTTTACCATCTCGAACATGTGGTATCTGTCCGCCTATTCTTGCGTATCCCCAGTCAGCCATCTATCTAGAAAATCCTTTTCTCCTTATCGCCTTTTGCATTCTAATTAATTGATCTCTCTTCTCCTTTGTTGGAAAGTTATACTTGATACGTCATCAGAGCCATATAGTGGTTTCAAATTTCACACGCAATTGCCTATATTTTCCTCCATCTATTGATTGACCTTCACTTTTTCCGTCCATATTTCTGTCTTCATTATTATTATCATCGCATACCTTTTAACTCCTTCGTTGCACTCTGCATCTACAGCCTATTTGCGTATCATTATATGTTGTTCTTTGAATTATACTTATATTCTAAAAGAAATGGATTAACTTATCCGAAATTTCTTTTCAGAAAAAATAGATAATTTCAAGGTCTTTCAAATGTATTTTCACTGAATCGATTATATTAAAGAAATTGAGACCAAAGAAATTAATTTTAACTGAATACTTTTTGAGAGACTGAAATACACACACACGCATATGCACAAATCCATAAAGACAGTTTCTAACAATAGTGATACAATAAACCTGAAAATAATTACTTGGAAAAGTGTTTGCACTGTAAATTTTCATAAGTTGATGCTAAACTCACCCGTCACCGACAATTAAGAGGAATCAATAGACCACAGACGGTGTCATATCTAGTATTGCGTACAGAAGAAACATTTCTCAAAAACGAATCTACCAAAAATTTTTATTTTGGTTGGTAAATAACCTAGAAACACTGCAAATTCGAATCCAAAAAAGGATTAACCGTACAAGAACTTTTTTATTAATCATGTCAAGGCTCACCGTTTAATGTATTTTAATTCAAAATGTTTTTAACGCGTTTTTACACACCTCCAATATTATTTGTATAAGGGTGATTGTCAAAAAGTTGGCTCTTTTTAAAAGTATGATTTTCAAAAAAATAAAGTCTTTGAAACCGAAAATAAAAAATATCATGTAATATTAATACTATTAATAATATTAATCGTATAAATAAAGAAAATTAAATTGGACGAGATCAAAAAACACTTTTATGTAGTTAAAAAAATATTACAATGTTGAAAGTTTCTTATAACCAATTATTTTAAATTACGAATTAATAGAGTATAACTTTCATTTAATATTGTTTGATATATATTACCTTACATGAAGTATCTGTTGTTTAGCACAAATTAAAAATTGAAACATTTATTACAGAATATGAACGATTATAATTTAAGCTTAAATAGGTTAAAATGTGATTTATTTACCTATTTGTCATATTCGATGCTACCGTTTTCGATTGTTTTAGTACATTTAACGTAATCATTGGACGGACAAGACATTTGTGCCGTACATATTCTTTTAGTAGTTTATTTATTTAAATGCACCAGTTGTATGTGAAATTAAGAAAGAAGTAAATCCTCTGTCCTTTTAAACAACAAATTCGATTTAAATATTTATTTTTCAAACTGAATGCTCCGTTAAAAAATTTTTCGCTGGACAGACAAGACATATAATAAAGGTACGGTAGTGGAAGTGCAACATTAACTAATTATTTGTAGAAAACATTACTAATAAATAAGTATATGTGAACTTTGGGCCCCCTTAAAATATCGGATAGTTATTTATTCGGAAACCCAAAATATCGGAATATTTAAAATTCGGATATTTAAAAAATCGGAAAGTTGAAAAATAGGATTTAGAAAAATTCGGAAAATATTTTTAATGCGAGTTAAAAATTCAGAAAATTAAAAATCGAATTACTAAAATAATGGAAATTAGATATTCGGAATCCCGAAAATTCGGAACATTAAATGGAGTGGCACGCCGTATTGAAAATATGCATTCTGCAGGGAATCTAACGTTAAAACAGCATATTCTTATTGGCGCCATAAGGCCCATGTAAAAATAAATTAAGTGTCTAGATTTGTAATCAGTTTACATTTGTTAGATATGAGAAAACATTGTTCATTGAATTATTTTTCCACTTTTCGATATGTCCGATTATTAATTTTCCGAATTTTTAACTCTCAGTAAAAATATTTTCCGAATTTTTCTAAATCCTATTTTTCAACTTTCCGATTTCTTAAATATCCGAATTTTAAATGTATATAATAGTTAAAAGAAGGACAAGTTACATTTTCATTTGTGAATATTTTAATACAACTTTCTTTGAATAAAGTCCTTGGGACGGACAAGACATCAAAACTAGGGGACACATTTCGAATCGACCATACATAAACAGAATACGCGCATCATTTTTGGATTAACAAAGACTTACATTAACCCTCTGTGTAGTTTTTTTTGGTTAAAATTTAGTGTATTACTAAATTTCTTGGTATATTTGGATGAAATTAAGGCTTGGGACATCAGACGGACAAGACATTTTGCATAGTTTTTTATTTTTTACTCCAAATAGAAAATACTTGATAATCTGAAAATTTTGCAGATTCTGGCTTACGATAGTCCGGTTGTAGTAGTATTTTTTTGAGGTTTGTATAATGTCCTGTTACCTTGTAAAACAGGAGGGACAAGAATTGTTCAACTTTTTGACAAACACCCATAAATCGGTTGTAAATTAGGTATACCTTCTGAATATAAGGGAGAGCGGGGTCAATACTGTCAAGTGGGTCAATCAGGTCACTTGAGAGGATTACTTCATATAAACGGTTAAAATAAATGCAATGTTACTTAACTTGTCGTACAAAAATTATTTGTGAGAAAGCATTTAAATTTACTTTGTGTACAGTAAAACTCTAAGCACTGTTGACCCTTTCAGACTCAGTGTCTATTGGAATGGACATACTCAAAAAATGTAAAAATAAAAATTTAACGGTGGAGGAGTTCGAAATCTCGATTATAAAGATTTTACTTGTCATGTAAAATATTAGGAATATATTTATAACAACATAACAAGCCAAAGTGCAGTTATGAAAGTGATAGATCAAGACTAGGTTTAATTCAAGTCTGAAAGACTTTGTGACACTATTCAGAAACCTAACCTAGTCTCAGCAACCAATCAGATTATAGCATCAGTCTTGTAGTCAATATAGGTTCACAAATAGGCTGTGTCAAAAAATATAATTAAAATATATATTAATTTTATCCATTTATGATAAAATATCGAACTGCTGTAATATGTTTGATCATGTAAGTTATCTTTTCTCAACACGTGCATGAAAAAGGCCCTTTTCCATGCTTGCAAAGCAAATGGAAAATTGGGCATTCCAATCGTCTTCGCCTGAGCGGGAAGTAATGTACATTACACGAGTTGTACATAATTTTTAGGTACCAAAAACCACCTGAAGTTTAATAAAAAATCTTTTCCCAAAGGGTGTACATTCTCCTTGTAAGTTAAGTCAGGCATTTTTTGATATGTTTTCTTATTATTATTCTTTTGAATAACAATCGAATGTTTTAAAAATTTGTTGAAAAATTATTTGCTTATTTCTTTCTCAGTTTTTCTTCGTTTATCGGTATGAATCCATTCGCCTCTATACATATTCTTTAAAAATATACTTAAATTAAAATAATTTTAATTTTTAATGAGTTTTTAAATGTGTCCCGAAAATCGATGATTTTTTATTCCTCTGGAGACTTCTAGTTTAACATATAATGTGGTATAAACACTGACATGCAATAAGATATTAGTCATAAAAAGAATTGAGCTTAGTATACGAAAGGTCTTTGCGATATTATAATCCACAACAGCTGCAAATCGACGATTCTATCATTTCTATGAAAATATGAACGAAAGGACAGTGTACACCGATTTATAAATTATAACCCTTAAAGCTACAACCTTACAATCTATAAGCTTTTTCGATCATAAAAAATGAAAAGTTATTATCAACGACACTCTCTTTGCGTCTCAACAATAACCTGACAGTACATTCCAAAAACTACTCCACTGCTAATGCTATAGTAGAGCTTGCTCCCGCAGAAGAAGTAGGAGAGAATGTTGCTCTGCCGCGTTCGAGCACGTGTCCATGCGAGTGGGATACGCGAGCCCCACCCAAGGGTTGTCGCGGCGAACAAAGATCGCGCGTGCGTGCGCCGATGCATACAGTAATAACGCGCTCACGAAAGCCCGACTTCGAACGAGTATAAAAGCTGCGGGCAGCGGCCGTTAGTTCGTCACATCAGCGGGATCCAACAGTCCAGCAGCAACCGACACAGCCAACTCTCTCGACATGAAGGTTTTCATCGCAACCATTGTGCTCGCGGCACTGACCGCTGCCTCAGCCGCACCGTCCGGCCTCTGGGGAGGACACGGAGCCGCTCTGGCCGGTAACTGGGGACACGGAGCCGCCCTGGCCGGTCCCTGGGGACACGGTGCCGCCCTGGCCGGTCCCGTCACCGGACCCAACAGTCTGGTCGGACCCGCCAACGGACCCTCCGCCCTTGCCGGACCGGTAGTCGGACCCTCCCGTCTGTCCGGAGCCGTTGACCAGGGCTCAGTCGTCACCGGTGCCGTTGCTGGACCCTCCGTTGTCTCCGGCAGCGTGAGCCACGGAACCGCCGTCCTCGGTGGATACGGTGTCGGACCCCTCGGTCTTGGTGAGTCAATTTGAGATTAAATGAGATTGTTTATAGACTAATAGTAGCTTATTCTTACTTATTTTTGTAAAAGTTGCTTATTACTGGACTATAAAACGTTTTATAAATGATCAGATTTCTTAAGGCTGCCTTTGTACTTTATTAAGAGCGGTGAACATTAATATCTTTAAAAAAAAATTAGTCTGTAAATATTGGATATTTATGAATCATTTGTTATTATAAGCAGTAGAACTCGCGTTTCAAAATAGCAAGGCGTACAATTATGATTTCATAATAGAATTTTACATATTTTTTTGTGGGCGTAAGACATAGTGCGATCGAACACGTACAATACAATTTTTTTTTTCTATGCTATAGAATTATATGCTGTTAACTATTCAAGTCATTTTTTAATTTCATTTAATGAAATAAATTCCTATATTTATATGTATTTATCTACTCAATACTACCGAATATGAACCTACGAATATAATACGAAAATACCTGTGTTTTATCTCTCATTTTTACCTCTCACTAATACGCCAGTTCAATTCCTCTTCCTGATGCTTCAAAGCATGCGAGTTCATAACTATTGATTAAATTGTCATTTGAAACGAATTAAAAATAGCAGGTTCATCTAATACAAGGAAACCTTTCTCTCAGTGTACAGAAAAAATTATATGATACATTTCTAAAGCCGGTGCATATATAACATGATCGAAGAACTAAACAAAATATTTAAAAAAAAAACATTTCAATAAACACGTTTTTTCAATGAACGCAGGACACGGTGGCCCAATCATCGGCGCCTCTGGAATCATCAACGCCGGTGGACACTGGGGTGGCGCCCACGGAGGTGACTGGTGGTAAATTCTACCAGCCGACGAAAATGACTGCGAGACGGAGAGTGCAGGACTGAGAAGCGAGAGCCTACGTGACGATGACTAACAACGCACACACAACTACGCGCCGAATACACCCACCATGAATTCGCACACCTTATAAACACCAGCAACAACCAGCTCCACCTCGAACTCTCGATGTTGCGCTACTCCAGAACTATCTCCTCAATTCACATCGATGAAGCACTTGGGGATGCGCAACGAGCCAGAGCAGCTAGCCACGATCTCCACCATTTACGACCGCTATAGTACCTCCCGTCGATAATCAGTTTTACCCGTTTATTTGTACAAACAACAAAAAACTGTAAAAAAAATTACCTCACCACTTATTTAAATGTATCATTTTTTATACATATAATGAATGGCATATCACTTTAAAAATACATCATGGTGTTTGTATAATTTATTGACCCCTTGAGCATTACCTTATAACGAGATAATAACTTCTTTTTTACAAAATGAAAACTCGATTGATCTCGTGGAACTATAACCTTTTTATTTGCTATACTAGCAACGTTTCGGGAGTTATTAGCTTACTCCCCTCTTCATAGCTAAATACATAATTTATAGTCTCGAAAAGACCAACGAGCTAAACATCATAATTACTAACGTTTAATGGTACCGTGTAATGGCATCTTCTTTTTTAGCCTGACGTGAATGCACAATAATTCAAAAAATTATTTTTCTGTAATAGATATATAATGTGCAATATAACTATAATATATACATAGAATTGATTAGATCGAATTTTTCTATTTACAAAAGAAATTTAATAACCAATAAATAACAACAAATGTGCTTCTACCTGGAGTAAGAAGAAATTTATGCACAGTACAACCCAACAAACTTTTATTTTCAAACTTAAGTTTTTTTTTAGATGCATTTTAGAATTCTTAGACAGTTTACAAGACCTCCATCGTTGCAATTTTTAAAAAATACTTAATCAGTGAAGAACGATATGCATTTGTTTATAAATACATTTAATCGCAGTTCTCATTATCGTGCGTCATATTTTATAAACAAATATACATTGTTCTTCACTGAATAAATATTTTGAAAAAATGGAAACGAATGAAGTCTTGTAAATTGTCTAAGGATTCTTAGATGCATCTGAAAATAATCATAAGTTTAAAAATAAAAGTTTGTTGGGTTGTAAAAGCGCACAAATTTATTCTCTTTCCAGATAGAAGCACATTTGATGTTATTTTTTTTTGTTACTAAATATTTCTCGCAAACAGAAAGGTTTTATCTAAACAATGCTGTATAGTTACTTTATACATAATACTTTATGAAAGTGAAATAATTCTTTTTCTGTTTTTCCCAGATTTTGACGGAATTTCTACCATAACATATCAATTTCAGAGTAGATACCTGAGAAAAAATTACATATATAATTATATATAAGTATATATAAGGATATATAATCAGATATGAGCTTAGAAAAACAATATTATATATAATTATATATTATATATTACTATATATATAGCTGTATTACTATATATAATTATATATTACTATATATAATTATATATTACTATATATAACTATATATAGTTATATATAATTATATATAGTCATATATAATAGTTATTTTTCGACAATTTGATCTGATTATATATCCGTTTATATAATTATACATAATTATATATCATTTTATATACTTAAAGTTTTATTTTTAATGTTCATTTTGAATATTTAACAATAAATAACAATAAATAACAATTAATAAATAATAAAAATATAAATTATGCCAGTCAATCACATAATTCTATTCAGAAAATTTGGAGATTTACAAATGTAATTACCAACCCGAACTAACAGTTGCACATATTCTTATGTCCCGAAAGTTAATAACTGGTACACATTCTTCATTGATATAGTAAAATATTCGAAAGTCTTACCATGGTTTCATGATGAATAATAATCCGGTTTTGTTCAATCCCAAATGACTGAAGGTACATGTATGAACTTTGATTTTGTATAAAATAAAATTTGACTTCGCCGTATAGTGTATTATGGTTTTTCGTTTATTTTATAATCCATATGTATATGTTGTACCAGCTCTGACTATAACCCACGCATATACTTTTATAAAATTGCGATCGAATGCTAATTCTTCTAACTTTTGTTTATCTAAATCGTGTAAGTATTATTTAACTTGATTTATGCCCCTGTCAGCTTAAAATTGTAATTTTTCTCAAAATCAGAATTGTAACGTAACTATATACAACTACATATGAGTATATATAACTTTATATAAGCATATATTTGTGGGCTCCTGGGAAAATGACTTAAATCCAATTTTTATGTTATTGAGATAATAAGGTTTAAAGTTTTCATTTTCCATTTAAACTAATGTTAAAAAAATCATAAGTAGTAGATAAGGTAATTTGTTTTCACACTTATCTGATTATTTGTATTATTATCAGAAAATATACTATGTAAGGATACCAAAATCGTTCGAAACTCAATTTTCAAAAAATGGACTTAAGTCGTTTTTCCAGGAACCCACAGATATACATATTTATATATAACATTTTATATACGAATAAATATAACCAAATACTTATAACTATATCTAGCTTTTCATATTTTTACTGACTATATTTTACATTCTTTTGAAAAAATTTCTAAGTCCATTTATAAATAATTATATATTACTATATATATATATATATATATATATATATATATATATATATATATATAACTATATATAATTATATATAAGGTGACTACCGGTACAGCTTAAGATGAATTTTAGATACTACTCTTACAACAAGACTGTTGGGTTAGTGCTTAAGGAGGTTGTATGCGTAGATATATGTCATAAAAAAAAACATTTTTTACTACAATTTAATGTCACATAATGATATGAAAGTCAATATATTATAAAATAAGGGGTTTTTGTCAAACTAAAGAAATATTTTTTATTGAAATTCCATTATTACAAAATTAGATATCGTCAAATTTAGACTTTAAAAAAGAAAAAGTTGACAAAATAGTGGAGACTTTTTTATTTGTTATCCGATTTTAATTTTGAAAGTCTTCATTTTTTCCTTGAAAGATTTCAGAGGGACTTACCCATATAAAAATTAAATAACATCGAATAACCTGCATAGGCTGAAGCGTCCTCTGGAGGTGGGTAATAAGAAATATTAATTTTAGAATTTTAATTTCTATTAGTATTAGTATTAGTCTCTATTAGTACTTGCATTTTTGCTTTATACAATGTATTTTTGTTCGCGACACCTTCTACAAGTGATTGCTTTTAAATTGTAAAGGTTTTCATATTTCCTACCTAAATTTATCGTTCACTATACAATTGCATATTTATTTGATTTTAATTCTTCCTGAATTTTAATATCCATTTGTGTTACAGTTCAAAATTATTTATATTTATGAAACGTGAAAATAGAATTTTCTTAACTTCTAATTATTAAGATTTTAATTTAATTTATCTCCTTAACATTTTAAAATAAATTACCACTTTCAAATAACACTAAATTATGCTATAACATT
The DNA here is from genome assembly GCA_949152435.1 of Gastracanthus pulcherrimus. Lineage (NCBI taxonomy): Eukaryota > Metazoa > Arthropoda > Insecta > Hymenoptera > Pteromalidae > Gastracanthus > Gastracanthus pulcherrimus. The sequence continues at coordinate 181,513,377 of OX424575.1, forward strand.
CTTCCCGTTACAAAATTGAAAAATATACCTTTTTAATTACGAACTGAGATAGCCCGATTTTTTTATTATTTAATTTCTAAGACCTATTCAATAACACTCTACCTTGTGAAGAAAATAACATTTTTAGATTTCTGAATTTCTCAACAAAAATGGTTTTAAGAACATTTAAGGCACTTTTTAATTAATACGGCCGATTCAAAATCGTAAACACCTTAAAAAAGTGGTATGGACTACTCGTATCATCACACTAAAAATCATGAAGATATCTTTTCATATTTTAGAAAAAATTTAGGTAACAAAATGGGATACCGCAAATTGTTGGCATCTTGCGGTCTATCATTTTGTCACCTAAATTTTTTCGTAATTTTAAATCTAGCTTAGCTTTTCATCCAAATATCCTCAAGGATGCTCTGACCGCTAACATTGAAGGTATTAATGTCAGCTTTCTCTTGGACACACATATAATTGTCCGCAATGTATAAAATACCTCACGTGAATTACGACAGAGTTTAATAGTATGACGTTTACTTTAGCTGGAAAAAGCAGGCTAGAAGAAAAACTCGCAGTCATGCTATAAGTACAAAACCCAAAACTAAACCAAGTGCTTTATTTTCTAAGATGTTCGAATTATGTTTCCTGAAAGTTAGATAAAAAATGGTTTATATAGACACATGTTTCAGGGATGCCAACCTGATGATTTTCGAAAAAGTACCTTTATTGTACAAGCTGTATTTTTGGTTATGCGCAACGGATTTGAACGTACCAAAAAATGAATTAAAGGTCTTTTTAAGGCAAATATTCGGCTCCAGTACTTTGCCAGTGAGCCATCGTGAGTGCAATGATGGCAAGTACCTATTACAGACGCTAAGTGATACTCCAGAGTTGGTCATATATATGGAATAGAAATGATAAATTTATGTATGGATACAAAAAACTAATAACTTGGCATTAGGACACAAATATACCTTATAATTCCGGGTCTATCACCAGATGGATGCAAGTTTTTTGTATCCATACATAAATTTATCATTTCTATTCCATATATATGACCAACTCTGGAGTATCACTTAGCGTCTGTAATAGGTACTTATCAGCATTGCACTGACGATGGCTCACTGGCAAAGTACTGGAGCCGAAACGCTATTATATAATTTTTTCATTATTTCTTAATAAAAACTAATTCTTATCTTTTATTTACATTCAAAATATATATTCTTTTTCTTTGCTCAGACATTCCTCTCTTTCGGATGTTATTTTCGCATTAACTTCTCTTTCTGAGGATAAACTGTCATAATACAGTCACCTATCCGAATTGAGGAAAGCGGTATGACAAAAGTCCGTTGGAGTAGTATATATGGGTTTATAGCTCGTGGAGTTCAATAGATTCTCTTTAAAATAATTAAATACCGAAAGAGCAATCAGTTTGCATTTTATACTTTCTTGCCTATTGTCAAGAAAGTGTAAAATGGAAATTTCTTTTCATAGTAACATAATATTGTTATAGAGTTCTTAAATACAAAAACTCGATGCATCTAAAATTTGATAACCTTACACTTTAGAGGTTATTTACATTTACTTACATTGGTAATAGGTGAACAATAACATGTAAATACATTTAAATCAACATAATACATGATAAGCATAATAGATTATGCTTCTGTTTCTTAAAACATAACCTTTAAGTGGTTGTTATTGTCATAATTTTGCTTATCTAGTTTTATCGAGGCAAATAATACGGGTAACTAGAATTGTCGACCGTTACACGCCTTTATAGTAACTATCTAGTTTGCCTACATAGATCTATACAGCGCGAGATTATTCTACATAGATCTATAAACTGAACGGGATAAATTTCTACCAGGGTAAGAGCGAAATATACCTATTATAATTTCAATTAATGCATCCTCGATTGTCAGTACAGTTTCCTCTCCCTTGTGACCTAAACCGATGATCGTATCATTATTTATGATCTTATTAGATTAGTAAAGAGTCTCATTTATCCACATGAATCCATGCCATTTTAATTTGTTAATCTAATATCTATATCTAGAATATTGAAGATTTACACTTGTTGTCGTCTTTTTTAGTATAAAATTTTAGCAGCTATTTATTTAGAACTTAAGTTGCTAAAACTCGGTTTTTCAGATCAATATAGCCACCACTATATCAGACAATAACTGACGATGGCTGAATGTTCGCAATATCTTCGGCAGAGGGTAAGTACTATTAAATAAGAAACTGTACCTCTCCGATCAAAGAGATTGAACCATTCTTATTTTCTATAAGCGGAGAAATCGGCTCGTAGAGATCGATAATTTGTTGTCTTAATTTAAAAATGTAACGAGCGACTTTTTCATATTTCATATCGTATTGTCGATTTTTCGGCAGTATGATGTGAAGTGTGGAGAATATTTTTACTTAAACTATGGGCATTGGATCACAAATTATGCCTTAACATCTTGGGGATCTAATTTACATTAGTATCGCTAGATGAGCACCATTTTTTGTCTCCTCTCGTAAATTTTATCATTTCTCCTATACAGTAAACGACTCAATTTTTACCATCATGTGTATGTACGAGTATAATATTGCTTTCTCGCCTGATTGAAACAATCTATTATGCTACTTTCTGTACTAGTTTTAATTTCATTGGATATTATATTATTTTGAACTTTTACGGCTTCTAGAATTCGAACTCCAATATACCCTAATTCTATTCGCGAAAGTTAATACGCTTTCGTTGTCCTTCTGATATTCATTGCCGAGATCGCCTAACAATTGATGGACTGTTTTCTTTAGTCCGAATATGTCTTTTAAATAGTCCTGAAGGGACTCTATTTTATTGAATGTTTGCCCGGTGAGGGCGCCACAAGCCTCGCCAGTAATTTTGGATTTTAACCAAATTGGCTTCGGAGGCGTCATTGACCATTTCTTTCAAATCGCTACAGCCTTCTAAAAATTGCCTTAAGGGTATATTTGAACCATCAAATTCTGGTACCACTTTAAGTGCATCTTTTAGTGATACTGCTTGAACAACTGGTCCTGGTGCCAGGACTGGCGGGCCACGACCGTTGGTTTCGTCAGGCATTTTGTTATTTTTAATTACAGGAATGCTCGGTAATTGAAGTTCTATTGATTTTATTGTAACATTAATAGATGAGTTACTTTGATTCCCTTTGTCTATGAGTGTGGATTCGTTGTCACTGTTATGTGATGAGCCACCGCTAATAGAGTCGGCGGTTTCAAATTTGGTTGAACTAGTGGGACTAGGAGGATTCGGTCGACTATCCAATGGGTAGAACGCATTGACTTCTAACCTGAGCTTCTCGTCCTGCTGGGCTTGTTTACTCGTTATTCTTCCTTCATTCATATAGAAAGATAAAAAATAAAAATATTCCTATATCTAATTCTAGACTTTGTTCATTTTCTTATGTAATTAGAGACGAAGCTCTAATATGACGTTATTCCTCGGAGTATTTTTTAACGATTATAAGGTCGATTTTGTTGATCTTCGCGAGGTTAAAGGTATGTGAAATAAAAAGTCACATTTACGTTTCGGTGGCTATGTCACCCTCTTCAGAATAAACTGTAAAGAGGTTTTTTATTATATTGTGAAATAATATTCAAAATTAGTATAATAATTTAGTAAATACAATTAAAATTTATAATATGTATAAAAACAGTGTGGAGTCAATAATACAAAAAATAAAAAAATTACCTAAACGGCGAGTCAGTGATGAAAAGCAAAGTCAAAACAAAGCTTCCTCCTCCGCAAGTGGAGCGGAGAGGAAGAAACTCGCGAGTGCGAGAGGTGTTGTTACACTCGTGGTTTATTTTTGTTTGGACCAAGTGACAGCAGAATAGTCTCCTTATATAGGAAACTGTCTACAGCGTGTGTTTACGTTCGTTTCGACGGGCAACGTTATAGCATGATTGTTTATTTTGATTTGTCATATTTTCATGTTATGTAATAAGTGTGTATATATGTTATTGAGGTTTTGTGTATCATCTTTTTTATTTATTGCATTCTGTTGCAAGTGAATATATAACATTTCAGATATTAGGCGTTTATTTTCTATTGGTTCTTTGTCGAGGGTTTCAAATTTTTCAAAATCAAAGTCATGTTAATTTGTTCATTTTCGTTGTTAGAATTGAACCTTTTGACTCAAGCAATGTATAATCTACTCGAGTGAGTCATGACGCTAAGTTAGTTATTTTTTTCTCTTTTTATCTTAATCAACTTTATACACTCTGAACACTGATCTCCAGGGATAGGAAAGCAATTTTTACAGTATCTCCTAAATGTTATAGAGCTGAAATATCTATCTAAGTTTTCTGAGCGTCTGAATTTGTTTACTATGTTTACAAAAGTTTTTATAACCGGTACCACCACTGGTGATATTACTATAGTTTTCGAAGTCAAAGCTTCCGGCTCTGTTGCATTGTCCCTTGCACAAATCTCGCAACCTCAGGAGTTTCCCCTTCTTACGCAATTTTCACGGAGATTCGTGCGCAACTCTTCTAATCTTTCTTCCGGAATCGGAGGTGGTGGGTTTCGCGCGGCGCGCCTAAGTGCTTTGTAACGTACTGGATTATTAGTTATAATAATCAAGTATGCTACGGCTTTTTCTACTGCGTGCCGAGCGGTTTGCACGAGTAGATTTAGGTGGCGTGGCGTGAAAAGGGAGGACGTGAGGAGGAGGATCAGCTAGGATAATATGTCCCTTGCGGAAAACGATTAGGTTTTTTTAAATGAATACAATATATGTATATTTTATGATCTTACCTTGCCTTTTTATTCGAGCGTGTCACTATTTGTGTATTAGGTTGAAGGCAATCTGTCCTTTGGTATAACAGTTTTCCTTTGATTCGTTGGTATAAATGAAAATGGCTGGACTTAGCAGCAAAACGTTTGAATATCGTATTCTGAATAGACAATATCGCAACTCACACGGCGATGCAGCGGGCTGTTCGTTTCCAGCTTCTGCGGGATACTGATGAAAAACTAAAGACCCCGAGCTGTGCGCCCGGCTAGATTAAATACACCTTTCGGCGGCGGCGGCGGCGGCCGTAGTGCTAATTGCAGGGGTTGTAAACTATACAAACAAGCGCCGCCAAAATGCGTCTCCAGCCAGATAAGCGCACTCGCGGGTTTTCGTCTATGATGTTTAATCGACACACTCATTACGTGTCGATCAAACATAAGACGTTCTTTGCGGAATTTAAGTGATAATCTCCTTCCACGAATTCTTATTTTATTTCGGCTAGTTTTTCCTACTTGCCTAAAACAACAATTCGTCTCGGAGATTTACATAATTGCCGGGCTTAAGAAATGAAAAACATGTAATACGTTACAAAAAAATTTAAAATAAATTTTAAAAAATAAATTAATTTATACATATTAAACCAGGATGTTACAGCTTTGTGTACGATGGGAGGGAGAAATGTTTCTTCGTTGGCTTCCCGTTGCCTCCTAACAGCGTTGATTCGTCGCCTACGTTGACTGCGCGACAGCCTCCTTTTTCGCACGGTAGAATAACCGGTTTGGGTGGGTGTCACTACTGTTAACAAGCACGAAAGAGAAGAAAACAAAATTAATGGTTGATTAATAAATAAAAAATAATAAAAAGAAATTCAATGAGAAAAGTTCATTAATTTTAATAACGTGGGTGAATTTGTTAAAAGAGCAAGAGAGACAGAAGGAAAAAAAACCAATATGTATAATTAAAAACAAAAATGACATAAAAATCAACTTTACGTTATCAAATTTCGATAATTAATATTGTGCCTATCTTGACTTAATTCTGATTCTAATCGATTATTACGGCTTCAACTTCGTTTTCTTGTGATATGTCGATCACTTCATTTAACCCGTTTAAAATTTCTGGAGCTATTCTCGCCAGTCGCTCCTGTACTTCAGGAGTCAAAGTGGTTACAGTCGGTTGAACCGGTACGGGAGGTGGTGGTTTCGTTACTGTTTGTTTTACAACTTGCACAAATTCAGGCGTTACGAGAGTGCGACGTTCTAGAATTGCAGGTCTTGTATAACCTTCTCCCTTTTCTTCTCCGAAATACGGTTTGATTAAAAATTTGCGTCTACTTAACTTAATAATTTTTTTTAAATAATTAGTAGCGTTTTTCCATACTTGCATTTTTTCATTCGACGCGTTGGATGACCGATTATCCTTAATTAAATTTGGTTTACCCATGTAAAATAAAAAATTCTAACCGAGAAGAGGAAAGTAATTATAAAGTGTGCTTCGTTGGGACGACAGAGGAAGAAACCTCGGTGGCTCCCAAGGAACGTTCCGAATGCCTCTACTTGTCAGGCGGAAAAAGGTTTGGTGTCTGGCACCAATGCGCTATTCCCTTCCCAAGTCGGCAACGAAGTGAATTATTTGATTAGCAGTAAGCACTTTACTGAGCTGACAGAGGAAGAGGCTTCGGTGGTTCTCAAGGAACGCTCCGAATGCCTCTACTTATCAATCGAGAAAAGGTTTGATGTATAGCACCAATGCTCTATTCTCTCTCAATTTAGTACCACTTACTGATCAATAAGGAAGGAAAGTAAATGATGATTTTAATTGAGTGTTAGTAAAAATGTGTCTCGTTGGGTTGACAGAAGAGGAGACCTCGGTGGCTCTCAAGGAACGTTCCGAATGTTTCCACTTGTCAGGCGGAAAAAGCTTTGATGACTGGCACCAATCCGCTATTCCCTGTCCAAGTCGGCAACGAAGTGAATTATTTTATTGGCAGTAAGCACTTTACGGAGCTGGCAGAGGAAGAGTGTTCGGAACGTAATTATATAAAGGATTTTGTTAAAATAATTGATACGCAATTTGTATTTAAAGTAGTTATTATTATATACATTGGTCGGGTTGTTACAACCCGCGTTGAAACTGCTGTTCTATACAAGGGCTAAAAAGAAACTCGATAACGTTATGGCGTTTGAACTATTGTTACGGATAGAATCCATTAGTAATAAGAAAATGTAACTGTATAATAAGTTCCTATGCAAAAGGTCTCTAAGACTTTCTGTATACTTCAAACGCGATGACGTTCTAAAGTTTCTTATGCATGTTTTCGGCGGTCGTCAGCGGCGACTTTCGGCGGCGCGAATAGCGGCTCATTCTAGCTCGAAAAAGAATGACGCAAAGACCAGATGCACTCTGGCCTTTATACAGATCGGTAGTTACAAAGCGCATTATATAATAAGGCGAATATTGTATTTAATTAATAACAGACTTTATCATAAATGGTACATAAACTATTGTAACATAATCCTTACTTTATTTACGTCCCGAACAATTTGGTGCCAGAAACCCGGGAATAAACATCGGGATTATTTGTGTTTTGTGAGACAAGTGTAAAAGGATTTTTGGAAAAAATGTTTTTAGTGAAATGACTTAATTGAAAAGAAGTATGCCGTCAATGAAGGGTAGAAAGCTTGTGAAAAATAAACCTAATCAGGATGACTCAAGTTGAAAATAAGAACGAGGCAAAAGCAATGAAGCAGACATGTGCGTGGATTCGAAACCGACGCCGCTGCCCAGAGAAGAAAGAAGTCAAGTCACGAAAATGGTGTAGCTGCGTGCCGATAAATCAACGATGCCACAGCGACCTTTTAATTTTAATTTTGACGATGGCTAACCTCGTCGACGATGCTGTAGGAGGACAGCTGCTGATTAACCATGGTTTTTAGGAATGCTGTTAATGAACAAAACGGAGACAAAAACATCAAGATAAGTACATTATTATCTAAAAAGCCAGAATGATTTTATATTTATTTATTTTTGTTAAATTAAATTGCACGGTGCATTTTAATACTTAGTCGTAATTTAATATTATATTAAAACTACGCGTGTAATGGAATTCAGTTTTATTTGTTTATATTTTGTTATTGATTTAGTAGTTGAATATATTTTTGTTTATTATTTGACAGTTGGTTAAAATTTAAAAACATGGGCAATATGGAGAATAAAGTTATTTTATAAAGTACCTATTGTTTAATTGTGAGAACGATTTAATTAGAAAGCATTTTATTTTGAGGATTTAAATATCTGTTGAAAGATAATAACAATTTATGCAGAATAATTAATAAAGCATTTATTTAGTACAGTTAGACATGTTTTACGAAATCGGATTATCGATTAGTTTGTAATAATTAAGATACATTTGCAAAATAAAGTGATTTTATCTTTAGAACTATTGACAAGTATACCCTGTAGTATGCTCCATGATCATTTTTGTTTAAATGGGAATTTGTTTTAATTATGAAACCATTGAACACGGAAATATTATTACAGTGAAAGTATTATGAATAAATATAATCAGTTTTGAGTGCGAGCATAACAGACGTTCATGATTTAAAAAAAAGAAAAATGTGTAACGTACAGCCGCATAAAGTAACAAAAGTAATAATAATTATCGTAACAGGCAAAATCAGTAGATGGAATTATATTTAATTGACTCTTTATAGAATAAAAGTTTTGAGAACAATGTACATATTATTTGAAAGATGGTAAGAATATTGCGCATATTACAAACTGGCTGCTAATAAAATGTGTTTTATGAATTAATACATGGAGTTAGTACTAAATACACAATAATAGATTTTTTGCAAATCATAATTTATATTAAAAGGTTTTAAAATAAATGAGATTTACTGGTGCAGCGACATATTAATTTAGTTAAATTTAGAAGTGTTTTGAATGTATTGCAAGTACATTTCTGTCAGTTAGTTTTCATGACTTGTTTGTAATAGTTGAATAACGCGAGAAAAGTTTTGTCGTATTTGCCTTTTCTTAATATTGGTTGAGATTCAAAATAAGAGTAGCTTGGGGAAATTCGTATGACGCACAATGGTGCACTGTATTACCGCATGAAAGAAATGCGAAGAGGCACGCTGCTGTCAAAGGGACACCAGAGCGCTTATGCGCGCGTTTTTCAAGAAGCGGTTACGGTGCAGCGGTTTTTAGCCGTAACTTATATGATAAGAAACAGATGTTCTCACCGTGATGCGTAGAATAAACGCATTAACAGGGGAATAAAAATGCGACACATATTAGAACGGGCTGAGAGTTATTAAAATTTTACAGGTGAACCGATTGGGGTTTACATCAATAAAACAGTCCAAAAATAATGAAAAAAAAACAAAGGAAACGAAAATTTGATTAATTTTCACGGTGAGAAGTATTGTAGGCAAACCATAATATTCGTGTATAAACGTTCTAGAGATGTTTGCTTAGTGTACGATACATATTTTGGCTGGGAATAAAGTCGGATGTGGGATATACATTGAGATATTAAAAATTCTGTGAATTTTCGAATTATTATGAACTATTTGTTAGAAGTGTATATAGTAGGCTTCAGATGTGCTGTACACAAATGTCCGCTAAATAGTTACATGCATAGTAAGCAGTAGAGGCGCTATGCAAAAATACAAATATAAACATTTGTTAACGGATGATTTATCGCATTGGCTTTTGATGCGCTACGACTCGTCATATTCTGATATGGTTTATATGGTTTATAATGTAACGAAATTATTAAAAGCGAAATTTAATTAGAGTTTTTTCCAATTGGCCTAGGGCCCAGGTGAATTGGTTTAAACTCTGTGCAAAATAAAGTAATTGTTATCTTGGAAATTAGTAAAAATAGAAAGTCTCTGCGATAGTTATAGCATAACTTCTCTTATGAGCAATTGTGCCACCACTCAAGCACGTACAGGGATGAGCTGTAGGAGTAGGCTCACTAGAAAAGCCAAGTGTTTTCCTGTAAGCAAAATGACCGCCGCTTAAACAAGCATAGGGTTAAGCTGGGGAAATCGCTAGGAACTGAGGCTATAACTTTTAAAAATAATATGGCACGAACTATTATTAATTTGACTAAATTGACGTTGTTTATAAGTTTTAAATTTTTTTCGCGTAGGAGTAGGATAAGTCTATATCGTTAACTTTAACCTCTGATAAAGTCAAAGCTACATAATTAGGTTTTAACTGAAAATCGGATTCTAAGTTTGACTTAAAACTTCCTAAAGAAAAAGGGACCCAATAACTTAAATATTCAATACTATGGTGATTAATAATATACCCGTGTTTTTTATTTTCTGAAAGATATTCCGAAATTACTGGAGTGTTTGTAATATTATGGGCTGAAACAGTTAAGATGCGAGAAGTATAAAATGGGTGCTCGAAAAAGTTAGCGGGGCAAATGCAGCCGTCTGCAAGCTCTAAATAGTCAAAGACCTTATTATTATGTTTAAGATTACGGATAATTCCCGAAGTTACTCCACCTATGTGCGAATAAAATACCTTCTTGTTAGAACGTAGGTTGTAAAACGCGTAGGTAAGATTTAATCCAGTTAAATAATGAGTATCAAGTGCGACATTTTCAGCCAACAATTGTAAACTCATTTTAATTTATGTAAACAATAATACTATGATTATACAGTATTAATTAATATTATTAACCAATATTATACAAAATAATAATATTATTTCAGTAGTTTATACCTGGATAATCAATTTCCGCTAGAACGAAGAATTGTTAAAGTTAATAATATTTATTAAACAACCATTAAAAGCCACGAACTAGGCTGATTGTTTAAGATATACCACCCCAATTCGGAAAGGCTTACAAAAGAAAACTGACAGATTATAAATTTTTAAAACAATTTAATTTTAGTAAGCTATAAAAAAAACTATGCACCAAGAAGCATCGAAGTTGTATTTCTGATGTTTGAACGAAATTATTAAAATTGGTTTATCATAATATTATGGCGCGAAAACTTTCTCACTAATCCAACGTGACGTAGCTGCTTAAGCTTTGTACAGCGATAGGCTATGCTATGTAACCAAGAAATTTCAATTTTGGCTTTTCGTATTGATTTGACTTTAATTCTCAACAAATTAGTTAACTTTTACTGTATCAACAAAACTCGTACTTTATTTAAAACAAAAATTGTAATAATGATTTTTGTATGCATATATTTAAACAAAATATTTCGAAATATGTTTTCCTTAGTAATAATTCTAACTTGGTACAATAAAGATTTTAAGCAACTTTGATATATAGACTGAGAACTAACAATTTTGTAAACTGGCAACATATGACTGCAATTATTTCAAAAGTGTACTCGAGCAACAATTTGGATTTTTATAAACATATTTCTGACAGGTTTTAGACTTATATATATATATATATATATATATATATATAATTACTAATTATTATTAATTTTCAAATTATTATTTCACTCTAGTAGTAACAAATGGATTTAGCAATTTTATTTTAAACGAACAGGTCTAGCGGTGAAACGGACAAACTATGTGTCCATATGGGAGATGCGAAATCGCGGAGGGTTGGCTCTGTAAAAGATGCGCGGAGTGCACTTGATCCTCTAGAACGTCAGATTACTCCGGCCGAAGCGGAAGTGATCTTTGGTTACCCCCCTTAGTCTTATAGGTGCCGCGATGCAATGCGTGCGACCTGTTCGAGTTGTTGCCTGGAGGGAGACTCAGAAGTGGGGTGGAGAAAAAGGCCCCAACGACTCTGCACCCTGGTAGCCGAAGCTAGCAACCTTCAGGGTGCGCGTCCAAGGGTCGAAGAGCCTACGGACGTCACCCCGGCTGAGAGTAAATACGTCGACAGGCTCGGCTCCAAAGGTGAGCTTGCCGAGTATCAAACTCCGGTTTGGTAGTGTTAGGAGATGTTTAAAGAAGTGTTAAAATTTATATATTTTTGAAGGGTTTATTATTAATTCAATGCATCTACATAGGATAGCGTTAAGTTTGATTCAATTTTATGGTGGACTTGGCTATATAGAGTGGGTTAAGATTAGCCCACTCTAATAAGCGTTGCCGCTAGAGAGAGAATGACTGCACTGCGGCCGCGCGGCTGTTTATATACCCGAGATTGTGCTATCACTTGCGTGTTATATGTCTCGACGCCACCTGTGGGTCGAGTTTGTAACCCTTTGCTTAATTCTTATGGTAACACGTGTGCCGGTATGTCGGTACACGCTTTCCACTCTTTTCTCTTATCATTACATGATATGCCGTCTCATTACCCCACAATAAAATTTTATAAGGCCACAGGCCTGTTATCAAATTTTATTCCCCCAATAAAAGGAAAGGCAGAGGTAAGTGTGGGATGCGTGGTACAATTATAATGTCTTACAATTTTAATCTAAACAATATTTTATTTATATAAAGAACTAAAATTACTTCATAATATATAAAATTAAACTAAAAATACTCCATTTTTTCTTAAAACTATATATAAACTTAAAAAACTAACTTAATTATTTCATTTTTCTTAAAAACTAAAAAAAACTAAACTTAAAATACTTCATTTTACACTCTTAATCTAAAAAATGGGAACTTAAAAAATAACCTAAAAATACAAACTTAAAAAACGATGGCAACATAAAAAACTCTTTTCTATAAAAACTAAAAAACTTTAAAACAATTTTTTTTAAAAACTAAAAAACAAAAAACGGAAATGGAAAAAAAACTATTTTTTGCGCTTATGGCGCCGTCGCGAACTCTTCATAGTCGTCCAGATGCCAGTGAAGGGGATCGCTTAGCCGCTGTATCTCCTCGAAGATCTCGTCACGGGGTTTTATCAGTAATTATGAGCCCGTGCTCGTATGTAGTTAATAGACCGGGTTTTTTCTCGAACACTTCTTTTTTCGCAATTATTAAATTTTTTAACTTTTGTTTTTGTGCCTCATTTACGTTATCACAAGAATGTACTTATTCCTCGATCTCCTCTAAGGATAGCTCGTAGGGATTTTTGTAATTATTTTCGTAATCAACGTAAAGATTATCAAGATCCGAATCATACCCGCTCGCAGTGCATTCATTCGTTATTGTTAAAGACGTGAATTCGTTCCGCGGTACTCTTTTATAAACGTACGAGATTACTCCGTCTTTATTTTTTATCGAGAAAAGAATTTGTTCGTGTACCGTATCTATTAACATTTTTAAATTTTTTATTGTATCAAATCCGATTATGCACGGTTTAATGAGTTTAGGAATGACAATAAAAATAATTTTTTCTTCGAGCTTATTTATTTTTGTATTTAGCCGTACTTGAATTTTTAAACGCGTTGATTTCCCGCCCGTCGCGCCTTTTATAAGTTTACCACTGATCGGTAATGTAGGACTCGACTGAAAAGTTTCCGCGTGTTCGTAATAAAATTCCTCCGAAATGGCTGTTACCTCGCTTCCTGTATCTATTAACGCGTTAATCTCAACCCCTTGTATCGATATTTTTATCTCCGAACAGTGAGAAATTTCTATTTTGTCGCCCTCGGGATTTATATCGCGTAATAGTTCGTCGCGGGGATCTTCCAAGATGGACGCCATTACTTTAGTTGCACCTTTCGCCCGGTTTGTAGGAAGCGCATCCGACTTTGTTGATGCAACTATTCCCCGTTTCCCGAGATTTTAGTATTTTGACCGTCGTTAATTTCATCTATATCTAAGACGATTTCCGGTAATCTTCTCCACGAGGTTGCGTTCGAACCGCCCCCCCCCCCCCCCCCCCTTGGACCCTGGTTAGTCTTATATCCCGAATCTGAGTTTCGTTTCGTCGCGTCAACTTTTTTGGCTACATTTATCTGACGTTCATTATAAGACTTATTCCGCTGTGTATTATTATTAAATACCGGTTTATTTTGCTGCCCGCTGTAACTGTTTCCGGGTGTGTTAGTTTGTGTGTTAGGTGGCGTTACTTTAGGTGTATACGGAGTTATATCCCGGTTTAACGGTGTGTTAGATGTGTTCTGTGCTTGTACCGGTGTATTAGTTGATTCGCGTCGCTTACGCTGGTCGTCGTTATCGAAATCCGTTAAAATTTTTAAGAATTGGTTAATGTCTTTAATTTGTTGGCCGGCCACCGTATGACGTATACCCCTTTCGAAGTGTTCCGCGATTTTACTGACCATTTTCGCCTCGGTGTAGTTCATTTCTAATTCCCTAGCTAGGCCATACATGTAGATGGCGTAGTTTACGCGACTACGTTGCCCAGATGACGAGTATTGTCCGAATTCTACTTTACGACTGTTGGTGCGCTGGACGTTAGAATTCCAGAACCGATCTTTCAATTGACTCACAAATTGATCGAAGGTCTCTATATCATTTAGAATAAGGTACCATCAATTATGCGCGTCCCCTTCTAACGATTGCGAAATTATACATTGTAACTCCGAGTCCTCGTGTTTGATAATACTCATGTAATTTTGTAATTCCGACAAGAATTTCATAGGCCTTTCCGTCGCGAAGCCCTTAAATTTAGGTAACGTTATTTTTAATTTTCTAGTTAAATCTGAATGGGTTTCTCCCGAAGTATCACGTGAACGTCGCCCGATTAATGACTCTACACGTTTAAATTCTCTCTTTGTTCTCTCCTCGAATGATTTTAATTGATTTTGTATCCCGTCTTTGTATTCGTTATCTGGTAACATAGCTTTTACCTCGTCTAACGCGTACTGCAGGTCTATGTTCCGATCAATTAACTTGTCATTCTCCGATTCTAATGAACTACACCGTTTTTGCACGCGACGATTATCCAATTCGACATCAACAACGCGTGATTTTAATGTTTCGTTATCGTTCTTTAACCTTTCAATGACTTCCGCGAGAGCATCGATGCGCACGTTTATATCCAGAGTTATCGTTTCCTCGCGAGAAGCCTTTAAGGAGGGGAAGGAATTTGTTCCGGTGTCTTCCACCTCTTTCTCAATTTGCGTTATTTTCTCCTCAAGTGCACCCTGTCTCTCATCCAGCAATTTCAATTCTTCGCTAACCGCGTCTGCCCAGTCTCTTTGTCTCTTATCATCTTGATCTAAGTCATCGTCAGGCTGAGTTTCACTGATTTCCTCAAAGATAGCGCCTGAACGCCTTTTATTAACAGACATTTTTTAGAATTTAATGCAATTAGGCAAAACCTTAGAAGAATTGATTGATTTACGGCAATTATTTAAGCTTGATGCTACGTTACTCGAGACATAAAACTTTTAAACGAAAAACGAAAAACAATTAAACTAGGCCCATCGAACTTTCCCATGGTAAGAAAGGTTTGGAGCGTGACACAATGTGCTGTGTAATATTATAATGTAGCGTTATGGTATATTTTTTTGTTATATATAAAGAATTTTGAAAAGTCCGTAACTTTTAATATTATGGGACTGTTGAGCACGACGCAATTAGTTTATGTTATTCTGTTTAATACTATTAATTGTAAAATTAATTTTATTGAATATGAAATTCTTATTGCTGGTAAATTTTGTTTTAGAGAGGATTTATCAGTAAACAAACTGCAATTGCAAAGATAACCTTCAATCATTAACACAATGACTATTGCGATGACCCATCTGGGGTTAGGTTATGTAGCGCGTGAACCGAGAGCGGTTTATTTAAATAAATTAGAAATAAATAAACGAACAGAAATATAATAAACGCGGATTGAAATATAATAAACGCGGATTGAAATAAAAATGTTTTGATTAACAACGACACTTTCTCTCTGCGTCTAATCCGGGCTTCAGACCGGCTGCGGCCGCATTAAAAGTGTTTGAAACGAGAAATAACGAGGAGAATAAAATAAATGAATATCGCGAGAAAACCCGTATGTCTTTTAGCACACCTAGACCTTGACTGACTTTACTCGTGGTCTACAAATTCGTTGTAGCCCTGTTTAGCTACTCTCCCCCTCGGTCCCTTTTTCGTATATGCATTCTAGAGTCTGTTGCCAGCCACGTGTTGTTGTCGTGCAAGCGACACGCTTTTCTTCCCGGAAAAGCACTTGAACTTGGACCCCCCAATATCGTGTAGAAACTGGTTATTTGTTTTTTAATGAGTGTATTTTCTTTCCCTCTCAGACACAGTTTGTAAAATTGAATATTATGTGTCTGAGTCTGTTTGATAATCGAGTGATTATATATATTCCTGTATTTTGTATTTAAATTATTGTTTTTATTTGAATATTTGCGGGTATAAAAAGGTTCCACTATAACGGCAGACGAGGTTATGCGAGCGGAAGCATAGATGGCGAAGAGGCACGCTGCTGTCAAAGGGACATTAGAGCGCTTATGCGCGCGTTTTTCAAGAGGCGGTTACGGTGCAGCGGTTAACGTTTATAAGCGGTTTTTAGCCGTAACTTATGTGATAAGAAACAGATGTTCTCACCGTGATGCGTAGAATAAACGCATTAACAGGGGAATAAAAATGCGACACATATTAGAACGGGCTGAGAGTTATTAAAATTTTACAGGTGAACCGATTGGGGTTTACATCAATAAAACAGTCCAAAAATAATGAAAAAAAAACAAAGGAAACGAAAATTTGATTAATTTTCACGGTGAGAAGTATTGTAGGCAAACCATAATATTCGTGTATAAACGTTCTAGAGATGTTTGCTTAGTGTACGTTGGGATATTAAAAATTCTGTGAATTTTCGAAGTATTATGAACTATTTGTTAAAAGTGTATATAGTAGGCTTTAGAGGTACTGTACACAAATGTCCGCTAATAGGTACATGCATAGTAGGCTGTAGAGGCGCTATGCAAAAATAGAAATATAAATATTTATTAACGGATCATTTATCGCATTGGCTTTTGAGGCGCTGCGACTCGTCATATTCTGATATGATTTATATGGTTTATAATGTGATGAAATTATTAAAAGCGAAATTTAATTAGAGTTTTTTTCATTTGGCCAAGGGCCCAGGTGAATTGGTTTAAACTCTATGCAAAATGAAGTAATTGTTATCTTGGAAATTAGTAAAAATAGAAAGTCTCTGCGATATATTAGCATAACTTGTCTTATGAGCAATAGTGCCACCGCTCAAGCACGTACAGGGATGAGCTGTAGGAGTAGGCTCACTAGAAAAGCCAAGTGTTTTTCTGTAAGCAAAATGACCGCCGCTCAAACAAGCATAGGGTTCAGCTGGAGGAATCGCTAGGAACTGAGGCTATAACTTTTAAAAATAATATGGCACGGACTATTATTGGTGTGACTAAATTGACGTTGTTTATATTTTTAAAATTTTTTTCGCGTAGGAGTAGGATATGTCTATATCGTTAACTTTAACCTCTGATAAAGTCAAAGCTGTGTAATTAGGTTTTAGCTCAAATCCGGATTGTAAGTTTGACTTATAACTACCTAAAGAAAAAGGGGCCCAATAACTAAAATATTCAGTTCTATGGTGATTAATAAAATACCCGTGTTTTTTATCTTCTGAAAGATATTCCGAAATTACTGGAGTGTTTGTAATATTTTGGGCTGAAACAGTTAAGATGCGAGAAGTATAAAATGGGTGCTCGAAAAAGTTAGTGGGGCAAATGCAGCCGTCTGCAAGCTCTAAATATTCAAAGACCTTATTATTATGTTTAAGGTTACGGATAATTCCCGAAGTTACTCCACCTATGTGCGAATAAAATACCTTCTTCTCCGAACGTAGGTTGTAAAGCGCGTAAGTAAGATTTAATCCAGTTAAATAATGAGTATCAAGTGCGACTGTTTCAGCCAACAATTGTAAAATCATTTTAATTTATTTAAACAATAATACTTTGATTATACAATATTAATTAATATTATTAACCAATATTATACAATAATAATAATATTATTTCAGTAATTTATACCTGGATAAACAATTTCCGCTAGAACAAAGAATTGTTAAAGTTAATAATATTTATTAAACAACCATTAAAAGCCACGAACTAGGCTGATTGCTTAAGATATACCACCCCAATTCGGAAAGGCTGTCAAAAGAAAACAGACTGATTATAAATTTGTAAAACAATTTAATTTTAGTAAGCTATAAAAAAACTATGTACTAAGAAGCTTCGAAGTTGTATTTCTGATGTTTGAACGAAATTATTAAAATTTGTTTATCATAATATTATGGCGCGAAAACTTTCTCACTAATCCAACGTGTCGTAGCTGCTTAAGCTTTGGACAGCGGTAGGCTGTGCTATGTAACCAAGAAATTTCAATTTTGGCTTTTCGTATTGATTTGACTTTAATTCTCAACAAATTAATTAACTTTTACTTTGTCAACAAAACTCGTACTTTATTTAAAACAAAAATTGTAACAATGATTTTTGTATGCATATATTTAAACTAAATATTTCGAAATATGTTTTCCTTAGTAATAATTCTAACTTGGTACAATAAAGATTTTAAGCAACTTTGATATATAGACTCAGAACTAACAATTTTTAAAAACTTGCAACATATGACTCCAATTATTTCAAATCTGTACTCGAGCAACAATTTGTATTTTTATAAACAGATTTATGACAGGTTTAGACTTATATATATATATATATATATATATATTTACTAATTATTATTAATTTTCAAATTATTATTTCACTCTAGTAACAAATGGATTTAGTAATTTTATTTTAAATGTACAGGTCTAGCGGTTTACTTTGAAAAGCAATAGATTTAGCAGATTTAGTATAAATGTAGTAATAAACGGATTTAGCAATTTATTTTAAACAAATATATTTAGCAGATTTAATATAGATATTAATAAAAGATTTCAAACAGATTTAATAGATTTATTTTTAAATTTTTAAACTGATTTAGCAATTTTATTATAAAATTTCATAAACTTATTTAGCTGATTTAGTATTAAATTTCAAACGGATTTAGCAGATTTAGTATAAATTATTCGTAAATAGATTTAGCAGATTTAGTGTAAAATTTCATAAACAGAATTAGCAGGTTTTGTATAAATTCTTAAACAGATTTAGCATTCAATTTCAAATGGATTTAGTAGATTTAGTATAAATTTTTAGACAGATTTAGCTGACTTAGTATTAAATATAATAAACAATTTCAAACAGATTTAGTAGTTATTTTTTTGTTCACGGATTTAGACAGATTTAGTAATTTTTATAAACAGATTTAGTAAAAAGAAAATATTTCGCAACACTGATAAATAAGACTACGCTGATTTCAACACACTGATAAATAAGACTATACTGATTTCAACACATTGATAAATAAAATTACACTTTTTTCAACACACTGATAAATAAGACTACACTGATTTCAACACACTGATAAATAAGACTACACTGATTTCAATACACTGATAAATAAGACTACACTGATTTCAACACACTGATTTAATATTAATAACTAGATAGAGGAGAAAGACTGATGATGGAGCTGACTCGGTGATCTCGAAGGCGTCTGAGGCAGAGATGGCGTTGAAAACGTCTTAGGCGGAGAAGGCTGAAGAGGTACTTGCTAGCTGCAAAGCTGGCGAGTGAGTGAATCTTCGAGAGAACGTAGCCTTCCGACCCAAGCTTTTTCGGTCCTCCCCCAATGTAGTACCAAGGGTTGCCTTGAACTTGATTGGTAGTTCGAGAGAGCAGGCTCTTTATTGGATGTCCGTAATTGCCGGCGGCCAATGAGGGGGCGACAATCCCTTAATTCCACTTTTCGGGTCTCCCCTCCTTCCCTTTCTTATCGATTTCCAAATGTAGATCCTTAGTATTGCTTTTCCGGAGTAAGAGGAGAGAGGGAGAAGATCGTTAAAGAGAGAGAGAGGGAAGATCGTTCGTCATTACATGACTATTTTAACGCTATAGTTTAAACTTTCTTAAAATAACATTTATTTGTATGTAATTTGTATGGGAGACATTGTATATTGATGTAGAGCTTTTTAAATAATGTTTAAACTAATTGTATGATATATTTGATTAGAAATATTTGGTTTGATATAATGAACATGTGTGAACAATATTAATATATTTTTACTTATAACTTATTGTAGTTGTATAAAATCAGATATAAAACTTATTATTACCTCTAGTTATAGTCTTACAAACGCAAAGTTAACATTAACATTGCAATGAAATAATATTTGTCTTCTTATTTTCTTAGCGATTGTAAAGTTTAAACTAAAACAATATTACTTTATGAAAAATAATATTCTTTTCTATGGTAAACATATTTTTATATAGTGAAAATATTTTCAATACTAAATTGAATTATCATATTATTATTTATTTAACAACAAAATACTTTTGATTATATTTTTGATTAAATTACATAATATGTATATATCCGAATTTTAATGGATATTTTGGGAGTCAACCATTTGCGTATACATCCTTTGTATATGCAAGGGTACAAACCCTTTGTATCCTATTGCATATTTATTCGTAAATATAGAAAGATACTTCATTTATTCTAAAATAATATATTTGTTATATAAGCTTATTCTGAAAATATAATATTAGCATACGCATTTCATATAGTTTTGTAAAATACCTATCACTTATTTAATCTATGCTAAAATAATTATGTATAAAATAATGTTAATTTCCTTTTTATATTTTCAATTTCTCTTCCATCTGCGCTTAAACTTATAGAACGAAGTTGAAATTATTAATTATTTTGCTGTCTCGTAATATTTCACACGAATTATTATTACTAATACATACGCAAATTTTAATTAATAGAGCTAAATATAATGTTATTTACGTTGCGTGTTTGTTTAATTAGTTAATCCTAAGTTCTGTCAACAAATGTTGTTTTAGATATACAATGGATATTTTATAAATGCTAAATAATAATGTATATATTCTAGTGTGATGTTTTTATGCGCCTTGGGCTGAATGTACCTTGCATTGCTACAGTACTTTGAAAGTAAAAATATTAATTAATTAGTTAATTAAAGAGAATTTTTAATAGAGTAATTTTTTGATAATAATATTTAAATAATAAAAATAATTTAAAAATGGAAAAGGTAGATATTGTACTCTAGCAATTAAATTTTCCCGGAATTAGGGGGGTCCAATATGCACGCACAGCTAATGGTTCTCTTGACTGCACACATACATGACAGTCAGCGCGTGTGGGTTTTCGGGTGGAAATCGCAGGTGGCTGGCGACACGAAGCGCAGAAGGCCCCCCTTATCGTTGTCTTGGTTTATTTCTTAATTGACTTACCGTCTCCGCTCGAGACGTCGTCGAGAGGTCGTTAGGCGCTTTTCCGAGGGTCCCATTCACTCTGTGCGTACACGTGCAACTTTTATTACTTTCAGGCCTAGGGTCTCCGATTGTTTATCGGAACCGTTAGCTCTTTGGAGTGTTTACTGCACTCTGCTTGCTTGTCTCAACTCTGGGAAAAACCCTCACCTGTCTTGGAGCTGTCGAACTTTCCCAGGACCCAGATTAGATATGTGCGTCTACGAGCTGAGGAAGAGAGGGAGTGTATAGAAAGAACGAAAGAACGAAAATAATCATCGAAGAGAGGCTTTGATAACTGTGCCTGTTTCTGCTATTTATCAATGTAGATGGATATAGACTAATTACCACAAAAGGAAATATTGAAATTTATTTAAAAACCTCATTCAAGAATTATATTCAAGAACCCCCGTCAGTTCGAATTTTTCGGGGACATTTAAAGAAAATATCTTTCCGAATTTTTCGGTGGCGAAGATCGGGCATGTTACACACTACCTGGGTAAGGGAAGTAATAATATGTAAAAAAATTGACTCGCAATCATTTTGTTATGTTAACAAATAAACGGGATAAATAAAAATGGAAAATTTTAAAAAGAAGATAGCAAACTTGTAAATAATGTAATAGAAAAAGGAATAGATTAATTTATTAAACAGAAAGGTATAATTATAAAAGAGTAATTTGTGCTAATTATAATAATAAACCCAGAATATAAATACGAATTAGTTAAAGAGGTTGCGTTTGAACCATTGTTGGTACAAACAAAAAAGTACAAACAAAAAAAATCATGTATACAAATTTTAATATTTATCCAAATAGAAATACATCTGACACTTCAATACTATACACACACATATATATATATATATATATATATATATATATATATATATATATATATATATATATATATATATGTAAAAAAGCTTAGGGTACTATGTACATATTTAGAACCGTTGGTGGTTACTTATTTACACGTAGGAACATCTAGTTTTAAGTTTTTATTGTGAAAGCATTGTGTAAATATTATGCGAAAATTTGTTCTGCTAATCACTTTATTCAACGTTATGAATTTACCTTGCTTGGAAAACACATTCCTACTGTCGCGATCCATGTTAACACCAGCAATATCTTGATCTTGCTGAGTGTGACGACCCCATCGTTGTTTAAGATCTATCAGATAGTCCGGATATTGAGACATTCAACCGTCATTGATCTCAGTTGTACCAACGATTATTTCAAAGTGATCAATCTCAGATATGTCGATGCTCATTCAATCTATACATGCATCCCGTTCACACTGACGCATATGCGACAGTGGACTCAATTATTTTTATAATGTTTAATAAAACTTTTTTTAAATTTTCAAAAAAAATTGAATTAGCATCGAAAACAAAAGTTGACTCATAATGTCACCTAAAATCGAATGGACACCACAAAGTTTCTCAAACAAGGTATCCAACAATTAAGGTAGGGCAATAGATTGCGATGGCTATGATAAAGCGTTTAAGGATATACACGACTGAGTATAAAGCCATTATCAAGTATTCACAGTCAAAGAAAGTTTTTAAATAATTGTTTATACAGAGCCATTTTAATGAACTGATAACAAAAAATTCACGTCATCTAACAGGAAGCTTTGTAAAGGTAAAAGAAACACTACCAACTGCTTTGCACTATGCATATTTAACTATTCTTGTACTTTATTCAATATGAATAAACATACCGTGTGTATAGTATATTTTAATAATGAGAAGAATACTAAAAATCATATAGAACTTAATATCTACAAAGTATCATCACAATAAAGCTAATAGATATCGTAATAATATAACGGGGGGAGGGAGTGAATTTTTTTAAATTTAATATTTTAGGTAATTTTATCATTTAGATGCTAGATGGAAGCCATTTTTCGGTTTTCACTAGAAATTTATCATTTTCAATACTATATAGATACACTGTTTACGATTTACTTCCTTCGCAGCAAGACAGATCCAATTTATCGTCTTCTGTTGAGCCCACTAAAATGAGACTATGACGAAACCCATTCTTATAATTTAGATACAATTTTCTATCGTTTTGAACCTTATAACATTTTAAAAAATTGTTTGTATTGTATAAATGGCTTGAATTTTCATTTCATCCTTGAAGGTTTTAAGATGTTGGTCATAATACGGATCTCCCATACGAGAATGAATTAGAAATTAATTAAATTAGATTAGAATGAATTAGAAATTTCAAAATCATTTGAAATTTACTTAGATCGTTGTGGTCAATAGAGTTATTATTAAAAAAAAATACTTTTTAAATTCAATAATCTCTAATATCTAATATAAAGATTATAGACCAAAATATTTAAACCAAAATTTGGGTAAAAAATTGTCAGCCAATAAGCTAATACCTAACAAATATTCACTGACATTTTCAAGACAATTTATTAATCAACTTTTCTTTACCCGAAAATGAATATTTTTCATATTTTATTATTTTTCTTCGGAAAAGAATGTTATGACTTAAAAATTTACATTAATACCTATATGAAGAAATCCACAAAAAATATTTAGTTAGAGAGTTAAAAAATAAAAATAAATTAGGGCTACATCTCTAGGACAACTTTTTTCTTGTTCTCTAGGGCATGCAGAACACGGCAAAAATAGTGTTCCCATGAACTCGGTCTCGGCCCACTGTTTTTTCGGCTACGCAAGTTCTCTTATGGGAATTTAACATGGAGAAAATGAACAAAAAATAGCTATTGTTCAACGGAATATGTGTAGAGGGCACAATGAAAAAATCATATGGATAGAATCAAAGTATAAGAAAAGAGCTTCAATTTAAAAAAAATCGTTCACAATGAATGATCAGGTAAAAAGTTATGTACGTTTAAAAATAGTGAAAAATCATAGAAATGTCAATTTTTTACATAATCAAGTAATTTCTCCCTTTTTTCAAATGCTTATAACTTTCCACTTGAGCGGTCGTTTTTAACGATTTCTTTTTTTAATTAAAGATCTTTTTGTCTATTTTTATGATAGTTGAATCACAATTAATATTTTGTCATATGATTAGTTATATATATGCTAATTGAAAAGGATAAGAAACAACCATTATTGATAAGACTATAGCTAATGTACTAACAAAATGTTAAATATAAGTTACTATAATGAAAGTAGAAAAAAAGAGCTTCAATTTAAAAAAAATCGTTAAAAGCGACCGCTCGGGTGGAAAGTTATAAGCATTTGAAAACAGGGAAAAAGTACTTGATTTTGTACAAAATTTAAATTTCTATGATTTTTCACTATTTTCAAACATAGATAACTTTTTACCTAAGAATCCATTTTGAATGATTTTTTTTCTAAATTGAAGCTCTTTTCTTGTAATTTGATTTTATACATTGACTATATGCCGTTGAACAATGGCTATTTTTTGCTAATTTTCCCCATGTTAAATTCCCATAAGAGAACTTGGGTAGGCGAAAAAACAGTGGGCCGAGACCGAATTCATGGGAACACTATTTTTGCCGCCCTAAAAAACAAGAAAAAAGTTGTCCCAGAGATATATCACTAAATTATTTTTTTAAATTTTTTATCTGAATATTTTTTGTGGATTTCCTCATATATGTCTAGGTATATAAAACTAATATTCACTATAAATTTATCTGGCTTAAACAGTATAGTTTTCTATAAATTCAGAAAAACGGGTGGTAGGATAAGGGTTTATATTTTATTCGTCCTTAAAACTTTGAAAAAACGATAGACTATTTGTGTAGAATAAAAGTCTGAGACATGTCTAATTAGACAATGACTCTTTATTACCCACGAATATTCCCGCCCGGTCGCTGTGAGAATATGTGTAATCTTTCTTGGGTTTCCTCGGCAACTTGGAGTTTGTATTTGTTATTTGCTATGGAAAATCTTACTTTATTAGTTATCAAACTTAAAGTCGAACGAGTTTTTATTATTAGAGATTTTTTATCAAAATTCAATATATTCTTCCTTTTAATTAAATATGCGTTTCATATGAATAAATATTACTTATTTAAGTTTTCTTAAATAAAAAATCGAAACTTTTCTTAACATAATTTATGTCTTATTTGTTACGGAGAGGGATGAACGCGATGCGCGAGGTTAGTCGCGTGTTTTACTTGGCACAGTTAAGTGTCGAGTTTCGATGAGGTTAGGATGCTCGCAAAAAAGTGACAAGGATTGGGTCAATAGTCGTTTATTGGTGCAACTAGGAGAGTGAGGTGTCTGTACACGATCTGCTCGTGCCCTTACTGATTCGTGAGTGCTCCTGTATCTGACTGTGCTCGTCTCTCCGGAGACGCGCTCTACTCGCGCAAGATAAGCAGACGCTGTGTCGGAACGCTGCGCTTTTCTCACGAGACATGGGACCCCATGTCTGTGTGACAAAGTAAACTTGTGTACGTTACATATTTTAAGCTGTTTGAAAAATATAAACTACTGATTATTGCAGAAAATTGATGATAACAAAAAAGTTGATTGTTTTTGGGCTTGGTAACCAATAAATTTGAACTCTTCGTACAAAAAAATCAAATAAAAAATACTATGTTATACTATTTATAACAAATTTTAAGTATATTCAGCTGATTAATAAAAAAGTTTGAATACATTTTCTGATGAATTGTTATAGCGAAATTAGCATTTATACTTTTAACTAAACGAAAACTCATTATTTTTAATTACAGATTCCAATTATTTTACTAAACCAAATATAGAAAATAATTAGTAAATAACTAAAATAATGAGTGCCTTTCTTTATGCAAGTATATGCATTTTGTTACTATTCTTTATATACTATAACATACATAATATGTATAACAATTGATACTGAATGACTTTTATTGGCATTGCGTAGGTTATTAGAAAAACAATTGTATGCCCCCACAGCGTAGATACGAGACTACGTGACGGAACCACGTTAAGAAAATCTGCTATTAATTCAATTAAATTTTAACATCTAGCATATTAATGTGTTGCTATATGTATTTTTAAACGACTATCAATCAATAAAATTATTTTTAAAAAAATTTAATTTCAAGATAGTAAGGAAATTTAGTATTGCCATAGGCGTTGCTTAGCTTATTTTGTCGACAAAACATAGTTATTTTAAATTTTACTGCAAATAATTATATTTTTTTATATCTAATAGTGTTATTGGTTGACTATCTATTAAAACAAAAGAGTAAAACGTATTTTAAGGATTAACTAACATTTTGCTTACAGCACGCATGCTGCACAAGGTACACTGGGCGTTACCAGATTAACTAATAAATCTGAATTTTTCATATCAAACAAAATTAAGAAAATACCACTTTACCAAAAAAATCTATTTGGATTGCAAGCAATGCAAACTTGCTCCGAGAAAAATTTCAAATTCCCTTCTTAGGAGAAAAATTTTGAAAACAAATATTTCTGATGAAACACCTTTATTTTAGCCTCGTAAGAATAACCCGACGTTACATCAGTTGGGAGGCTGATCCGCTGCCGCTGCCGCTACACCGCAGGAGAGCTTGCTCCCGCTAAAGAAGGGGGAGAATGTTGCTCTCTCCCGTGTGTGTGCGTATACGGCCCATACAATCGAGCCTGGTGCTCCGCCCAAGGGTTGTCGAGGCGAGCAAAGGTCGCGTGCGAGTGCGGGGATAGATATACAGCAGCACAACGCTGCCACGAAAGCCCGACTCCGAACGAGTATAAAAGCTGCGGGTAGCGGCCGTTGGTTCGTCACATCAGCGGGATCCAACAGTCTAGCAGCAACAGACACAGCTTCTCTCTCGACATGAAGATTTTCATCGCTACCATTGTGCTCGCGGCACTGTCCGTCGCTTCCGCCAAGCCGTCCGGCCTCTGGGGACCGGGCGCCGCTCTGGCTGGTCCCATCACCGGGCCCAACAGCCTAGTCGGACCCGCCAACGGACCCTCCGCCTTGGCTGGACCAGTGGTCGGACCCGCACGTCTGTCCGGAGCCGTTGACCTGGGTGCCGTTGTTACTGGAGCCGTGGCTGGACCCTCCGTCGTATCCGGCAGCGTGAGCCACGGAACCACTGTTCTTGGCGGACCCGGTATCGGACCTCTCGGTCTTGGACCCCTCGGTATTGGAGGTCCTCTCGGTATCGGTGGTCTCGGTATCGGAGGTCCTCTGGGTCTCAGAGGTCCTCTCGGTATCGGAGGTCCTCTCGGTATCGCGGGTCCTCTTGGTATCGGAGGTCCCCTCGGTATCGCTCCGGGTCTTGGTCTTGGTCTTGGTCTTGGTCTTGGTAATGGTAAGTACCGTGTATAGCCTGATTTCTAGAAATAACTAACCATGTCTTACCGATTCTTGTAAGATTCATGGTAAAATTAAATTGTGTAAATGGACACATTGAGAAGGGCATTTAAACTTAATTTATTGTCATTGAATATCACATATACATTATAGCATATATTACTGGAGCTTGCGATCGCGTTTCAATAAAACGTAGGCTTAAGATTTCATAATAGCGGTTTGAAAATTAATTTACCTGCAGAAAATGTTTGATAGAAAATAATTATGAAAATTTTAAAACGAATTAAAATCGAGCTCAAGTTCATATTAAATAATAGGTTTTAATACGTAATAGTGCATCGTTTAAATCATGTTTTAGCAGAATTATGATTGTAAATCAATTAAACTGAAAATTGATGAAAATTTTTCTCTCTTTGTGTCGAAAACGATATTATTTCCCGAACTATTTCTGGTAATGGAAAAATTCACCTAATTACGTGGCCGGATTTGTTAAGAATATTATAGCGTAATAAAGGTTTCTTTAGTAACGGTCACATCGTTAAAACATCAAAAGATGCCAGTCAAAGCAGTCACTTCGTTTTCAAAAATTTGTCTATCTATATTTTCTTTATTCTTAAATATACCGTAAAAATTAAAAAATTTATAAATAAATTATATCATGTTATATAAAAATATACTACATGTTATCCAAAGAAGATAATATATTATTATTTCACTTAATAGATTATTTATATATCTATCAATAAGTTCACTATTTTATAAACGCCTTACATTGCTAATTAATATGTTTTTGACTTTATTATTCTTACGAGTTGAGATAAAACTATAAATTGTGTGATAAAACACTGAAATAATTGTGCTCTATAAATTCAAATAAATAAAAGTACAATGTCTAAGATCTGATGCAATAAGTGCCTTATTGCATCTTACTATACAAAACATATTGTATCTTGCATTTCTAAAGCCGGCACAATAAAGGCGGCATTCAGAACCATAAGAAATATGAAAGTCCATTTTAAAAATTTTGCAAACAGTGACATAAAAAAGAGAAATTTGATGAATTTTATCACTGCAATTAATACTTGAATATATTATTTTTCAATTGCATAGTTTAAACCAGATAAAAAATTTACAAAACAGTTTCAAAATTTATATGGATGTTTACTAAATTTCGCAAATGGACATATGTCCCTTATGGTTATGAAAGCTTCCAATTTGTGTTTTGTAACAATAATGATAAAATAAAACAAACAAACACTAAATCGATTGAAATAATTCTAATAATCATGTTTTTTTTAATCAATATAGGACACGGATCCGTTCTCGCTGGTCCGATCGCTGGACCAATCCGGATTTCCGGACCCATCGCTCCTGGTGCTCTGATCGCCGGCCCCTCCGGCATCATCAACTCCGCCAATATTTTTGGACGACCCATCTGGTAAATTCTATCAGCTGACGAAAGTGACTGCGAGACGAAGTGAGATATAGAGGAAGCGAGAACCTACGTGACGATGACCAACAAACGCACAGCTACACGTCGACAGATCCACCACATAAACGCACGCACAGATGGACACCCCTAACAAACAGCTCTAATTCAAACTCTCGCTGTAGAGCGACTGCAGGACTATCTCGTCGATTTGCATCGATGGAGTACGGCGGAGAGATGTACAACGAGATAGAGAGCAGCGACGATCTCCACTGTGCACGACTATTACAGTACCTCTCGTCGACAATAAATTTCACTTGATTATATGTACAAACAAACAAAAAATGTAAAAAGTCAACCCTATCCACGTATCATCATGTCATGTATCACTATTAATACATATAATACATGGTATATCACTTGCAATGATGTTTTTGTAATTTCTTGACCTGTTGCGTATTACCTTATATTAGAACATTTACTTTGGATATTGATGTGATCTTTTCGAGTATATATGATTTAGTTGTCATATATACTCGAAAAGATCACATCAATATCCAATATCACTAAATCATATATACTCGAGAAGATCACACCAATATCAAAAATAACAACATCGAGTATTAGAAGCTAAAAAAACCTTAGAACATTTACTGTTCGGTGTACTCTCATTAAAGGATATTTTATAGTAAATACTTCGTTAAAGCTTGAAAATGACCATAAACGTTAAAGGTCTTCATTACGTGTATTATTATTTAGGAATTAAACATTCTTTAAGCATCTATCTTCTCCTACACTTGTTAATATTTTCAGTTAAAACTTTTTCTAAATGATTCTAAGATGATTTTAAACAATTTCTCAAGTGGGTTTGGCATAATATTTAGTAGGTCCAAAGATAAAAAATAACAACCGCTAAAACGCCAATTTTAGTAGTTTCTGCTCTTAAGAATAGCGGGTGACAACATTTTTTAAAAAGCTTAAACCATTTACATTTATTGTTACAATTTACATATAGGAAGAAAATATATAAAAAAATTCGGGTGTCTATTTTAGAAAATAACGAAATTATACAAAATTTTCTAACACAGCTCCGATATAAATGACATAAGCTAAGCTTAAAAGGACTTTTCCTCAAAAACCTTTTTTTCAAAGATAAAAAGCATTTGATGAAAATTTTCTGAAATATTCCAAGTTAATTCGATAAAAACAGCTCTAAAAAAGCATGGTAAGAAAATGATGGTTAAAAGAAAACAAGATTTGATGTTAGTATATATACTACCCCCGTCTTACCTTATGTTCACGCAGGTAATATTTGAATTTTGCATGGTAGCCCGTGAAAATCGCGGTAGTCGAACGAGTTGGATTAACCAACGGTCCTGTGGTTTAAAGTCCTAATGGTGAAGTCAGTATCGAAACCTAGAACTTGTTTTATTCGAATGATTATGGTACCAAAACAATTAATTTATAACATTTCTTTAAACAAATAATAAAAGTTGTTCTTTCCGAATCACAAAATATTTTTTTAGAAACTTAATTAAATTTTAGGAAGAAAATATTTTATGTTGTTTTTACGTAAGTTTCAAATTAATAGTATTAAGAGGATATTCGACTATATCGATCACGCCAAAAACACATGAATTTTAAATAAATAAATGTATACATTAGACCTATTTTTGAGTCATAAATACGCTTCAATGTATTGATTAACGGAAGCTTAGAACTTGAACACGAAATGATCTTGGCTCCTACGTATTCTAATCGAAGTACCAGAGTACATTTTTTAAAGTATTTTGGAAACAAGTGTTAGTTTAATTTTTTTTCATTGTATATATAAGATATTTTCCAATAATCCATTTATCTAAAATATGTTAGCTTTATTTAATACTCTAGTTAGGTTTAAAAAATGTTTTATAACTCGGTAAATAATGTGTAAATTTATAAAAAAAATACATGACTATAATCGATAAATCAAAAGATCCTAAATTTAAATAAAATGATTTGTATATTATTAAAATTTAATTTGGATCGTGTGTTCCGATTATGAATTATCTTTCTTTTTAGACTTACACATATTCTTGTGTTTTCGTGCATCTCTTTTATCTTCGAAAGTATTGGCTGCAACTGCATTATGCTGAAAGTGAAAATGCACAAGAAGAACGATTCAGGAATCAATATAACGTCCTTCAGCATCTACGGTAATCTACCCAAGTAAAAGTCTTGGCAATGTAAAATAGACTTTCAGCTCAGTTGGCAGTTCGTACCGATAAAGGATCATAAGACGGACTAATAGTTGTTCACAACTTGGTGCATGATTTGCAAGAGACGATTTTCGACAAAAGCCCATCACTCGATATTTCTTCTACTTTTTCGCTTTCCTTTAATTTATGTACCCTAACAGAAAATTGACCATTTTTATTGGTCATCCTGTTAATATCATGATACGCGACGGTTTGAAGCAAGGTGACGGGCTTTCAACGGTACTCTTTAACCTGACGCTAGAGCATGTTGTTAGAAAAATGCAGGCTAGCGAGCTAGGTGCAACACTCAACGGAACAACGCAAATTGTAGGCTATGCGGATGATTTGGATATAGTGGGAGATAATGGTGAAACGGTGGCGAGAAATGCGGAAATCCTTATAAATGCGGCTAAAAACACGGGGTTAGAAGTGAGCGAATCGAAAACGAAATATATGATCATGGAGAAACTGGGCATTCGCGAAGCAGAGGGGGATCTCAGAGTCGGAAATTTCACTTTTGAAAAGGTTAGCGAATTCAGATATTTAGGTACAACTATAAATGATCGAAACGAAATTAAAGCCGAGATTAATAAGAGACTTCATTCGGGTAATCCCTGCTTCTACGCTATGAACAGATTACTTACGTCAAAGCTACTGTCGAAAAATGTCAGAATAAGGATATATAGGACTATAATAATGCTGGTAATCTTGTATGGTTGCGAAACCTGGGCGCTCACTAAAGCGGAAGAAAATCGTTTTAGGGTATTTGAAAATAAGGTTCTGCGGAAAATATACGGGCCAAAGAAAGATGAGGAAACTGGGGAGTGGAGGAAACTGCACAATGGCGAGCTACATAATTTGTACGCGTCACCAAATATTAACAGAATAATAAAATCACGGAGACTAAGATGGGCAGGGCACGTGGCAAGAATGGGCGATGATCGTACAGCAGCGCGCATAATGAAAGGAAAACCGAAAGCAACGCGACCTCTTGGTAGACCTAGACGCAGATGGGAGGATAACGTAAAATCAGACGTAACTGAAATTGGGCGGGAAGGCGCGAAATGGATGGGGTTGGCACAAAATAGGGAAACGTGGAAGGCTTGCGTAGATGAGGCGATGAACTTTCGAGTTCGAAATGCCATTTAAAAAAAAAAAAAAAATCCTGTTAATAAAATGAAGGCCTTTTTGCTTTAAATCAATATCTAAATCTAATTAAAAATAACAAAATATTACTTGTTTGTATATAATTATTAAATAATGCTAATGTGACGTTTTTTAATTTTAAATTTGACTATTAAATAGCCAAAGAATGATGTACTTTTTTACGAGGGTATCTCTCTTTTATTTATGCCCTATTCATCTATCTCTTCTCCTCTTCTCCTATTCTGCTTTCTATGTCCCTTTCTTTCTCTATCAGATGACAACATTACAAGTTTAACGTTGTGAATTACAATTTATAATATAACACTCTGCATTTGGCTCATGAATTACAATAATTATCTTGTTAAATTAACTATATTACATGTATAAATACATGTATATACTAATTAATTATTGATACTACTTTCTTTTCATTCATTAAAAAAGTCTGTAAGTTATTGTGCCGAAGATATTTATTATTCAATACTAGATACAGGTGCTAACCTCGATTTATTGGTTTTAGTTTCAGAAAGAGAAAACTTAGTTTTGGTATAAAAAAAAATTTGTCATTCTTCAACGTAAAAACATACTATATGATTTAGGGAGTTTGAATAAGCTTTAACTCCCAAAAACGGTCCGATGTCCGTGCGTGCGTGCGTTCGTGCGTGTGTGCGTGCATGCGTTCGTGCGTACGTGCGCGTGTACGAATGTGTGTATGTGTGTGTACGTAATTATGACATATACAAGGTGCCTGTAATTAGGGTATATACAGGGTGTCCTTAATTAGGATATATGGGTATGGACCGGAATTAAAAAGCATGAATTCCTAAAATGGGGAGGCTAAATTGAGGGGGCTAATAGGACCGGAAGTGAACATCCTAGAATCCTGGATGAGAGAGGCTAAATTGAGAAGAGGCTAATTTGACCAAAAGTAAAAATCATGGAATCCTGGATGAGGGGAGCTAAATTAAGGAGGGACAGATTGGACCGGAAGTAAAAATCCTGAAAACCTGGATGGGGGGGCTAATTTGAGGAGGGACTGATTGATCCGGAAGTAAAAATCCTGGGATCTTGGATGTGAGGGAGGGGTTCAATTGAGGGGGGAGGATTATTGGACTAGAAGTAAAAATCTTGGAATCGCGAATGAGAAGGAGCGGATGGCTAAATTGAGGGGGAGCTCATTGGACCGGAAGTAAAAATCCTGTAATCCTGAATGAGTGGGTGCTAAATTGAGGGGGTGCTGATATTTGTGACGGTGGCGGCAGCGAAGCTTTTTTTTATAATATACAGAAATTACATATTAATTATAACAAATCAATTTTATAGGGAGGTACTACTGAAAATTGGTGTTTTAGCCATTTTTCTTTTTTATCTTCGAATACACAAAACATTATGCCAAACCCATGCAAGAAATTATTTAGTATTATGTTAGAAACATGTTTTTAATATTATTGGTTGATACTTTTCATATGTCATATAAAAGTATTTTCATAAATAGATGTCAATAGGAAAAAGTTGTATTTTTCAAAGATCTACAAGTTTTCTATTAACTTTTTTTCGTAGAATGCTTAGTTTTCAAGTTATAGCCCAAAACCGTTTTTAGCGATTTTTTATAGTCGCCGGATTCAGCGAATATTTGCAGGATTAATCTCAAAATAGGACCATCAAGTTGTTATACTTAGGAGAGTTTCCAAAAAAATGTTAATCGTGTAACATTAATTTTTTTTTTAAAAACACGTAAAACACGTAAAAATAAGCAAAAAGTGCTCGCAATTTAAAAATCACGCACAGGATCGGGATAAAAAAAATAGAATTTCATATTATGCTGAAGGAGATCTCTCCTAAAATTTTAGCCCGATTGGTCAAAAATTGCGTGAGATATCCTATCGCACACATTTTTCGCTAACGAAAATATAAGGCACTTCCGTGTCGCGGTCGTGCCTAAAAAGAAAGACCGCCAAAACACCATTTTCCAGTAGTGCCTTCCCTTAATAACTAGCATATAGTAATTTATTGCACTATATGTTATTAAACAACTACTAATTTATATAATTATAGAAAAAAAAATATTTTTAAGGTATTAAACTAAAATCGGTATTGCCATACGTTTTGTTTTTCTCTATATATGCATTGTTTTATCGATGTGGCATCGTTATTTTTAATTTTACATTAAATAATTAAATTTTTTCATACCTAACAGTATCATTGCTTTGCTGTTTATCAAAACAAAAGAGTTATACTTCTGAGAAATCATTGTAACGACTTAAAAATATTTTGCGCGAAACTACAATACGCGTGTCACACAAAAGGCACACTGGGCGTTAGCGGGCTATTAATACGTTCGAATTCTCTACAGCGAAAAAATTAAGAAAACATCAAATTATCAAGGATGTCTATTTAAATTGCAAACAATGCAAGTGTGCTAATGAAATTTTCAAGTTTCTTTTGTCTAGAAAACAAATTTTGAAAACAATCATTTCTGATGAAACTCCTTTTTTTTTTTTCCTGGTGTCGCTGCTCTACAGGAGAGCTTGCTCCCGCAGAAGAAGGGAGAGAATATCGCTCTCCGCCAAGTGTACACACGTCCGGTGCTCCGCCCAAGGGTTATCGTGGCGGGCAAAGGTTGCGAGCAGCGCGCGGTTGGATACACGCTAACAACGCGTGTGGGAGAGCCCAGCCCCGAACGAGTATAAAAGCTACGGGCAGCTGCGGCTAGTTCATCAAATCAGCGGGATCCAACAGTCCAGCAGCAACAGACACAACTTCTCTCTCGACATGAAGATTTTCATTGCTACCATTGTGCTCGCGGCAATGTCCGCTGCCTCCGCTGCACCGTCCGGCCTCTGGGGACCGGGCGCCGCTCTGGCTTATCCCATCACCGGGCCCAACAGTTTGGTCGGACCCAGTAACGGTCCCTCCGCCCTGGCTGGACCGGTAGTCGGACCCGCCCGTCTGTCTGGAGCCGTTGACCTGGGTAGCGTTGTTACCGGAGCCGTGGCTGGACCCTCCGTTGTCTCCGGCAGCGTTAGCCACGGAACCGCTGTTCTCGGTGGACTCGGTATCGGACCTCTGGGTATCGGAGCTCTCGGTGTCGGTCCTCTTGGAATTGGACCCCTCGGTATCGCGCCGGGTCTTGGTCTTGGTCTTGGTCTTGGTAAGTGCCGTCTGTTTATTGTCATTTGTCTAACCCGCTAACGCCCAGTATGCCTTGTGCGTCACATGTGTTTTAAGATCGCACAAAATGTTGTTTAATCGTGGTAATGATTATTGAAACACGTAACTCTTTTGTTTTGATAGACAGTATTACAACGATACTGATGTAGAGAAAAAAAAATTTCCGGTAAAATTTAATATACCAATGCCGCATGGATAAAAAACAATGCGTATGGCGATACTGTCTTTTCTTTAATAGCTTAAAATTGTGATTTTTTGTTTTTGTAATTTGATCGATTGGTAGTTGTTTAAAAACACATACAGCAACAAATTACCACGTTAGTTATTAATTAGATAATGAGTAAATTTACTTAAAGTCGATTTTAAACTTTACCGCTAAAAATTATATTTAGAGCTTGTATTACTTGAATTAGCTATTCGAGATAGAATTTTTGCGATGAAGAAAGGACCATGGGCATTAGTGGGTGAATATAAATAGCCATTTCTTACTGATTTTTGTAAAATTCATTCTAAAATTTAGTTTCATAAATGAACTGAAGGCTTCAGCCGTACATTGATAAGGGCTTCAAAACCTTATTTTACTTGAAAATCGAGTCCGATATCAAATATACTATATGTAGAAGGAAGTATTCGCGGCCGTACATTGATAAGGGCTTCAAAACCTTATTTTGCTTGAAAATCGAGTCCGATATCAAATATACTATATGCAGCAAGAAGTATTCGCGGCTATGGTCTGTGTTGCGCGAGATAAAATCACAGTGCCATATAGCACCGCTTGGCGATGTGTACATGCGATACATATCTCCGCAGGCTTTGTCTGGGTCATTGTCTAGTCATTCGCCGTGCAGAGCACGGATTCCCTCGCTACCCACATCAGCGTCGTGATGGCAACGATGTCACTACTCAATTGTTGTGCGGCCGCGCACCGTCTATAACCGTGAAATCGTCTTTCCGTGTACCATTTGTTATTAAAAGCACTGGAGCTTGTAAACGCATTTTCAACTAGCATACAATTGTGTTAAACTATTTCTAATTACTTAATCCGACAGTTGGCGCCCTTTTATGTCATTATTTTATGCTCTTTTGAAATGTTGTTATCAGTATTTTTAAATAACTGAAAAATAATGTTTTCATTTTCTTCGTTGCTTTTTCGAAACTTCAAGATATTTCTAAAATATACATAAAGATTTCAGGAAAAAAAATTATTATCACTAAGAAAAAGTCGTTAAGAAGGCTGGGCACTGAGATGATACCTACGCACGTCTTCACGGGAGAAAGATGCTACTCGGCATAAAGTAGTGAGAATAAAAATGTTTGGGATATTTTTTCAGAGAACTTCCATAACTCGACTTTTTCCATTTAGGAACTATATATATATATATTTTTATCAACGGGCATTATTTTGGTCCATTGTTACATATATTAAAAACATATTACAAACATTGATAGGGCTAGAATTCGATTTTCGCCACCGGTAAATCCAAATTGATAAAACTCCCGCAAAGCGGTCTCGCCTTATATGGGCGTATGTACAGAAGTCCGAAGTAAGAATAATAAATTGGCGCGTATTTAAACTGTTTCGTACTTATTTGAATAATACAAAATCAGCACAAAAATTTTAATTTTCTGCTCTCCGGCCAGAAAGCACCAACTTCCCGGCCGCTGCGCGAAACGAAGTTACTGCTTTCCGGCGCCGTCGAGCAGAAAATAGTATACGCACCTTGGCCAGTAAAAAAGAAAGCATCAGATCACATATTTGTCAACCTCGGCTTCGCCTCGGTCGACAATTACCTGTGATCTGAGACATTTCTTATTTTACTGGCTTAGGTATGTAATATACTATTTATTAATGCAATAAAAGTTGTTTAAATTAGTCATTTTCGTCATTTACTGAAATTCGATTACACTACAAAAAAAATTTCTTAAAATACGATT
The DNA here is from genome assembly GCA_949152435.1 of Gastracanthus pulcherrimus. NCBI lineage: Eukaryota > Metazoa > Arthropoda > Insecta > Hymenoptera > Pteromalidae > Gastracanthus > Gastracanthus pulcherrimus. Next base: position 181,550,579 of record OX424575.1, read on the forward strand.
TACTTATCATTAGGGTTAACAATTTTTTTCGACTTTTTCAAGTTATCGAAAATCGATTTTCGACTGTTCTAAGAAACTTTTTATTTTAGTCGAAAAATCGAAAAATTGATTTTACTGCAATCAACTTGAGAATAGTTTTAAAATCGACTTTCTACAGACATATGCACACACTCACACACAAATAAAGAGTTTTATCGATATAATATGTTCGCATTGTGAAAGCCATTGGATACATATGCTGAAATTAAGAAAAAAAACAACTTAGAACTGTCGTGTCCATTCACGTTCTATTTGATTAATTTGATTAGTTGATTATTAGTTGATTATACCTTGGTCGTTCACATAATGTAAAAAAAACTTAATTATTGCTAAATGAATTGACGCATTTATACAATGTAAAGTCTTGAATTCATAAAGTTTTAAACATTTAAGAGTGTTACAATAGTATTTAGTGTCTGCAGTCTTACTTTTAGCTTAGAAGGTAAGTTGTAAACAAGTGTTTAAAATGTCTGGTTTTCAGTTTCAATTTGATTTCAAATGAGTCATTCTTACGTTTCTTTGCATTTTGTTTTAAAACGAATCTTTTTGTAGTGTATTTTCTATTTCACTTAATAGAACAATTTCCGTATTTTATTAACGTATCAATATTATTACATTTTCTTTATTTTCTTATTCTTACGAGTTTAAATAATACTATAAACAGCACGATATAATACGAATATAATTGTGCTCTATAAATTAAATACACTGAAGTGTTTAAGATCTGATGCAATACACGCCTTATTGCATCTTTCTGTAGAAAACATATCGTATCCTGCATTTGTAAAGCCGATACAATAAATCTGTATTCTGTTATAATAATGATAAAATAAAACTAAATAAAATACTAGAAAGATTGAAATAATCTTAATGATTACGTCGTTTAAATCAACACAGGACACGGATCCATCCTCGCTGGCCCGATCGCCGGACCCGCTAATCTTGCCGGACCCATCGCCCCCGGTGCCCTGATCGCCGGCCCCTCCGGCATCGTCAAATCCGCCGGAATCCTCGGAGGACCCATCTGGTAAATTCTCCCAGCTGACCAGAATCACTGCGAGAAGGAGTGAGGTATAGAGATGCGAGCCTACGTGACGATGACCAACAAACGCACAGCTACACGTCGACAGATCCACCACATAAACGCACGCACACATATTTATGGATACCAGGAAGAATCAGCTCCAACTCAAACTGTCGATGTAGTGCGGCTCCAGGACTATCTCGTCGATTCGTATCGATGTAGTGTACTTGGAGGGATGCGCGAGAAATGAGAGAAACTAGCCACGATCTCCATGGTTCACGACTACTGTAGTACCTCGCGCTGACAATCAATTTTACTCGTCTACGTGTACAAACAACCGGAAGAAATTGTAAAAAGATGACCTCGTGCACTTATTAACATGTATCACTTTTTATACATATAATATATGTTATATTACTTGCAATGCACATCTGCTATTTGTGATTTTTTACCTGTTGGGTATTATTCTATACTGGGACCGTGACTGTTGAATGTACTTGAAAAGGCTATTTTTCATAAAACATTTTTTAACATTAAACACATGATAAGACGTTTCAGTTTACTTCGGTAAAAATCTTTATCCTCTGCATCACAGTGTATTGTAATTCTCAATACCTTAATTATTTAAGAAACTTTCTTTTACATAGTTATCCGACTTCTTTTCAAAGATGTACTAAAACTTGAACGTAAAACTTTTTTGATAAGATTGCTTCCTCAAAGAGAAAGCATTGTGTGGGGGAATGCTATCTAGAGTAATCGACAGTCAAATTTAATGTTTCAGGGCTCATTTTGTTTGTTTTTGCTCCCTCAAAGAGAAAGCTTTATAATAGTAAAAAAGTTTGTAAAAAAACATGTTAGAAACATGTTTTGGGACATTTCTAATTAAAATACAGTATTTTAAAAAAATGTCCGTATGGATGTGTGCGTGTGTATATATATGCGCGCGTGTGTGTGTGTGTGTGTGTGTGTGTGTGTGTGTGTGTGTGTGTAAATGCTTGCGTGTATGTGGGTGTGTGTGTATATGTGTGTATGTATACGCTAGTTTCTCGGGATATACACAGCGACAATTAATTATTCATGACCCATTTTCTTTGTTCTCTTTTTGCGATGTAGGTGAATTTTTTTTATTGATTGTTGAATTCGTTTTTGTTTTTAGTGTTATTTAGATTTTTGGGTTTTAGCTTTTCGGGTTTTTGGTACGATAGAAATATTATCATTGTTTATGTGTAAATGCATTTGAAAGAGCGTGAAATTGCCTATCTTTTGCGACCCGAAATTATGGATAACCTTATTCCTTCCTTTCATTATACAGGAAAAAGTCATATTTTCTTCAAACCATTATATCCCAAAAACATATGACGGAAAATATTTGAAAAAGTTCGAGGTAATTAGAAAAATAAAAGTTTTCTACTACAATATATAGCTTCTGTTATTTATGTTAATCACAAATGAACGCTAAGGAAAGTAATGAAATCAACTAAGACGCTGTCAAGTATATTGTTTCATTTTTTTTTGTAAAACAGTTTCCTCAAACATATATAGTATAAAATATATAGATAATAAAAATAATAACAGTAATAATAATAATATTAAAATCTTTAAAATTTAATATGTCTCAACCATATTTATTTATATGTAAATATATGATCATCAGAAATAAGTCTTAGTTAATCACAAATTAGTGCATTGACGGTATATTTAATTTTGAAAAATAACTATGAACGTACTTGACTAGTTTCAGTATTCTTTATACATACCATAGAGCGGGGTGACTTTGGACCACTTTAAAACTTTACACTACTCAGGTTTGCTTCCTGACAAAAATTAAGTTCTGAAACAGGTGCTAAAAGTTTAGTCTTGAGCGGATGGGGTAAAATTTTTGAAAAATTATTGGAAAAATGAAATATTTAATTAAAAATTTTTTAAATTTTAATCTATAAAAGTATAAAATTACGAAAACAGAATTTTATAAACCATATATTTTGAAATAACAATTTTTTAAGCATAAGGATAATTATTATTTTAATAGAAATTGTCAAGAATTTAATAAAAATAAAGAATTTCAATTTTAATTTTTCAAAATTACATTATTTCCAATTAATTATTTTTCAAAAAAATTTATTTTCATACTTTTATTTTTTCTATGTTTTCCCTTTCGTTAAATCCTAAATTCCAAATTTTCATTTTAGGTATTATTTTATTTCCTAATCTGGATTTTCAAAACTTTAACTTTCGTAATTTTACCTTTTCCAATTTTTATTTTTCAAAATTTTTACCCCCACCCGTCTTGAGCTATACATAATAATATATACTATATATATATAGTATATATCCACACTTCAGGAATAAAATTTCAAAAGAGTATCTTTTAGTAATGTATGAAAAATAGGGTGGTCAAAGTCACCCCGCTTGGAGGGGCGACTTTGGGCCTCTTTTTTTATTTCTATATATCTCATAGCTAAATTTTCATTTTGGAGCACTTACAAGTCAGTTAAAAACTAATTGTATGTTTAACAAGATGCTTCAATAGTAATCAGTCAAAATTTTATATACGAAAATAAAAATTAGCGAATAGCAGCACTTTTTGCGGTCTAGCAGAAGAAACTTTTCAAGGTGGAAAATTTGGTAAAATTTATGGTTACTTTTAACAATCCAAAAATCAATTTTAGTTTCATTCAATAATTTTCTTTTTGGTTCGTTTTGTATCGAAAGAATCTTACTTTCAAATTTAAGTACTTTTGATCGCTTTAAAATGCATACATTCTGCGGTGCTGGATATAAAATCATATTTATGCCCATCTGAACGAAAATGGCCACTTTTTTCCCTGAAAAGCGAGACCAAAATTACACTTTTTACCTGTAAAAATGATTAACGGGAAGAAAGCGACTTCACTAGAAACTACTACAAATTCCTTTATTTCGTCAAGTTCTATGAATAACTCTGATTTTCGATTGTCTTTTAACAATATCGTCTTTTAACAGTCCATTTGTCCCGCTTTTCAAGTAAAAAATTATCTCTTAAACAAGTGCCAATAGACTCCACACGAGTTAATCAGCGTTTACACGCTAAACCCGGTAGAGTGAAATTTCACTCTAAAAAATGAGTGTGAACCGACTTTATAGTGAGATTTCACTCTAATAGAGTGAATTTTTTCATTCTAACCACTAGAGTGAAAATTTTTACTCTAGAAAATAGAGTGATATTTATTCGCTCTAATTTTCACTTTAGTAGTTAGAGTGAAATGACGACGTAAACGAATTTTATTTTATTTATCGCAAATTTGAACCTCATTAATTAAAATTAATTTCGAAAGACACGCGCATAAGTAGTTGGTACATATGGTGCTAACAGTCACATCGTTCGCGTCAATCCCGCGTAACGCACGTGTTCTGTGAGTTGTGTACAGCAAAAAAATGGATGAATAATCTTCAATCTTTTAACGATGAACAAAGAGAACAAATCTTAATGGTGTCAACTTAACCTCTAGATATCATAAAAAGGCTTTTTTTTGCAAATTTTGTAGTTACCATATAATTTTTTTTGTATTTTCTAAGTTATAATGGTTTGGTTTTTTATTATATTATAGGTTATTAGCTAAGTGTTCATTGTAATAGTGTCAACCTAACCTCAAAATATTGCCAAACAATGTCTTTTTTGCAAATTTCGATGTCATAATATGTATTTTAGGTATTTTCTGCGTTAGAAATATTGTTTCTGCATCAAAGATACTAAATGAGAACCAATTGTGATAGTGTAAACCTAACCTCAAAATATCGCAGAAGCACTGTATTTTGTTTCAAAATTCATGATCAAAATATGATTGTTTGGTATTTTTCGTGTTGTAGTTATTAATTATGCATCAAAGAATGGTACTAGATGAGAACCAATCGTAATACTTTCAACCTAACCTCAAAATATCGCAACATAATTATTCTTCATTTTTTTTTGTGTTTAATATGCGTGCATGAGTAGATGTGTATACGTGTGCGTCTGTGTAGGTGAGTAGCGATAAATAGCTAATAAATCAATAATTAAAACACATAAATTACAAAAAAGTAATATTGTTACTACGAAATTAGTAACAAAAATCTTGTTTTTGCGATATTTTGAGATTATATGCATGCAGTTACCATTAAAATTCATCTATTAACATTCATTCATGTAAAAACAATAGTTACAACCCTAAAAATAAAATAAAATAATATTTTGATCATGAAATTTGAAACAAAAATAAGTGTTTTAGCGATATTTTGAGGTTAGGTTGACTGTATTACGGTTGGTTCTCATCTAGTAACATTCTTTTATGCAGGAACTTGAATTATAAACCCAAAAGATACCAAAAATAGTTCAAAGATATACTCTTGCAATAAGTTACACTACTACATTTAGATTTTATTTTGTAACATTCTCTGATGTAAATATAAAAATTATAACATAGAAAATACCAAAAAATCATATTTTGACCTCGAAATTTCCAAAAAATTGTTTAGCAATATTCTAAGGTTAGGTTGATACTGTTACAATAAGCAGTAATCTAGTAACACTTTGTAATGCAAAAACCATCATTACAACACAGAGTACAAGAAAATATATATTGTAACCACGAAATTTGCAATGAAAACAGTTTTTTTACGATATTTTGAGGTTAGGTTGATATCATTACGATTGGTACTCACCTAGTAAAATTCTCCTCCTAAAACTGTAATCCTACTAAGTTATTAACCACTATTCCCAGTCACATACTGAAAAAACTATATAACAATAGAAAAAAACGAAAAAATTTTCAAAAAAATTAAAAAAATATGCTCTGAAAGTTTGTTTTAATTGTATTATTTAATTTGAAGATACTTTGAGTTTCTATTATTATAGCTTAGAATTCTTTAGAACTTCCTGTTGGAACGTAAAAACACTTAAAAGTATTTATATAATGAAACATACAGAAGAATTAAATTTTTTTATATAAACTACTGCGACTTTAATTTGTGTTTATTTTGGTAAACCTATTATTACTGGAAAAGTGTATCTAATATCACGCTTGCAATATTATAAACTTAAAAAGTAAAAATAGGTTAGTTTTTCGTCGATGTCCATAGGGAAAGCATTCACTCTAAAATAGAGTGAAATTCCACTATACTTAAGAATGAAACATTTCTACTAATCTAATTAGAGTGATTTATTTCACACTAACGGGTTTAGTGTGTAGATATTGATATTAGAAAATTTTGAAGAGGTTAAAAAAGTTAAAATCGATGTATATAAGGCACGGTGCGCTCCTCAGCTTTGTATCATAACAGTAGTTACTTATACTTGCCATCGGGTACTACCGTGACCCTGGATATGGAGAAAAATATTCATTTAAATTTTTTAAACCATTTTGATTTTTTATTATTGAGAAAAAAATCATTTTGTAAACAAAATTGATTTTCTAGGGCCGACGATAAGTGGAGTAAAACAGCATGAATATTGCTCAAATTTTACAGAATGGTAACTTTTTTATATCCCTTGGCTAAATTCTTTGACCAGATTGTAAGCGCATCTGTCAGAACTTTTTGCAGTAAGTCTTTTGGCATACAGCATAGCGAGAATGAAACCGACGCTCTCGCAACTTCGCACTTTCTCCTGCCTTATCTCAATGATTTTTATATACGAATTGCCACATTCATAACATAACTATATGTATTTTGAACATAATAAAACCTTGAAAACGTCAATTCGACCATGTTGACTCTCAAAATCTTGCGGTACCTCAAGAAATATAGAGGTTTTTATTACAACCAATCAATTAAACCTGAGGACCATAAAAGAAAATAAAAAAAATTTCTGTTATATTTTGATCAAATTTTCAAATTTACATAAATAAAACAGGTAATATATGATGAGTGACTTATTTTCACCTTAAAATGTAAGTAATGTGAATTTATATAAAATGTAAAGGGGATGTGTTCCCTTAAATGTTTACCCTATCATTTTTTCAGATATTTATCCTGTGCTCCTCGAGTATCCGCACACCTCTCTAGACTGAACTTTGTTCTTTCATGGTTGCATGCATACCAATGCACACATGCAGCCTTTTCTCCCGGGGACAAGGAGTCAGGCACGTGCGCTCAGCTCGAAAATTCGAAAAAACGACGGTTGATTGTCTACAAAAGCCTAGCTCGCATTTAAATAGATATTCTATTATTATATAAATTTGGTTGGAAGCTCTTGCTAATAGAAATGCTTTTAGTTTCCTCTCTGTGGAAAAAAAATTCGAAACGAAACTCCATTCTACGTTGTACGTTGCAGACAAAAGATTTCGAAAATTCATATAAATATTTATTTCAATACTTACTAAAAAAATAATTTAAGCATTAAGGTAGTTCTCCGGCTTTAAATCGACTCCATGTATTAAAATTTTTATATTTCTTATAAAACCCTCATACTTAAAATAACATTGCATTATAAAATAAGAGTATTTAGTGTAATGGACAAAAAATTTTTTTAACCAAAATTTGAATGTTGCAGGAGTAAATATTACTCACTAAAGAAGTTACATAAACTTCATAATACTTTTTTATTTTTTTATCGATTTTAATGATTAAGAGCTCATTTTGTTCCTTGCGCGGTTTCAGCTAGGGTATCCACTGGAAAGTTTCGGAAATTATGTATGAGATTAGCGATGAAGTGCAATTGTACTTAATCGCTTATCTCATACAGAATTTCCGAAATTTTCCCGTGGATTCCCCGAGCTGAAATCGCGCAAGGAACAAAATGAGCCCTTAAACGTTAAAATCGACTGAAAAATAAAAAAGTATTATAAGATTATGTGACTTTTCTTTAATGAGTAATATTTACGCCTGTAACATTCAAATTTTTGTTTAAGATATTTCATTTCATTACACGAAATACTCTTATTTTATATTGCAATATCATTTTAAGTATGACAGATTTGTAACAATTATATAAATTTTAATACATATGGTCGGTCGATTTAAAGCCGGAGAACTACCTTAAATAAAGAAATATTTGAGGTGTGTCCGACAAAACCGGATATTACTACTTTTTCGAATTAAACAATAAATAAAAAAAAACTTACTATTCAAACTAATACAAAATAATAAGTTCTTTTTTATTTATTTTTTAATTCACAAAGTAGTAATATCCCGTTTTGTCGGACATACCTCAAATATTTCTTTATTTAAGGTAGTTCTCCGGCTTTAAATCGACCATATGTATTAAAATAAGGTATTTTTAAAAGCTTTTCTAAGATCTTAATAATGAGTTTGGATTAAAAATAATACCATGAATTTAAAGAGTACAACGATTCTGATTTTATTCGAATACTCCTCATTTATTCTAGTTAAATAAACATTTATTTAAAATAAATTATTGACCCAACTAACAAATGTTAACTAGCATTGATATAAATATTTTTTAAATACACTAAATTTTTATTAAGTGTAAGATTAGCGCGACATTACATCATCAAGAGGCTGCCTCGCTGCCAATGCACCGCAGGAGAGCTTGCTCCCACAAAAGAAGTAGGAGAGAATGTTGCTCTGCCGAGTATGCATTTATCCGTGCAAGCGAGCCAGGTGCCCCGCCCAAGGGTTGTCGCGGCGTGCAAAGGTCGCGCGGACAGATACAGTAAGACAACAACGAAAGCCCGGCTCCGAACGAGTATAAAAGCTGCGGGCAGCGGCCGTTAGTTCGTCACATCAGCGGGATCCAACAGTCCAGCAGCAACCGACACAGCCAACTCTCTCGACATGAAGGTTTTCATCGCTACCATTGTGCTCGCGGCGCTGTCCGCTGCCTCCGCCAAGCCGTCCGGCCTCTGGGGAGGACACGGCGCCGCTCTGGCCGGTCCCTGGGGACACGGAGCCGCCCTGGCCGGTCCCGTCACCGGACCCAACAGCCTGGTCGGACCCGCCAACGGTCCCTCCGCCCTGGCTGGACCGGTAGTCGGACCCGCCCGTCTGTCCGGAGCCGTTGACCTGGGTGCCGTTGTCACCGGAGCCGTTGCTGGACCCTCCGTTGTCTCCGGCAGCGTGAGCCACGGAACCGCTGTTCTCGGCGGACACGGTGTCGGACCTCTCGGTCTTGGTCTTGGTAACGGTCTTGGTCTTGGTCACGGTGTTGGTCTTGGTCATGGTCTTGGTCTTGGTCACGGTCTTGGTCTTGGTGAGTAGTCTGTAGCTTTTTTCTTACTTCGAGAGAAAAGTGCCGTTAAACCAAGTCCCGAAGATTAACGGTTTATTCGCGTGGCTTTTAATATAGATAAAAAAATTAATGATAAATGATATTTCTTGGTAGTTAATAAAACTATTTACTCAGTCTAAATAACAACAATGATAATAAAGTGATCATTTAGAAGTTTAGTAAAAAATTTACCAAAACAGTAACTATCCATTTCTTACCAATTTTTGTAAAATTGATTAACATAAATGAACTTTTTGACACTCCGTGCGATAAGTGCCACTTTTACGCACGGAGTGTCAAAAAATAATGCTCGATACACGTGATAAAAATGATTCTCACACGAGTATCGAAAAGTACTATATTTGTACTAGGGCTCTTACTGTACTTAGATAAGGGATTTCAAAATTAATTTATTTTTATTGAAAATCAAATCTAAAAATGTTGAATGCATACATAGCATTTATTATTATCAGCATTGGAACTCGCATTTCAAAATAGCACGGCGTACAATCACAATTTCATCATAGCACGTTGCAAATTCTTTTGTACGTGTAAGACAAAGTGCGAACACGCATAAGCTTAACTGTCTACAAATAGTTTCTGACTATAGAATTATATGATGTAAACTATGCCAAGTCACGTGCTAATTTCAATTGACGAAATATATTCGATGTATTAGAAATACACGATATCACCAATATTTTCTTAATTTTTTATAATTTTATGTTACTTATCCGGATAGATCCTTAGAAAGTTATAGCTTGTTAAAAGTTTCTAAAGTAAATTTTTATATACCTTCTTCAATTTTATAGATATCGTACAAATTCCAAAAGTTAATAACAAAACTATACCACGATCTACAAAAATATTCTGTTAATTGAAAATCGGTATCATTTCCGATATCAGTTAACAGAATAAATTCGATACTTTAAAAACGCTTGATATCACTAATTTATTTATATAATTTTCTTTCCTGGCAGTTTAAATAGAACTATAAATTGCCACGGGTAACACTGAAACAATGATATCCTATATATCTAAATAAAATAAAACATCTAAAATCTGATGCAATAAACGCCTATATTACTCCAGAAAACATACCGTAGCTACTTATTTTACAACTATAACAATCAAACCACTCGACAAAAACAAATAACTCTAATTGTTACCCCCACAGGTCACGGAGCCGTCCTCGCCGGTCCGATCGCCGGACCCGCTCACCTGTCCGGCCCCGTCGCCCCCGGTGCCCTGATCGCAGGCCCGTCCGGCGTCATCAGCCAACAGGGACCCTGGGGAGGTCATGGAGCCTGGGGTGGCCATGGTGGAGCCTGGTGGTAAACACTTGCTCTCTCTCCCAGCTCGACCAAATCGACCACTTGACGGAGAGCGATAGAGACCGAGGATACGACAACAAGCAGCTCCAGCCTCGAGTTCTCGATGTAGCGCGGCTCCAGGACTAACTCGTCAGCTAGTCCACGATCTCCGCCGTTAATGACCGCTATACTACCTCCCGCCGATAATCAATTTCACACTCGTTTATCTGTACAAAGAACCAGCTAAGAAAAATGCAAAAAAAAAGGAAGAAATCAACCTATTCAGTTATTTACATGTATCGTTGATTTCTTTATACGTATAATAAATGATGTATCAGTTTCAATGGATGCCGTTTGGTGTTTGCGTGATTTCTTGGGGCCGTTGGGTATTACCTTATAGCGGGATAATAACCGCCGGGGATTACTTAAGATAGAGAGAGATGCAGTGGCGCTCATTAAATATGAATCACCTAGCATCTGCATATTGTGTCATACTAACGGTCAATTAGATCATTGTGTTGTAATGCGCGAGTAGAGGGACTGGATTGAGATGCTGACTGCGTGCATATAAGAACACATGCAAATTCAAATCCAAAATCTATTTTTAATACTATACCGAAAAAAAACTATTTTTGAGATAGCAAAACCTTTGAGCGAAATTCATTTAAGAAACATATACGTGTTTACGTATTATGTTTTTATAAATAATTCTTATTATTATTCATGATATTTGCTCTTCATTTTAAACATAACTTCAATTATGCAGTAAAATTAAAGATAATAATAAATATTAATACGTGCATCAAGAACGTACATTGTATACACATTTTGTTTTCACAATTAATGCTTAAAAACATGCTAATTATTTTGAATAATATTTGCTCCACTTTTCACACATCAGCTCAATAATACAATAATGCTAAATATAATCATTAATATAAATATATGCGAGGAACATACCTTATTTACACTTTGGATTTTATATAATATTAATTCTTAACAATATTTTAATTATTTTTAACAATAATTGTTCCAACTTTCATTATACAGTAATTATAAAAAAAGTTAAAAACATAAGAATGGAAATATTACAACTCCCAGTAATTAAAAACAGAACAACATCATTAGAGTGCTACATTTATCAGTGCAACCTGCAAAATTCCATTGTAAAGAAAACACGCAATTATTTCACGCTTCATACATGCTCATAATTTACAAATATTTCCAAAAAGAAAAGTGTTAACGATCACGCCCAACTGCACGATTACTGTACCGTTTATCTCGCGCTACAATATCGCATAAATTTATAATAAATATGATTACTGCATTGAATACTGTAATTCTGGATAATGAATGAATTAACAGAGATATTCATGCGAATTAATGGTGTAAATTTATTGGAATCTACTAATTTCAAAGCGTTGTACGATGATAATCCATTATGTTTTCGTTAAAACTGAATATAATTATTTTGTATTAATAATATTCGTTGAATTATTAAGGTAACTTTGACGGGGTGTTGGTTTGATTTAAAATAATTTTTTCTTAAAAATTAAAATGATTTTATCCTTTTACAATTATTAATGCTGTAATTTTGGACAATGAATAAATTATCAGTATATGGATTCGAATTAATGGTATAAATTTATTTGAATGTACTGATTCCCAAACGTTGTAGGATTGTATGATTCAGTCGATTAAGGTTTCATTCAAATTTAATAGCTATTTTGCATTAATAATATTTGCCATATTATAAAGGTAATTTTGATTTTGATAGATGTTAGTATAATTTAAAATTACTTGTTTTATTTGTAAATATATTTTATAATTACGCACACAGTAACAGCGATTCCTTATTTTAAAAACAAAGACTTTTTAAAAAAAGATTTAAAGATTTAAGAACATTCTTATTCTTTTGTGTTCAGAACCATAATGAAATAATTCCATTTCAGAAATTCTGCAAACCGTCGAAAACATTTTAAGATTAGTAACTACAAAGAATAAAACTTCATAAAATGTATCACTGCAGTGAATACTTAAATATGCTACTCGTATTTACCAATTTACCATAGTTTAATATAAATAAATAATTACGTGATTTACGAACTATTTCAAATTTTTGATTGCTGAATTTCGAAAATGAACTTATTTCGTTATGGTTCTGGTCGCTTCATATATTGAGAACTCAAACGGTCATATGGATCGCAAAATATTTTATTGTTTTTACATTTAAAATATTGCTTAAATTTAGTAACTTTTCTTCGACTTAACACAGATTATTTTTTAATAAATGAAATTTCTGTTTCCGATACTTGATTTAAAAATAAAAAGAATTCGAAGATGCAACTAAAATAAGTCGTGCAACTAAAATAAAACGAAATTTTCTAACAAACCTACAAAACTGCGTGAAATTTAAAACTATTTCCATCTCCAGAAGTAAACCACACCAATACAATAAATCAATTTGCAAAACGGATTAATAAAAATGTCCGATCCGGGTGTTACATCAAGCTGACGACTAGCCGTAATCGATCGCGCTGTTTGCATACCCCTGACTGATGCTCTATCAATGTGTACAGTCGAAATACAAGCGCCAGGGTGCGCGGGCTCGCGCGCGAGAGCCATTACTTCTAAGCGATGGGCCAAGCTGCCCGTTAAAGTAATATACGCGCATGCATATTAAACAGAATCCTCGGGCGCAGGGCCGGTAACGTGCTGCCGCCGCTGCTTAAATGATGTAGTTACCGCGTGCACTGACTCCTGCCCCGGACACCTCAAATATCAATCGATTCATGTTGCGCGCCGCGCGCTGCTTACGGTGTGCTAATAATTTTGCGTTTGTTGGCCGGCTTGGATTTAAACGGGAGAATTGGTATAAAACATTGATTCTGTAATTTGAGTTTGTAGTAATGAACTACTTATTATCTCTGTGGAAACACGATAAGATAAGTTGATGTTAATTAAATTCGTAGAGTACGAAGTGGTGCGAGTACGGACATTAAGAGAAACAAGTCGAGCATGACAGGGGCGTTGTACCTGAATGAATATTATTTTAGTATAGCTTGTTGTGTTAAGGAAGTTTGAGAGCTAAATTTAAATGAATGATAAAGAAAGCTTATGGGAATTATATTAGTTCAGTAAAACTGTAACTAGGCACTCTTAAAATTTATTCAGGGTCATCGACTAGGAAAAAATTTTTATGATTTTTTTTAATTTGGCTATATCTTTTTCCAAAAAATTTTAAATATTGATTTTTTATAATTAGTAAAAAAAATTTGTAAAAAATATTTTTATTTTGGTTTGTTTAGATAAATTGTTATTTTTAATTAATATTTATTAAATAATTGTTTATTATTTAAATAGAAAGTACTGCATACAGTGTAATGTAGCAGGATCATACTAAGATTAAACGTCAAGAAGTTGCATTATTTACAAAAATTCCATTTTTTATCAGACTGTTATGCTGGAATCTCATTACATTATGACCATCTAAAGCACAGAGATTTTTACTTTGGGCATTTTCGAGGGATTGTGATAGTTTTAAATTCCATAATAGAAATATAATCTATTGGTTTAATGAAAAATGTATTCACAAGACAAATAAGTATTGCAAAATTAAAATTGGTTCAGTGATTGTATCAGAATTACGAATAAAGTAGAAAAAAAACGTGTTCCTTAAAGGGAACTCTGAATATTAACGCGTTAAGTAGAACAAGTCTGGCTCAGGTAAGACCACGCTAGAAACAATACATATTCTTTTAATTTATCCATATACCTTTGACAACAACAAGCCGGAAAAGTGTAAACATCAATCTACAACTTGAACACACAATACATACAATGATTTGCACATTCACAGAGTTCCATCTACGACTAGAATTCAGCACTTGCTATATAAGCGCATCCCACTGCATCGTCGCAGACGACGCGCGTTAGGATTTGAGTAACCTGTCACACTTTCTTCATCCTAGCCATTTTTCTTCTCTCCACCATTGTAAAAGTTATTAAAGGAAAATGACGATGCAGCGTTGCAAGGCTAAGTCAATAATTATTCTACTCGGATACGCCCATCAAAGTTCCCACAAGCTAAATCGAGCCATAAGAGACCGAGACCGAGAGCGCGCGTGGGTCTGATCTTGCAAAGTCAACTTTAATAAAGCCTGGAAGGACGCACTTCGATGCATGCGTACACGGCCGACTGGCGCTTAAACGTTTTTTTTACCCCCTAACGAACTTTCAATAAGTGCATTCAATCGATGCTTACACGAACAAAGAAAAAAAGAAAATAAAGCTAAGATGCATTCGTTGCGTATATTTGATCTCAAAGTTGAGAATGATAATGCGAAGAGTTGCATTAGATGAGTTATAGACTCTCGGTTCTGGAGACTCTCGAGTTGTAGGCGTGAGGAATAGCCAAGGCATCTTCGGCGCGGTTTATTAGGAACAGCCATCCTCGTTTCTATGCGTCAGAGAGACTGAGATTCAGCGAGGCGTGGTGATGATGGATTTTTTTTTCTCCCCGGGCTGACAATCCCGACGATTGTATAAAAAGATTCGTTTAGCGTTGCGGATGCTCAGTGTGCGAGTGATCGGTCGACAATAATGTGCGACTAACGAATCTAACAGTTTGTAACGAATTCCGTCGAGAGCGTAACGATAATCATGTTTCTTTTGGTAAGGGTGAATAAGATTATGTTAGATTTTAGACGTAATTTGAATAAGATGTGACGAAACTACGGTATCAGTGTATAATATTAATACTAGTGAATCTCTTTGAAGACTGAATCGGTAAAAGTGATTTGAAGATTGTGATCGGTTATAGTTTTTCATCATGTGTTCAAAAAAAGGTTGCGCAGATTGACGATAGTATTATTTATTTTCAACAGAAGCAAATATATCATAGCATATACAAATGTGTATACTTTAATATAAGTAATTAAAAAAATAGATTTATGCATTGCTGACATTAAAAATAATTTATTTATCCATAAGTTGTTTATAAGTAAAGAAAAATGTTAATAGCTCTATTAAGCATTCAATAATAGTTAAAAGAAATATAGCAAATATATTTTGCTCAAGTTCATTAAAATTCAGCAGTATAAATTAAACAATCTGTTATGCTAATAGTCATGTCGTGGCCGTAATTATATATTGCGTAGTCAGTCATCCGTATCTAGTTCATTAGATAAGATTAAATTGATTATTACAGTGCATTAATCATAAAATCATAACTAAAATTGTGTTTAAAGTCTTTTTCACTGAGTTTTCGGACTATTAGTAATAATGAAAATTTCTTAGATGAATATTAAACATTTATAATTTAATTAAATTTCGTAGATAGCTTTATTGAATTACACAGTTATTTTTTCATATTAAATATTTACATCCACCATTGTTTACGAATAAACCGGAATGCCGTGTAAATTTCGTTAATACTTTTTCTTTTTTCATTTTTATGAAAAATAATTTCATTATTACACGACATTTTTTTAAACAATTTAAAGAATTTCATTATTATAAATTTATAAATCAGGGCGAGATTCTTGAAATACAAGCCAAAGCAATGCATTTTCCGCGAATAGCAAACACTAAAACAAAGCGAAAATTTATTTTCTCCAAATAGCGTGCAATATAAAAATCCTTCAACACCCGAGACTCTAAGTGTGCCAATAGAACTCGCAGCGAAAGTACGCGCAAAAAAGAAGGGAGTCACTAACGACGCGCCAACTTCGCGCTTGCTCCGCATTTGCAAATATAAAATACCGTCCGCTGCGTCTGCTCCTCGCTAATGACTTGCCAAGCTCCGCGACCAAGGAACGAAAGAAAGAACGGGGATTTCCCCTCCCGGGCGAAAAAAAAAACTCCACTCCAACGGACCTCCCACGTCTTTATACCTGCATCCACGTCTAAATATATAACGCGCGGGGGCGTGCAATGCGTTTTCACCTTGCGCACTGCCGCGCTACACGCACTCGCCGTTGCAAGCGAGTTATGCAAATGCATGCACACGGAGGCATAGATAGACGGACAGCGCGACGCCTATATACGTTCTCATTGAGGCCGACACGCTTCGCGTTATTATACGCGAGAGGCGAAATCATCGTACGCCGAGAGGTGGATATATAACTACAGGGGCGAGTTACACGAACCGCGACGCGTCCCGGACGACGATTCACGAGCTGCTGCCGCGGCTCTGGCTCTTCTCTTATAACAGGCCTACTTTACTGCCCTCGAGCGCGAGGCAACACAAAAGCTCGCCCTCGCTGCCCCCCCAGTAAATGACGCTTTACGGCGGTTTTACAAGTGCTCGCGAGAGTGGAAAACAAAATGAAGCGGCCCGCGGCGAGCGCCTGGCTTTCTGCACTCTGCTTTTTATTGTCTTGCCCTGGTATGAGGAGAAACAGGTTCTTTTTTCTTCTGAAGGTTATTATTGCTTTATAAGAACGAGCGTTACTTTGTTTCATTAAGGGCTTTTAGAGTAACGTTAGGAAATTGTCGGATAGATGGATTAGTAGCTTGGTGGAAAATGAAACGGTCTTTCTGGAAATTTTTGGGGAGTTTTATTAAAAATGCTGTGTTTTTTAACGCTAGAGTACTTTATGTTAAATACAAAATATATTACAAACGTTTTTTGTTATAGACTTTTTTTTATTAAATATTCTCATTGGACTAATTCTTGATCAGGACTCTATTTCTAATAATTTTTTTAGATAAACTAGAACAGATGGTTACTTCTCTTGTAGAATAGGTTAGTTAGCTGTGGTTAATCGAGCGTTGTCATATACACAAAAATAATAAAGAAATAAAGAAACGGTCTCTCTTCTAAATTTGCGCGACCATGCTTTGTTATTTTAACATTATCTCTACATTTCAAACAACGCATTAATTATACAGTACATATAATAACAACTATAATAATATGAATGCATGCGAAGTAAATGCCTTATTTACCCATTTTGTTTTCCTACTTACTACATACAAATGTTTTAATTATTTCGAAGAAAATTATTATTTGCTTTGATTTACACACGCCTTAATTACAGAAGAATGATTTATATGAATGCATGTAAAGAACATGCTTTATTTATTATACAGTTTGATTTTATAATTACCTAAAGTTTAAAAATATGTTAAATATTTTTAACAATTAGAAATTGATATTTGGACCAACAATACTCCATGGATTCTTTAAATAAGGAGGTAATAATATCCTTTTACTTGAAAGTTATTATTTAAAAAAATTGCTTTACGACTTAAGAAATAATCATTGCCAATATAAAAATGTATATTTATAGTCTAAAATGTTTATGTCAAATTTACATTTATGGAAACAATGGTTGATCAAAAATTAGTCTTAGCTGATCAGAAACTAGGTCGGTAATGTAAATTGGTTACTTAGGAGTGAAAGTGCTAAAATTTATGTGTAGAGTAGTGAATAATTTCAAGATAAATAACTGGTTATTTAATTAACAATACGTATTGTATTAAAAAAACAAAACTATTATTTACTATCAATATAACATAAATACACAAGCTCAGAACCCGCACAGGATAGCAGTTTAATCCCAACTGCAGCGGGAATTCTCACCGCCTCCAAAAAGTCTAATCTAACAACACAAAATTAATTTACACCAATGACACTTGAGAACAAGACTAATATTAAGTAAACACTTAATTGCCGTGATCGCCCGATAATTTCACACGTCGTTCATTACGAATTCGGCCAATTAATTTTCCCTGGCTAAACATACAAAACGGGCCGCACTCTCTTTCTCTCTCTCTCTCTCTCTCTCGCGAGAACGTGCGCGAAATATTAACTCGGCAAACATGACCTACGGCCGAATGTCCCGCATTTGAAACTCGCTCTCCGTACAATCCAATTACTTAACACGTTACACCTCGTATAAGCGAAAAATTATCAGCCGCATATATAAACCTCTCTCTCATTCGACACGTGTATTTAGATAAGCCACGCGCATACGCAGAAACAAACCTCAAGAGTGTACCGCGCGGGTGCAATCTTTAAAAGTAAACCCAGCGGTAGAGAGAAACAAGCCGGTAAATAAATGAGTACCTATAAACACACACACACACACGCGTATCCGTTTGACTTGCAGCTGGCGTTATCGAGTTGGCTGGTGGCTACGGCGCAGGCCAGTATCTGGCCTTATCACGGATCGCCGGCTCTGGCTCCTGGCTCAACAGGTGCCGTAATCGTCGAGGGCGACTACGGCGACTACGGGATCGAGCAGCAGCTGAGCCTTGGCCAGCAGCATCAGCAGTACGTTAATGGTCACCGAGCCGCTGTCATCGCCAGTGTGGCCGCGCACCCGATCCTCGTCAAAGGACCCGACGCCTCGTCAAAAGGTTTCCAATCCACTGTGCATTATGCGCTCTAGCGCCGTGCCGCCACCGAGGCCGATCGATCGTATATATATATGTGGCTGTGTGGCTGTGGGCTTCTTTGTTTTAAGTGATGTGGGGGTGCCTTTGCGTGGCAGCGCGCGCTTTAGCTTTGGCCGGGGGGTTAATAGTAATGTCGTTATGTGTTTGATGGATTATTGAGGAAGTTTTGGATTATGAGGGCAATTTTTGGGGGAGAAGATTCAATTCATTTTCGTGAAGTAGACTGAAAGATGATCGATGAATAATTAATCAATTATATGTCACTTAAATGCAAATATGATAATCATATTTTATGTGTGTTACGATAACTTGAGAGTTTTCATTTTATAATAAAAAAAATGTATTATTTATGTAGATATCAAGTACATATACAATTTACGTTGAACTCAATTTTAATTTCTCATCATCTATACACAGAGAAATATCTCTTGTACTAATAAGATTTATTATGAATAATCACTAAGAGGAAAGTAATTATGGACATAAATATAAATATATTAAACATATCTTAAATGTCTTTCAATGACCTTAGATTTTTCTTTATATATAAAAAGCAGTTCTTCCTTATTTATGCAGATGTCAAGTACTTATACACTTAAAGTGGAAGACTTTTTTAAACTTCATTCAAAGAAATGTTCTCCTTGATGTAAGAAGAATAATCTTGAATAAGTTGCTAAGAGGGAAATCATTATGAATGTTGCTATTATGTATTAATATGCGTGTCAATGAGAAAATAATTGCAAAATTTTTTCAATAATGTAGTTAAAAATAATTCTCTTTAGACTCGGTTCAGAAGGAGTTTCCTAACAACTTATTTAAGATAGTACACTGCTTTTGAATTTATTCATAATAAAGAACAATATTTTGAAAACTAGATTAATTTAGCTCTCTTATAGTAAAAAGGGAGTATTTTATGTGTTAAAAGTACTAAAACTTCTGTTTGATGAATGAAAAGTTCTATTAAAGAGTTGTATTTGAATTTTTCTTAAAATGAACTCTGAGTTGACATAATTTTCCAATCTTCTTGAAATAATATAAAAATACTTATTACATAATAAGAAATAAAAGTTAAAATTTATTTCAATGTTCGCTAAATAGTTTTATTGTTGATAACATTATTATATTATATTGCTTTTAAAATTAAATATAGTCGAGTCGCGGGGACTGAGAACTCGGGGACTGAAAGGCTCCTATACTAAATACATATTGCAGTCTCCGAGAATTTCGATCCCGAGCCTTTTCCGTCCCCGCGACTCGACTGTATACACTTTCTATAAACAATAGTATTAATTAAAAATACGTCTGGGAAAATTATTATTTGCATTCCTAACACTGAAATTGGTATTTAATGCAGGGATAATTTTAACCGTAATTCAAGATTTTGTAGAAATATCAATAAAAATATTTCTCCAAATCTGCACCAACTAACAAATTTCAATTTAAATTCGAAGAAACTTATTTGATATAAAACCACAAATTCAAGAGACCATTTCTCCGATTGTACACAACATTTTGTTGTACAAAAAATAATATATCTCTTTCAAAAACAAAAATCTTGTTCTTTCAGCCATAATAGGCCCATCGGAGGGCCCGGTTCTTATCCAAGGACCGCAGCAAGGCTCAGTATCGATCGTCGGCCCGTCCGAGGGACCGGCCACGATAGTGGGCCCCACATCCGGCCCCGCCACAATCATCGGGCCATCCGCCGGTGCAGCAACCATCGTCGGTCCCTCCTCTGGCCCTGCTACCATAGTCGGCCCCTCCTCGGGCGCCGCCACCATCGTCGGACCATCTGAAGGTGGCGCCACCATCATCGGGCCCTCCGCTGGCGCAGTCACTATAGTCGGACCGTCCGAGAGAGGCACCACGATAGTCGGGCCCAGAACCGCACCCGCCAGGATAATCGGACCCTCCACGAGACCCGTGACGATCGTCGGCTCGTCGCACGATGAGTACGCGCATGCGCACGCCGAGGCCCACGCTCATGCGGAGGCTCACGCTCATGCGCACGCCGATAACTGGGTTTCGTCACCGGTTTACAGTCGACTGCCCGCAGTGTATATCAAAGGTGATTGTTAGAACAAAGTAATGGTGGTTGGATGTAACTTGGTTGGAAAGAGGGGCACTAATTTTCAAATGTAGTTATAAGAGAACGTACGCGGTATTGGGTGTAAAATAATATGGTGAAGGTATAATGGTATTTAATAAATAGCGATATAATATAAATGCATTGTACGCGGAAAAAAAATATTAATGGTTAGAAGCAGGGGCTAAAATTGATTACTGAACTGTCTGTGGTAAATAAAAATCATAAGAAATGCAGAACTCAGTTCCACGACTAAAAATGATAGATAACGTTAGATGACTTTATCTATAGTACAAATATTGAATGCTTTTATGAAATAAACAATATAGTTACAATATAGATGCATAAAAAGCATGGCTTCTATGATTTTTCTTTGGAAATTATTAAAAAATGAAAATATTAGAGGTGATGTTAAATAGCATTCATTGCCCATCTGTCCCATAATACTCTTGTAATCCTAGATATTTGGGTAATAAATCCATAAATTTAACATTGTATCGAATTTACTAGGCAGTCTAGTAATGGTCATTATTTTTTTTCTCCGTGTACTAATGTTTCCATCGAATAATTTATTCAACTACTTGTTGAAAGTCTACTCAAGAGCTAAAATATATAAAACACTTTAAAAACGTATATTTACTGCATGATTTTTCGTCTTAGCGTATTATCCCGGTCGATGCACCATTTTTTTAAAACCTTGTGTTTGGAATTCGAAAGTCCAAAACCTCGATCATCGATACAAGTACACCATTTCTGCACCAATTCTTTCAACCCTAATATAATACTATTTTCCCACCTGTATTTTATACTCCCTCGAGATCTTTTACTTTCTAGTGTTCTGAGTAAAACCCTATCGGCTATTCTTGAGTTTTCCCATTTAGTGATACACCTTCTTATTCCAATGCATGCATTTGTAATGATGCATTGTAAGATTAACTGGAACAAACCGGCGTTTTCACTCTATATTAGATCAAATGACGCAAGAGCACCATGAGGAAAGTAAAGTCAATCTTTCTAACATATATAGACAGTAACAGTATGCCTTTATAGTCATTGCACCTAGCAAGAACCTAATAACCCACCGATAACTCCCTATTCTCAACAGAGCGTCCGAACATCATTCACGAGCACCATGACGAGCACCAGCACTATGACATCCACCGACCGATCGTCGTAAAAGAACCAGTGATTTACGAGAATCACGCGGTATGCGGCTCGGCCCTGACCGGTTGGGACGCCAACGCGGCGGCCAAGGCCGTGGCCCACGCCGCATCGCACTACGGACCCGTCCACGTGGGCCAGGTGCAAGGCAGACCCGTGGTCACGATCTCGGGTCCGCCTAGCCATCATCATCACCATCACGAGTATGACCATGGCGTGGGACGTCCGATCGCGGCGGTTGCCGGACCCGTGGCACCAATTGCAGTGATTACCGGGCCCTCGGGAACGATCAGTACCGGTGGTGCGTCTGCCTCGTCTATCGCGTCTTCGTCGGGCTATGCTAATGAGTGGGCGACGAAGAAGTACTGGTATCCTAGTCCTACCTGGAGGAAATGTTAGATGGGGAGGTTGAAGAGGAGATGTTTGAGGTTGTGAGAAAAGCAAGGATTATTCGTGCGTGTCGTGTAGGACCCAGTTTATGGTCGGGACTCAATTTTCGGTCAAACTTTAAATAAATAGTAATATAAAATGTGCTGCGATTGAAAGGTAGTTAAAAATTATGTTGAAGTACTAATTAAATATTCTCCTATGATTACGTAAAATTGTTACTTTAAATAAAATTGAATGTTATATGATTATGACTTGAAAAATTAATTACTTACTCATAGAAAAAGCTTTTTTATAACTATTGATAAGTTTCATATTTTTATATCTGAATTTATAGAAAAGTATAAAATTATATTAATAGTACTACATTATAAAAGAATTCTTTAAAAGCCAAGAAAATGAGAGGTTACTCTTAGCTGACCGAAAATTAGTTCCGTGACTTTATAGGTTTTCGTATTCAAGCCAGCGAGATCAAACTTTTTTATTTATGCTTCGACTTATTGTTACGCAAGTCGATGAGAAAATAATTGGAATAATAATTATTATTAATGTAAGAGATAATGAATCGACGAAGTATTAGAGCTGCATTGAAATGCAACTCTTCAAAAACTTGGAGCTTCATTGCCAACGATGTAGTTTGTTAAGTGCGCAGTTTGCGCTTTCGATATATAAGGAGCGAAAACTTATTTTCAAAAGTCAATAAATAATAATTACGTCCAAATTCAGTGCAAACTTTTTCCTTTTTCCTTTTGAGATCTATTCCGGACTATGAAAAATGTATTGTACAATTACTTGGAAATTTGTTGATTTAACTTTAACAATTGTTCTTTTCGCAAAAAACTGTTCAGAAATGTTTTTTCAAGCCCGCAATTAATATCTGCTATTTCACTGAAGTTCGTTTCGTCATTTTTTCAAGACTTTAATTTCGTAGTTATTTTAGTAAGAAATAAATTTTTCTCATCTAATAGTAAAATTGGCTTAATCTTGTTACAAACTCTGATTTATCTGGTAGAAAAGTTATTTTATCAATTATGTATGACCACAAAGCACGTAGGTGATCAGTGCCCAATTCAGTATTAAGCAATTATATTAACAGATTCTTACATTTGCTGTGCAATAAAAAATGCAATCTTTATCAACAACATAAAAACCATCATCACCTCAACTCCAATGCACCACAGCACCGCGAAGCTACAAAACTTTTATGGACAAATACAGTAAGTGGATATAATTTAAAATTCACAACTACAACAAATATTACGCAGGGGCGGCACAGCAGTTATCGAGTACGAGGCATTTCCTCGCGGGCGCATAAAAAAATCGAAGCACGCAATAAAAATTGAAGAACGGTCCGCGCGCTCTCGCACCCACGCGCTCTCGCGTGTTTGCATCGAATTTCCGGTAGTAGCTCCGCGGCGCTACTTTATTGTCGCGCGCGCGGTAAGCACTTGTTTTTATCTGGCGCACGTGCGAGCGCCGCGCGAAAATGCCAATATCTCTCATAATAGAGCAGCTTTTACCGCGCGCGCGCTTTCTCGCGCACACGTACGAAAAGTTTATTTGCTTACCTGCCGCGCTCCGGCTCTAAGGATATTTATTTGTTTCGTGCGCTCGAATAGAGAGAGAAAGAGAGAGAGAGAGAGAGTCTGTGAAGCCCTAAGTCCGCGGAAAACTTTGGGCGGTAAGTTTGCTTTTCAGCAAAGGCGGGGGGTGGCGCGGAACATATGCGCCACTTAAGATGCAGACGCCGCGCCCCATTTCGAAGTGCGGCTGTCGTCGCCGGGAAGAGGCCCTACGCGCGAGCAGAAGCTCTTGAGTAACTTCATACGTAATGAGAAAGTTTCACGCAGGAATATCGGGATGACGCAACAGGCTGCAAAAATTGCGTTTTCTTTTTTGCTTTTTGCAGTAGTCGCTTCTGTCCATATAGAAAAGTAGCATCCTTTTCTTTTGTTATGCGCTGAACGGTGTTTTTCTGAGATTCGCATAATGCAAGTTGATTCTTTATTTCTGATAAAAGAGTTTCTTTATAACTTGTACGACTTGTAATACGGCAAACTAGTGCACAGTCGTACTTTTAAAAAGAGCTACTATAAAAGTTGCAATGAAAAAAACAATATCGTAACTGTCGCATCATACATCACAATGCTTACCGTACAAATCATTACAAAGCTTTCTCCTTGAGAAAGCAATATATTAGAAAATTGTTACTATAATATTAATATCATAAAATATCGTTAATACTGTACGATATGGTTTTCACAGTGTAGTTGCATCTGCGTTTTCTAGCGATTTTTCGATTTTGGCGTTTAGTTATTCGAGTTTTTGATGCGTTAGAAATAATATCGTTAATTCAACGTAAATGTATTTACAAAAATAGCTTAAAATTACCTACCTTTTCCGACCCGAAATTTTTGATAAGCTAATCCCCTTCTTATTATTTACGAATACGTCATTTTTGCTTTCTCGGATTAGCATATAGGTTTGTAAAAATGTCTGTTTGTACATGGTCAAGAACACGCGCGTAAACTGTTAACATTTTTGTCAGTGAATATAAAAAATATTTGTAAAATGTAGGAGAGAATCACCCACTTTCGGACACTTAAGGATTTTTATGTATAAAATTTGTATGTTTATTGATCAAATTTAATTTTACAAGTCTCTATAGATAGCTTTTAGTACTGGAAAACAGTGAACGATAGTTGGATTAAATTTAAGGAATTACAGTGATTGCAATGTATGGTAGAAATGAGTCTTAAGTGTCGCCTACTTTGAAACTCGCTCCTCCACTTTGGGACACTTTTGTTTAATCCAATTTTAATCACCTTAAATATGTTCCATTGTTACAGTTTAGAATTTTTTAAAGAAAATATTACCTTATTATAACAATTATATTTTTTGTACGGGTATATGCATTGGTAGAGGTATATTTATTGCTAATCTTTTTATGTAGCATGGGTGTCCCAAACTTAGCGTCAAGCAACGGCGAATTTGAATTTAATATAAAAAGTCGAATAATTCATTGTAGGTACGAATTATCTAAAAATCTGAAGTAGGTTTCATTTATAATGTTAGTTTAAATACCTGATCGCAACAGCTGCATATATTTTGAAAGTGTCGAAACCAGTAGTGTCCCAAACTGGGTGCAGTCCCAAACTGGGCGACTCTCCCTTACACGAAACTATATCTATATATCCTCGCTTAAAACAATTATCTGTTAAAAATTACTGCTAAATGCCTGTTAACCTGTTTTAACAGATGATGTGTATATGTGTATGCGTGTGTGTATATGTGTGTGTTTATGCGTAAGCGTACGTATGCATACGCTCGTGCGAGCGCAATCAATGCATATGCTTGCATACTTGTGTATATGTACAAGCTTGTATGATCATACTTGTATGTATGCATACATGCGTATGCACCTGCGTTCGTGTATATAATTTTACAACGTGTCAAATGTTTAATGCTTCGAAAGCTAATTCATTAAAAAATGCTAATTACTATTAAAGCCATTAAAGCTAATTCATTCATTAAATTTTATACAAGTAAATAATTTATTACAGATTCACGACAGATTAAGAAGTTAAAAAAAAAATGCTTTTATAAAATATTTACATTGTAACCAAATGAAAAACAATTTTTTTTAATTTTTGCATTTTCTTTTTTTTATAACTGAATTTTTATCGGGTGCCCAAACTATTATTTTTCGAGCCATATCCGTCGATTTAATTACTCATTTAATTAAATAAAAGAAAAAGAGCATCAGTGAATCTTATTTGTATTTATTGCATTAACAATCCACGACATCCTTCTTTTCATCTTACAATTCATTGGCAACACAAATAATATCGCCAGAGGTAACAATAAATCAAGTAAAATCACATTTTCAGTAAATGAACAATAAAAAAAACTCGTCGACGCTTCGTCTTCGCTTTGAATATCCAGAATAGTGATTTAGGCTTCTGGAGCAGCGGGCACTTGCCAGGCAGCGGGCCACGTCTTCCTCACGGTCTCGATCGCGGGGTTCACGATGTTCATGACGCCCTGCATCATGCCGTTCAATCCGGGAATTTCCGGCCACGGCTGAGCTTGCACCGCCTGTTGGGCTTCGGCATTCCCGATCACCTGCGAAAGTTCCCGACAACAATTGTTAGCTGGGTGTATGCTGGAAATTTTACTATCTGGGGCGAGTGTACGAGATACCGGTAGTGACCACAATTACTGATGCTTCACATATTTCCAATTTTATTGCGTTGGATAGTTCGATGAACATTTTAAATTGCGTACAAAAATGCAATTCTGTATAAAAATTAATTGTCGATTTTTTAAAACAGATTGTTTTATCCCTTTTTAAAAATTAAAACTATTCACCGTTTCAAACATTATTATTTCAGTTTTCAAATTTGTTATGGCGTTAATTACTTAACTAGTACTCAGATATTACTAGGATATAATACAAAAATTATATTGTAAGTGAAAAATATTAATAAAATTTTAAACGGTGTATGGAAATTTTTAATTTAGTGAATTTCTATTCACCATAAACAGCGAATTTTAATTTTTAAAAAATGAATAAATGAACATATTATTTTTTTAATTTTTAATTACTAATTGAATTTAACACATTTGTAATGATGTTATTGTTTTATTTAGTGAAAAATAACTTATTCGACATACATAGGTCTGCCCGCAGGTGTCAGTAGTTGGATCATTTACTATTTTCTGTTCATATTCCCTGGAATACAAGTTTCAAATAGCACACGTAAAAATTTTCCAACAAGTACCCAAGTAAAACGCAAAGTATAACCAAGTCAGTATTTTAACGATGGAGAAATCATGCGTAATAAACGATGGATCCTTTCTATCTTACATTATCCTCGTAAGGACTAGCACAAGATGACCTTTAACTTTAATGAACGCTTTTACTTTCATTACTGCAGTAAATGCTCTTCTTCCTTTTGATATCTCTCAGGGCGAAAAATCGTAAATTTCTGCACAGTTACTACTAACGACAGAATAAAAAATAGGAAATCTTTGAACGGTAATTTTTCTCGTAACTCGTAACTATTTTTAATCGATAATTATTGCTGATTTATAAATGGTTCGTTACCTCTTTATGGATTGCATTTGTAACGTAAATTAAAATAACCAAGTAAATCCATATTATAAACCAATTATAAAATGTACTTTGAGCTGTTACATTGAAACACATTGCAACATTAAAATCCCTTGTAATGTAATTACTTATATAGCTTATCATACGCATAAAATGATAATTCAAATTTAATTAATAAAACCACGGATTCGACTTATCAAGAATAAAATGAACTGAAAAACTGCTTTCAAATTAACGCGCGCTTTTCTCGTTAACAGCATTAAAACTGAACCGTTAAAATGAAAACAATTCGCACATATTCAATTATTGAAAATACATTTTGCATTCGTCAAATGACTCGTTGAATAAATTAAATATCAAATAAATAATCCATCTGCTGGACGTACTAGAAACGTTATGAGCTACAAACTCGCTACAGAAATAAAATTCGTTGAACCGTTCGAATCCATTGCGTCATCAATAACCGACGTTGCAAACTCATTCCGCGTCTTTATCGGGAGGGAAATCTCGCAGGCAAAAAAAAAAGCAGCGAATCCAGCGCGAAGCTCGCTATATAACAGAGCATTTTCTTCTTTTCAGCGCGACCCCGGGTTTCTCGGGACTATATCTTGATGGAAATGTCGCGTCCACCGAGACGCCGGGGAAAAAACGACCGAGCGGGCGCTGACACAAAGATGCGCGCCGCGCGCATCGATTGAGGAAAATATTTTCCGTAAAGACAGGCGAGAGACGATTCGAGAAAAGGGACAGCGCTGCACCCGGGGGATCATTAGCGTGGGAAAGGGAGGAACGGATAAACGCGCGGGGGCTCGAATCGAACGATCGAGCTTACGGGGATACTCGTCGTCTTTTGCGAGGAAAAAAGAAGAAGAAGAAAAAGGAGCAGTCATTCTCCGCGTGTACAGCGCAAAAGACGTATTCCCTATAATGGCGCGCTTTCGACAATGAAATACTGGATAAATATTGAAGGGGCCTCGCGCTCGTTTTCTACAACTCGAGCGAAGGGCTCTTCGCGATTTCCGCGTTATTTTTGTACTTTATGGATGAGTATGCCGGAGCGAGGGTTACTTACGTAAGCGACGAGGACAAGCGCCAAAATCACGGCGCACTTGTTGGACGGCATCTTCATTGCGTTGATTTGCGCTCGAGAGTGCGATCGACGGATTGTCAGGGTTAAGACTCACGGTTGATGAGAGTCTGGCCGAGGTATTTATTGCGCGGGCAGTCTTCGATTGAAGCGTCGGGAGACGATGCGACGAATTCGCGTGGACGTGACTTACGGTTAAATAAACTGCGCGACTGAGATTAACTCTATCTCGCCGTGGCCCGTTGTCTCACGTACTTTTGCGTGGTGTGCTGAGTATACGACGCATAATTCGAATCACTTACTGGAGATGGTTTGTTAGTGAGCTCAATTTATCCAGTTTTGTGCATTAAACGTATATATATTCTTATATGTTTCAGGAAGTTGTGGTTTAACTGCTTTTGTTAATCTGTTTTCAAAAATAAAAACTCAATTGAATATAAATATTGGTGAATGAAATTTTGTGCAAAATTTTTTAAACTTATACTGTATCATTGTTAGTGGGCTTAAATTTATCCAGTTTTGCGTATTAAACGTATATATATTCTTATATGTTTCAGGAAGTTGTGGTTTAACTGCTTTTGTTAATCTGTTTTCAAAAATAAAAACCCAATTGAATATAAAATTTTGTGAATGAAATTTTGAACAAATTGTTTTAAACTTATATTGTTTCATTCAGAAAATAAAGAAGCGGTAAAATTAAAAAAAATACAAAGAAAATATATTGTTTTGACTTATGTTGTGACGTTAAAGTGGAAGAAAAGATAAGCTAAATATTTTGAATTAATTATACGTTGATATCGTAGAGTAGATTGCGTCAAAATTATGCCACGTACTTCAGCAGCACTGATTTAATTTTGATCTATTTATGTTTCAATTCCTATTCTAGATTCTTTAAGAAATACATTACTTTTTCTACGTAATTACCATAGATACTGAGGGAAATATTAAGAATAACGCGAATTTTAAAAGATCGTATCTCAAATGCTATGCATCTAATCAAATCTAAATGTAACACACATACACGCACACGTACACATACTATCTTAATATATATATATATATATATATATATATATATATATATATATATATATATATATATATATATATATATATATATATATATATACACACAAAAATTATAGTTAAGATTCTAATATATATATACTATATGAATCTTAACTATAATTGTTGTAAGAATTATCATCAATTATCATTAATTTTGAACTAACTTATATTACTATTTTAAATAATCACAATGCCCAACTCTGAACTTATTTAATACCGCAAACATTGTCAACAAATAAGTATTATCTTAATCAGAGTTTCTTGTAGTAAAGTTCGAAAACCTAAAAATAAACATAATTTCGCTAACGTTAATATTTTCATCTAATTTCATCTACTTCAAATCTTTTAAAAACAGTCTAGACGATCTAACGAACCTTCGCGTAGCAAAAACAAGGCAAAAAATCGTTCCAGCGTAGCATAATATATCAGTCTCATTTCGACCATCCAAAATAATGAAAATTCCCTGACCACTAAAGAAGTTAGCTCGCAGCTAGCTAGCTATATCTGCAGCCTTGCTACCGCAACGCGAGTAATCTCGCTATACACAGCGTCCCCGAGTAATCTCAATTGTCCCTCTCGCGTTTCGTTAGCCAAGGAGATAAGGGGAATTCGTTCAATTTGCATCATAAGCGCTATTAAAACTCCTCGTCCAGCGTCTCTCCCTTTTTCTCCACCAAGGCGATACTCGAAACATCGCCTGCGTATATACCTATACTTGCACCCTGTATATACATCTAGCACGTATTTTCGCCGAACTCGTTAAAGCTGTAAATCAAAAATAACGAGGTGACGCGCGCGCGGCAGCAGCGGCGCGACAATGCGAAAGAGGAAAAGACAGAGACGGAGAGGAAAAGGAAGACGGTAAGTGCATCCACGAAACTACGTTGCAGCGAGGAGCGGGTGTACGGTGTAGTGCAGTGTGGTGATGGTCGAAAAGTGGCAGAGGCCGAAAAAGAGACGAGCCGAAGGACAAAGGAATGCAGCGTAGTCAAAGTGATTAGATTTTGGATGCGAAAGGACGGGCGGAGTGGATATTTTCGCAAAAGGAAGGGACAAAATCGAGGTTTCGAGGCATTCGGCGTTTTAAGAACTTTATTGTGTATTTTCTTTTTGAGATAGTAAGCAATTAATAAGCTGGGGTAGATTTAATTGAAGGGCAGTTGTGAGTGTTAGAAATTTTCGAAATATCTTGTGAAGTAAAGAAAAGAACACCTTTCTAACGGAAAAAATGCTCTTTGTCAAAAAGCAGCTGGCACTAAAAGGGATTTAATAAATTAAATTTAAAAAAATATCTATCTAATCGATAAGGATTTGGTACAAATCAATAATGTTCTATTCATTTAGAGCGTTACGAGAATTACAGAAAACAAACATTTCAAATGTCGTTATTAAGTTTCTTCTAAATATACAAATTTTTTAAGAATGTTTTATTTTCTACATCACGTTTCGTGATACAGAAATTGTAGCACCCAGTTAAAGTTTCTTTCACATACTGACGCCTATTACGGATGATAAGTGTAGGAAAGTATGAGTGTTATGTGGGCGCCCGACTACGACATTTTAAATCTTTGTTTCTTGTACTCTTGAAAGCTATAAATCAATAGAAAATGATAGATTGTTTCTAAAATCAAATCTTTCTCAATCAGATTTAAATATTCCGTATAGATCTTATCTTAGACTTTTCTTACTTAAAATTCTCGTAGTCAGGTTTGACTTTTTAAATTTTTTTTCTCTTAAAATACAACACGAAAGGTTTAAAACAGCTTTATATGCTTAATGACAGTTATCTTCCATTTAAAATATTTTCTTTATAATTTAATTTTTAAAATAACATTTTATACATGTTATAGATATTGAAATATAAATTAAAGAAAGCCTACAATTAATATTTGTCTTTTTCTGATAAAATAAGTTATTATTGCTATTAATAAAGCTATATTATTTTCTCATAAATGATATTGACACCGCAAAAAAGTAAAATAGTTCAATACATTAAACGGTGCAATTATTATAGAAAATCGATAAAGTCCCTGGCTATGAAATATTCTTCGACTAGAAAGCAATTTATAAAATTAAATTTTGTAACCCGAGAAGAAAATAATAAGTAGCAATTACGTAGTAAAATTGCAAAAGAAAACCTAATGTGTTCATTAACAGTATATTTATTAATTAATGTATCATTAAATAAGTAAATATTTTTCAATATCCACATTATTGTGCTTTGTAATCTTACATAATTCAATAGTTCGAAAAGAAATTAATTAATTTATAATATGATAATATTATATTAACTTAAGATTAATTTAATTATTGATATATAACAATAATCCATACGTTAGAATTTTCAAATGTTCGGATTAAAATAAATAAAAATGCTTGATGCTAAGTAACAGCGTTTTTAGAAACAGCATTAAATACATTATATAAATTTTATTTATTGTTTAATATGGTATAAATCGGTACAATAAAGCTACTAACAATAATGATGTAAAAATATTTTGTTAATTACAAATAAACGAGACAAAAATCATGATTATTACATTTTTTAACGAATACATTGAAGCCTGTTTGAAAAATTAGTAAAAAATAACTAAGACACCGCACTTAAAATCTCTGATCAAGGCATTCCTTATAATTAAGCAATCTTTTCTGCCGATGCAATTTTTCTCCCAAGCGAAAGACCGCAGATACGGCGGTAAGAGATACGCGCGCGCGATAGGGTAGCCAACCTCAAAGCAAAAAAAAAACTCATCGTCGACTACGAACAGCAGAAATAAAAGAAGCGAAAAATAGAAAAATACGTATAGGGGCGGTCGAGCAGGTTTCGATAAATCAATATAGACTCTAATCGCGCGTCGGCCGACAATGCGTCCGCGCGGTGATCGGGTAATGCAGCGGAAATGGGGATTCAAACGAAAAGCAATCGTAATTATCCGTTTCTCCTGGAAAGGGGGAGGGCGGCCGCGACCGCGAAGCGCAATTGGCTTTTGCCGGATGATTTTTGCGCCCGCGCTGCCACTACTCCCCCCAATCAGTCGAGCGTTCGAGCCAATTTTCCTCTGATTCTCGGCGATAAAAACATCGACAGGTCGCGCGAGCGCTCTGCTAATTTTCATAATGGCTTTACAATGCGCCGCGGCAATGCAGCACTTTGCTCTAATGCACTGTACTCGCTGCGCGCGGCAGTTTTACGTGTATAGGTGTGCGTGCGCGTGTGTGTGTGTATGGAGTGCTGATGCGGCGCGCGTTATGACGCTCTCGAGTGGGGAGAAATGTGGAGATAGGAATTTTTGGACGGTTTGGCTGAATTCGCCTACGGTGTGAATGGAAATTGCAGTTGTGGCTGTTTCGTTTGGGGCGGGGAAGAGGGGCTAAGTGATGTTTCGGATATTAGAGTTGAAATTCGATTTTGGGGGGGCGTTGGCGTGTAGATTTTATGAAAATGACTTTTTTAGGGGTTTTGTAATAAAAACTATAATGCATGAAGTCAAATAGAACTATCTGAGGTTTATTAATTTACATTTCAAGACGCGAGAAAAGTTATATTATGTTTTTTTTATTAAATTTATACAGCCCAAAAACAAACAATGCATAGTGAAATAGAAAATAGAGGATGATCAAACAGTCTATAACTTCTCGAAATCCACTCATCTGATATCAAAAATTCAAAGTTTTTCTTAAAACTATTAGGAAGAATTCTTATACTACGTACTTTTATTAAAAATACCATTCAATTTTGTTGATTAGTACATGATTTT